>OW386545.1:14374212-14974212 GCA_936435175.1 Glyphotaelius pellucidus | reverse complement strand
GTATACCTAAGTAAAAAAAGAGCTCTAATGAGCGTATAAAACAGCAAATTATAGAAAATAGAAGTTGAGAAACAAGGAACAATGATATTCTTATTGAATATGCAAATGACATTTAACAATGGACTTATTGATTGCTTCGATGGCTTCGTGGCTTGGAGCAGCCCCTAGAAAGCATAAGATCGAGCCTGCGACAGTAATCTTTTCTGTTTTATGTTATTCTAACTAACTTTTTAACAAATAATATTGTTTCAAAATGTAAAAGATCATTTTTTGTACACCTTGCATTACAAAATCATTATTTTATTTTTATTTTTTTATTTTATATTTATTAACGCCCAAGTGGGCTTTTACAAGAAAAGAAGCAAATATATAATTAACAATATTAATTACATGTATTACATAATCAATAAAACAGAATAAATATGAATGCAATCGACTCGTTAGGTAAAGAATATTACAACATAAAAAAGAAATGAAATGAAATAGTACAAGTTGTACTTACAAAAAACTAAAACAATTCAGCTTTAAATATTTATACATATTATTAATAATAAGACCTGACATAGAACAAAGTGTAAATAGAACCGCAAAAATATTATAAATAAGTATACATTTTACTGGTGAGGTTTAGATGAGAAAATATTTTATGAGAAAAACAAAAAATAATAAAAGTTAATTATTAGCAGATATTATGCTTTAATGATACCTACCTAACTTAATTAATTGCAGACCACCACATTTTGTAATACCAAGAAATGGTTATATTTATTTATAATGCTAGTCAATTGGATTTATTTGCACCTTCACAAATTCCATAATTTCAATGATTATTTTGCTTTACAATCAGATTAATTTATTCCAGAAGCTATCTAGGGGTAGTAAAATGCAATACCTCCATAAAACCCATTTGCATATTATAGAAAAAAGCTTTGAAGCCTTAACAATAAAAATGCGTGCACTTTAAATGTCACCTTTCTCACAACCAGTTTCCAAAGACATGAACCCAACATGCGGTTAATCTATAGGATTATTTTGATGTGTTCGGGAATAATAATAAAAAGTGGTCCAGAGTCCAGACGCACAGTGATTGATGCAGCGGGGCTGGGAACCACGGAGATGTCACAACCCTGCGGAGTTATGGCTTGTGACAACTACCTACAGACAAGATACAATTAGTAATAAATCCGGTACAACTGGTTTGCGCATACCGAATTATGATTAACGCCAAAGAATACGATTGTTATCATTACGTTTAAAGGGTTGAGATTTTAAATGTGAACTTTTAATATTAAGTTATTCAATCTTATCTTCGTATCTTTGATAATATTGTTCCGTTGAACACATCAGAAAAATGTTACGCTGCGCTGGTACTCGAGCAGACAAGTTGAAAAATGTATAAAAAATTAAAAAATTATTTTACTAGCTTACCTGCTAAAAATGTGTGGACTCGTTTACTAGCTTACCTGTTAAAAATTCACCAATTATATACCTGATGAATCAATTATAAATTGGTATTTAAGTTTCATTATGATTATTATTTCTATTAGACGCTTGTTCACCCTCAGATTTAGCACGTCAAACATAAAAAGAGCTCTCAAATCTAAGTCTTTCTTATTCATGTATGCATTTCCCTGGAATATTTTGAGAGCACGATAAATGAATTTATTATAAGCTCGTTCATTTCATCATCATTTTTATTTTGACCCCATTTTTATTTTGATCACGGTCAATCGATAAGGATTGTGTCGATAACCTTTGGTAACTTTTCATCGTTCCCTAGGACAACTGCAGATCGCTAACGTACAAACAATAGTTGACGTCGAATAGGTATATTAAGAACACATAGTCATTGTGAACTGTTATTTATTCGTTGGCGATCTTCAATCATGCTAGGGGACGATGAGAAGTTACCGAAAGCTATCGATACAATTCTTATCGATTAACCGTGCTAAGAGGCTAGATTGACTCATACAATGAGAAATTTTCTAATATCAATTTTGCCCCTAGCCACCTTTACTCTGACATTTTTTACCCCGAGCAGCTAACCTCAAGTAATTTTTACTCGGTGCACCTTCATGGTCCCCGTATTATTTATTATCTTATAATTTTATTTGTTTTTTTTTAAGAAATTTTCCTCTGGTCATTTTGCTCCTAGTAATTTTTTTATGCCATTTTTTACTCCGATCCATTTAGTCCTCGGGTCATTTTTACCCCGGGCCAAAATGCTCCTTCACGGGGTGGTGGTTCAGGCCATCCCCCCTCAACCAAAGAGCGGCCGGATGATTAATTGGATTACGATTGGCGAGTTGTTTATTAGCCCGCTGGCCGCGGGCGGTTAAGGGTTGAGGGCGCGACTAGTCGAGGGTGAAGGCGAATCATAATGGAAAACTGAATAAATTTTGAATAACATTATACGAATATTATTTTAACAGGCGCGTATAATGCGCACACGAGAGGGATTTTTTTTATGAGAAACTAAATATGTAGTTATTAAAATAGAATCATAAATTTTTATCAAAATCATTGAGCAAATAACCTCAAGAAGGTTTTTATTTACAGATTTCATGTAAAATTGATTTGGAATTTGATCGCAGATCTGAAAATTAAATTGAATGTTAGCTCAAGAAAGTGATTATTAAGTTCAGCATCATCTTGATGATACAACAACATTTGGAATCGAAACGTTGCTCAAAATAGCTTTAGCCATTTTTGGTGACCATATCTAAGTAGTCAGATACTTCCCAATCTATCTTTTCCCCATATCCTTCCCCTCCCCACTTCTTTCAGCTTCACAATATGTTGTTCCAATCGGGGAAGCCGTAGTACCACTGACACCGGACAGTTGGTAGCAGTGGAATCTCATGAGCAGTATTCACATAAAAAAATCGAAAAATGCCAAATTGGCAGGCCAAATAAATTAAATATCTGCCCAGAAGAGAATTTCGATTAATGAAATTTTTTTATCAATTTCACCAGATGTAAGGAAAAAAGATAGATCGATCGATCTAGAATACAACATTATGCACTTAACCCCTCAGGCTAATTTGTTCGCTTTTGGGAACAACTCATATAGGTCTCATGGAAATCGTTATCTCCCTGATAATCATGAAGAAAACACCACATTTTATATTCAAATCTGAAAGTTAATGTACAACTTTGTGAAACCAAAGTTTCCGACCGCAATTGAAAAAAAAAACTTTGGAAATGTTTTATCAATTATGTTTACAGGATAACGTTTATGATACTAAAATATTTGTGTTTTAATGTTTTTCGTAATCATTAATTTTTGTTAGAAAAATCGTAAGGTGAGCAATTCTTAAAATTTTTATGTTCGCATTAAAAATTATTTTTTTTTAATTATGTTTATTTGGAATTGTAGAATTAAAAAACTTATTTTATCACCTTTCAAAAAAAAAGTTTTTAGTTTTGGAAAATATTCAATTTATTTTAATTTTATTGTAAAGCGGAAATATTTTGACCGTCTGACTAAATATGCCCGAGACCTGAGAGGTTAATATGATAGAGTATAGGAAGTAAAATTTGTATAGCGCCCTTTACTTAATTTTTTACCAGAACGACACTACAAATTATCCAAATATTGTTATTAGTAGGTACCTAAAATAGTAATCTCAGCAAACTTTCGAATTCTAAAAATTCAAGGATTTGAAAAAATTTTAGAACACTACTTGACTCTGTTGTAAGTAAGACCGCGTATTTATTCGGTGTCCTCCTTCTTCCCTCTTCATTGTTTTAAAAGCCAAGTCTGTCTCTTGCGCCATTCCAGTCGATATCAGCCCGAGGCGAGATGGCAAATAATGCATTTCAACAGAGATATTTGTTTTCCCGCAACTTTCCGCGCGTGTAGTGTGTTCACATCTGTTGCGACCGAGGGCGCTATCTCCACCACTTTACTCCGAACAACCGCCGGAGAGGATATGAGACGGTGACGTCTTAGGTTAGGACAGACCTCACAAACCATCGGTTGGAGATCCAACTATAAAAAATAATCATTATTTAATATTTACGAAAATTGAAAGTGTAAAATAAAGATTTCTTATTCTGATTGATTGCATTTTATGGAAAAAGTTTTAATTTAAAGAAAAACGCGGTCAATCGCTCTACAGAAAGTCAATAATTTAAAAACATACATTTTTTTTAAGATTAACGCTGGATTGTCGGTCGTGCGCCGGCGCACAGGACAAAATGTTAAAAAAAAAATTTGAGATGCGATTTTAACAATTATGTATAAAGAAAACGTACGAAGAAGACGGTCAGAAGCTTGGGGCATTCTTGTTCTTAAGGTATAAAATACCGTGAACACACCTAGGAAAGCGGAATAATTTCTATGGAATTCTTTATGGTCTCCGGTCAGATGTTTCGCGGCATTTCAGCTGTCAAATTTGATGGCCTCGCATTCTCGTGAAAAATATCGTAAAACATTTAAATTCATCAAATAAACGCAAGTTATGTTGTTTTTAGGCGTAGTTTATTGTTCAATGAAAGTGTTTCGGTAATTATTATATACGATAGCAAAAAATGAACCCACAAAAGATTACGTCAAAGTCAAAACATCGCGATTTTACATTGTTTCTTCCGTGGCATTTGACGAGTTTTAAAGGGGTTAATTTCTTAAAAGGGTACCGTTGAAGAAACATGAAAAGAATTGCTGTAATTAACATTATATTTCAGCGATCACGTAAGATTCGTATTTGATTCTGTTATAAATACGTAATGACATGCTAAATAATATTATTTTATCAGGTTATTATTCTTATCCTATGTTCCTAATGTTTCATGTAAATATCGCAAAAGAAGACATCGGAAGCATTGTTAGAACTGATCATAGACTGATATTATAATACATTACACTACGCCATCCCCAATTAGGGTACATTGTGAAGCGGGAGGGGTAGGAGACAGGGAAGACATACTCGATCTTCGGATCTGGTCATCAGACGTGGTCAAAGACATTTCAAGCAAAAGACAAAAAATATTTGAAACCAAATTAAACAGTCAAAACTGTCCGGAGACAGTGGATTCTGTTACATCCAATGTTGGGATGTTTTGAGGTGAAAAGCTATGGAGTCGGAAAATGAAATGAAATATAGAGATTATGTCAACCAGGCTTTTCAGATCACCAACAGATCTGCTAAGACCATTCCTAACTATGTTTCAGTTTTGATAGTGGTCGCCAGGGCGATGCTAACTTTTAAATGGACCCCACCACTTTCCCAACGGCTGTGTGAGGAAACTGATTGTTTAACCTCCTTCGCCGCACAAGTCAGGACTCTAATTTTTTTTTGTAAAAAGGAAGCTACATTTATTTTTAAACGAATCTAGACCCTCCAATGTCCCTGCATGCATGATTGTTAGTAAAAGGAAAAATGTATGCATACTTACATTTGCAGTAATTTACGATAAAAACACATCATAAATGTGTTCGCCTGTCGGTTCAGCATCTAGTTACAGTGAATTAGAAACAAAATATTTACAAGTGTAAGTATGATTAAAACCAAAGAAAATATATAAAAAGAAAGATATAGTGGGCAATTTGTCCCACTATCGCGGGGCAGTCCCGGCGAGAATGAGCGGGCAAGTGGCCTGGCCGTAACGTGTCCAAACACCCGATTCTGAGTGTTGTCAATTGGTATTATAATCAAAATAATATTGAATTATATTGTTGCACTTTCGATAATGTTTTCGGTTAAAAAATGTTTGCGCCGTGTAAAACTAAGAAAGCCTTTGTTTTGAAGAAGGCGGTAAGTTTTCCTTGTTGTGTTGCCTTCCGCTGAAAAAGCTTAAAGAAAGCGCCCGAGGAAGCTTTTCACCCTGAAAATCCTGAAAGCCTGAGCCGTGTACCGGAAGTTGGTGGCGCTCCTCACTAAAGCCGACAAGAAACACGACTATACTTCCGGTAAAGTGACAGAACTAGCTTGTTATCAACACCGGGGGACTGGGAGCGGAAATAATTAAATGTAATGACTTATGGAAGTTGGGAAAAAACGACGGGAAAATGGGGAAAGCTTTCAAAATGATAGTTAAGAATATTATATTCTAACCTCTTTACAATATATTTACAAAATATATACTTGTTATCTTTGATGGAAGTATGCTGTAGGAAAACACGTTATTTTAAAAAAAAAAAATTATTAGTCATAAAAAGATACATGTATTACAAACAAATTATACAATAATTAATTATAGATGTGTTTGATGTACCCCTATAAATAAGCAGGGCTTGGGTGTATGGGGGGGTGTTATCATCTTGGTTTTATTTTATATGATTCAGTTCAAGTTTTCAGTATAATTTTTAAGATGAGTTTTAAATTCTTTCATATTAGTATTCATGTATCTAATTTTTTCTGGTATTGAATTAAAAAATTTAACTCCGAGATATTCATGATTTATCTGTCATATTGTTTTTTTTTTACATTTTGGAGTAGGAAGTATTGACGTTTGTCTAAGATTTCTGTTATTTTTAAAGGGTGCAACTTTATTTTGAATATTATCATCAGTATATTAATACGTGAAGCAAAAACTTTGTACCCCTTTTTACGAAAATTGGGCGGACGGAGGAGTATGAAATTTCGCACACTTATATATAGAGAAGGAGTGCAGAGTGCTAATATTTTTTTTAAAATTATGTTTAAAAAATACATTAAATCAATAAAAAAAACATTACACATTATATTAATTATGGGCAAATTTCGACCATTGGGCGACCACTAGTCTTTATGAATTTGTAATGTTGATTTGTAAATAGATCATTCAATTGCAATAACGTGTAGTTACCTACACATTTTTTTAATAATCATTATATTTTGTAAAAGAAAGTGTGTTTGCCGCTCAAACTCAGAAACAAGTCCCGATATGATCAAGGGAGATATAAAGTGTGGTAGCTCTCTATCCCCATCCTTGAAGTTTCCCGTTTTTACTTAAAGGGCACGCTTTTGAAGATATAAGGGCTGGAAGTTTCACCTTGTAGACATTTTTAGAACAGTCCAGAACATTCGAGAGCATTCCACACTATTTCAGAACATTCTTGAATGTTGTGGAATGTTCGGGAATTGTCTGGAACGTTCAAAAAAATCCCGGAATATTTTAGATCATTGTGGAACATTCTAGAACACTCTCGAATGTTGTGGAATGTTCTGGAACATTTTGGACGATTCGAAGCCTTTTTTGTTTGGGTGGAGCTACCCATTGGTAGGGGTATATAAAGCAAGATCCGTCGTGGGTACGAACGCCAGTTCAATCTCATATCATCTCCTTGAGCGAAACCGGGTACCTTAGCTTAAAATAAATCAAATTACGTTATTCACTTATATTGCAAATTGCAATGAAGTACTGTATAGTAGCGTTTTTTAGTTAAATTAACATAACAAACTTTATTTGCACCACTCAAAATTATCAACATGTTTCAAAACCGTTGATTTCTTCATCAGGATTGAAAGTACACTACAAAATTAAGAGTTACAAGAATAAGAGTAGACAAACAATGAATTAAAATATAACAATAAGTGGCGGAAGAAGGTAACTATGTAGTTATTTACTGCAAAAATAAATACATAAAATATTTACTAAACAATTTTTGAAATTATATAACAAGAACTAAATTAAAGCAAAAGAATTTAAGAGCAAAATTCTTTCAATTCGCTCAAGAGCAAGAACGCTGGTGAGTATCTAATTGATTTTATGTGAATTCCGCACAACTCTTTCACCAGCGCGATACTGAGAGTATCAACCACTCTGGAATATTTGTAACGATACCTAGGACCCTTTAACTTTTATCTCTTTTACCATACCGCTCTTCTTTTTAATTTATTTTTTTCGTGAATCCCAACTGCTCCCGACCGTCTAGAAGATTATGGCATTCCCGATCGGTAAATGTTTTGAGGCTTGATATAGTAGAGAGGGGGAGGAGATAGGGAAGAAGACAGTGTAGAAATATCTTCAGATCTGGTCACCAAACACGACTAAAGCCACTTCAAGCAACGGTATCTACCACTCTGAAACGTGCCAAAGATGTACTATATATTATTTTACATTAATAAATGGTTATAATAATAAAAATTGATGAAATATAATTTACTTGCGCACGCCGGGAATTGAACCTGCGACCTCCGTTTTTGAAGCCAAGAATCGTACTTCTGCACTTCACCTATCCTTTTTTCGGTTCCATGCTAAATTAGAATCAATTCAACTCAACACCTCTTCAAAAAGTCATTAAAAGCTAAAAAAATAAATTTTAAATAGCCCATAACCTAACCTAACGTTACCTATTTAACCATTTTTTTTAAATTTTTTTGATCACTCAATGACTTTTCAAAAGAGATTCTGAGTTGTCCGGTCACCCTTTTTTCGTATTTTTATCACCTGTTTTTTTCGACACCCCCTTCAGATTGGAGATTTGCAACGATCGGGAAAATTTCAACCCGGCATCACTACATGTAGCGCACAGAGATACCATAAATCGTGAAATAATCACAATATCATCACGTTTCGAAAAAATCATAAAATTGAATTATCTAAAAAATAAAAAGTTTCCTTGTTGACGGTAGTAATTTTCGCTGAATTCGCATTATCTCGCCTTAGTCCCCCGTTCTGTCCATGGGCGCACCCCGCGTACGTGATCGGGCCGCGACCCCCCCGGCTTTGCGACCCCGGGCGCCCCTGCTTAGGGAGTTATCTCTTACTTTCAACTTGCAACACTAATCCGGGGGAGCTCTTTGTACTCTTTGAAAAATCACTAAGGATAATGTGCTTATGTGTCTACGTACGTTCATGCCTCGTTTTCGTACATATTTTATTGGAGAATAAAATCAAAACTGCTTTCGTTGCACAAAAATATAGTTTAACGTAATTTTATTATATTTCTATCGTGTATTTAGTAACCGGCTACATCCAACTACCCACCTAAACAACCATTTAAAAAATAATTTAATAGGTAAGTAAATATCGCACGTAAGTCCCACTGCTCCCATTTGCCCGGGAGCGAGTTATGGCATCTTCTATTGTGGTATATTGTGACGATTAAGGCGCCGTATACCCGCTCAAAAAGAAGAAGATGTAGAGATATGTAATATCGAATGTTGGAGAAAGCGCGCTAATATATAAAACGATAAAATTGAAGCAAAAATTGTGAAAATGTTAATAAAATATGACTCGTTTAAAATAGAGCAAAAATCTCATGAGGAACATCTAAAGTAGCATTTAAAGAAACACTATGATTTTTTCATGCATATAACTTCTAAAATAAGTGAAATGAACTTGTTTATAATAATTTTCGGAGTATACTTTGCGATTATTTTCTATCGAGGGAATTTCGTATAATTTGCGTTTCAGCGTGGGGAATGTCTAGATATTATCTTCCCAAATAACTTATATTTTTTTGAGAGCTTAAAACTTCAAATGTTTAAGGGAGATATGTAAGAAATCGGTAGAAATTCGGGTAGCGGTGGCTTAAGGTAGTAGTGAGGGGAAGGAGATTATGAAGAGGAAGTTTGAGAAATACATAACTTCATATTCAGATCTGGTCACCAAACTCAGCCAAAGCCATTTCAGCCAACGTTTCTATTCTGAATGGTGCTCTTTCATCATAGCGGTTCTGAGAGTATCTACTATTTAATTTTTTCAGAAAAATTGAAAATGCGTAGTTTATTTGATGTAGAAGTGGTACGGTTTTACAATGAAAAAATCTCATTTAAGGTTTAACAAGAAAGTCACGTGAATCTTTCCAGTCCGAAGAAAATGATATGTAGTCTTTTCATAAATCACGTGTTTTATTAGTTACCATAACACCAACAGTGTTATACAAGGAACAATATATTTTTCGACAATACACAATCCGTTCTACTAACAAACACCACAGTTCATGGAATTCTACAAAGCGAGCCGCCCCGAACTACTGAAAACAATACATTTGGCCGCCTCACAAAGACCCGATGATGGGTTTACTAACAAAACCGAACATTAAAACTCTCCCAATTCCTCCAGATTGATCATCAAAAGAACGAAAACAAAGCCAAAATGACACCAAAGCAGGGGAAAATAAAGATGAATTGACACCAAAGAAAGGAAAATAAAAGCAGATTGACACAAGAGGGTGAGCGATACCCGCCTGACAGATGACACGTGTTTGCATGTTTGACGGATTACTTTAGGCTACCGCTGATAGATCCGTTGTTACTCTTCTCCCTCTTTCTTATGAATAGTGCAATATAACAGAAAGAGAGTTTTTCTCGGAGCACTAAGTTGCAGGACCATATTGCGTGTTGAACTAGTCGGGTCTCCACTCTAAAAAGTAAACAGAAAGATCACAGATTGAAATGAATACGGATTTAGAATATTGAAAGCTCTGGGCTTCCGTAATTATCGATGCAAGGGAGACTCACTGGGTATTGATTTCAGCTGGGTGTTAGTTCCTTATGAAAATAAATAGTAGAAAGGTGTCCATAAATATGTTCGTAAAACCACGAGAGGGAGGAGGAAGAATAACTTCGCTCCGATGTGTTTAAGAAAGTTATTTTTCTTCTAACTGAAGCAATCTACCTCTCTACATTGTGTAGATAGTAACAGGTACGTAATTCTGACTCAAATGCCAGTAATCGTGAGCGCTCTTTATTATTGTGTTTTGATCAATATCTTTAGTTTTGATTCGAAGCCTCTAGATAAGCCTCTAGTTGTTCCGCAGAACCCTTAAATTTTTAAGTCAAATTTATTTTACAATGTACCTAAATCAAAAATTATTTATTTTTAGATTATTTATAATTTTTTGCTTGCATTGCGTAATATTGGAATTTACAATATCTTCTTGTTTCCTGATCTGTATCCATAACAAAAATTATTATAAATGGAACTTAACTGGTTTAGATTACATGCACTTTTAAATTAAGATGAATTTATAAGTAAATAATAAATAAACAATAAAAAATAAAATAGATAAATAAACTTTCACTCTCTTCACCCATACCAATTTCCTACCCTAATTGTTTAAAAAGCAATATGCTTTCAAACTAACTATCTTTATCCCCTGAGAGTAAAATCTCGAAAGAATTAGGTTCTGAAATTTACTGAAACCTACCGTCATTTAGGTTAATTAATTACTATAATATCAGAGTGGAAGATACTATCAGTATCGCCCTGGTGTAAGACCACCATTCAGAATTGAAACGTTGCTTGAAATGGCTTTAGCCTTGTTTAGTGACCAGATCTGAATAGCCAGATACTTCCCCACCTTCCTCTTCCCTATCTCCTTCCCCTCCCCACTACCTTCAGCTTCACAACATACCCCAATTGGGGATGCCATAGTCTCACTGGCTCCAGACGTGAGCAGTTGGGACTCTTGTGCGGTATTTCATATAAAAAAAAAATTTAAAAAATATGATCTAGCAGTTCTCTGAATACTATTGTTTTGGTCTTTTTGTAATACTCTTGTATTAGAGTTATTTTAGAGTTAGTTATTTAAAATCCTTTGTTTATAAAAATCTACTAATAGGGTTCCCTTTGCTAACTCGCAAGCGGAATAAGCAAGTTCCTTCAAAATTTAAGAGCTGGGACCCGGCCGGTCTTCAGTTAGGTAGAAAAAAGTGCAAATCATCATGTAAACATGATAGTAAAATAAACCCAGAATTCTTGTCTGATCGGAAGGTGTTTTTACTGAAGTGACCTGAAGCCTAAATAAATACTATGGAAAAGAAAATCGCCGGCGGCGCTTTTTCTGTGTGTTGATGAATGTGTTGATTCATGTCCCGCTCTTCACCCACAACCCAAAACATATCTACCTTAATTTGGGATACCCTGGAAAAAAATTCCTCTTCAACGCTTTCGTAAGAAACTCTCCTTGGCTCAATTCAATATAAAATTGAGCCAGTTAAAATTTAAATATATGAAAATAATAACGAAATAAACTCAGACATAAAAATATATATTGAAATGAATCGAAGTCACCTCCTTTTCATCCAGGAGTAGGTCCAACTTCTGCTTCATCCCCCAAGTAGCATGGAGCTCCATATGCTTCAAATGACAGGAGGCAAATTAGGAGGCAAAGCACTGTCTTTAAGAACCCAATAAAAAAAACATAGAAAAAAATTGTGGTTTGCTGTTTTCCTATTAGTTTACGCCTTTCAGGGGGGGGGGCAAAATCAGTTTGCCCATTCACGGCTTAAGACGACCCTGTTCACTTCAGCTTGTGCGTAAATATTTCTAGTTTATTTGAACTACTATTTCGTTCCTTCCGTGTAGGCTCTAAAAAAATATATGATGCCCCCCAAGCTTATAAGCTTGCGTTGCTCTCTATTAAGGCTCTGTTAATAAAAATAAATACACATTTCAATTCTTCGTATTAAATATTTTCTTAGCATAAAAATTAATTATGATCTTTCTTTTCCAGTTAAACATGACACCTAAGCAAACAATTAGTTTAATAATAATGTAAACTTAAAATAAATTTAGCTTATTTTCACAATTTCTAATTAGCTTTATTTATAGAAGTTGGGGTTCCGCCAAAAGAAGATCGAAGAGTTTCGATTTGGCCGAAAAAAATTGGGAGCCCCTGCTCTAGATATTTTCTTACTGCAATAATTGAACCACGACATGAACTGCTGTGTCTGTTTTATACTGGTTTTCAAATACAAATTTCAATTAATGGTTCCCGTAGGATGTAACAGCAATGATCACACCAATGAATTAATAGGTGTAATATCTTATGCAATGTGTTAAATACATAAAATAAAGTCTCATATCTTTTGCAAAATGGTCCTTGAAAAACTTTACCCTACAAAGGTGCTTTTCTTTGAAGCAAAGTACGCTTGTAATAAATTATGGTACAAAGAGTTTTTTACATGAACAAACCGATGAGACTGCTTTCCACTCAAATTATTTCACGTCTCTTTCTTTAGACCGCCAGCGATGTGAAAAACCAAACAATTAAGGTAAAATTTAGGAAAGGATTCAAAATCTGCGCTTTCATAGATGGCTTATGCTTTAAACTATGAATTAATATACCAACGACTCATTCAGGCTAATTTGGCACCAAACTGGTATTAGATAGTCAATCCAGTCTCGTCTAGTAAAATCATGTACAGTCAATAGAATTCGCACCGAATACGTCAGAGTGACTTTATTTTAAGAAGCCTTACTAAATAATGCAAAATCATACAAAATCATATGTTTGTTGAAAATTTGATCGCTTAAAAGTATTATAGATGCATCAATTAAATACTGCGTGTAGAACAAACATATCGTGGCTCTTAAAAATTTTGGTCATTTTGAAAAAGCCTAGAAAAAATAAAGTCTTAAGTCTATAAAAAAACACTTTCAAGTGCAAACTCTCATACTTATAAACCCCCCTTCGGATATGGTTTTATTGTATAATCTAGCAAATCCAGATTTTTTTATAATAATCGCAAAAAAAATTATATTTACGCCCGAACTTCAAAATAAAATAAAATATACATTTTTCACGTTGTTATTTCACAATACGTCCGGCAGTCGACGAATTTGGATTTTCAAAGTGAGCTCTATGCCGTCCACCGAAGAACTACTGATTTGCCACACCCATTTTCTGCCAGTCCGTCCCCGGCCGGAGCGGGGAATAGACGTAAGGCTCCGCATCACTTGGTTCCGTGAAATCAATTTTAAATCTCCTTGTTATTTACAATATACAAAGCGGAAGAGAGGAGTTAATGTTTTTTACGGGCCTTTACGAAATCAACCTGTAAAAAAAATTCCTAAATACCTTTCTAACCTTTCCAAAAGCTTTTTCTCAAGTATTTTTAAACTTCTCCCATAAAGGGGCGTGAATTCCGATTTCAATTTTTTCCTGGGCTATTGGATCGTCTAAACAAGAATGACGCAAGTATCCTTAGTAGATCAAGCAGTGAACAGAAAACGTCCGAAAATGATTACGATATCCGGGTAACTGCAAAGTTTTTTTTTTTATCTATTTTGAATTTTTTTTTTTTTTTTACATTAGCTCCACACAGGAGGCCCTGAGGAAAAAATAATTTCCCTCAGCGCCTATGTCATCTTTGAGGATGCTGTGTGGAGGGTGTTTTTGAGGAGAGGAAGGAGTGAACATGGGTCTTGAAGAGACCCATATTGTAGGAGGGAGGAAACACAGAGGCCGGCAAATCGTTCCACAGCCGAGCTGTCGAACTCAAGAACGAGTCGTAGAAACGACCCGTTCTCATGTGACTAATGTCAACCGTGTACAAATGTTGAGCGCGCGTTTGGCGTGTTTCCCGACACGTGATAATGATAAATCGTGGTGGAACTCCATTATTACGATGTATTCAAACAATTTAATCTTTTATCGCCTTCATTACTTTTGAACGTTGCCAGTTTCATCCCATATGACTGACCAATCTGAAGATTGGTCAGTCATGTGAAACTGGCAACGGTCGAAAAAAAACAAAAGTTTTCCATTCTTTCAATATATCATGACCTTGGCACAACAAGATTCTATCTGAAAGTTTAGCCAAAAACGACTTTTTTGCACCAATTATATATCTATGATTTTTTTTTCTTTAAAACCCTAAATCTAAAGTGCGCAAAATAATTACATTTAAAAAAAAACTTTATTTTTAGTACAACATAGTCATTCTCCTATGCAAATTTTACATGTAACTAATTCCTAACTACCGCGGCTTTGGAGGACCCACCCTCTTTCCCGCCCTGGTATAGGTAAGAGATGGTTACCCCTTCAAGGCCTCAAAGGACTCTAATTTTGTAAACGGCTCTACTCAGATTCAAGACTCTAGACCTCCAAAGTCCCCGCATACGTTGTTAGTGAGCAGTATGCAAGTGCTCGCCACATGCAAGTGTTAGTAATAACGAAAGATCAGGTGACTTACCTTATGGACTTTGGAACAGGGGTAGAAAAGGAAAAAGAAAGAAAACAAGAAGTAGGCATTTTGCCTATCCTAGCGCATGTACATAATGAACAGTAAAAAAAATTTAAAAATGAAAACAATAAGGAGATAGAAAAAGTTCACAGGTTTGTGAAGAAGGGGCGATGCGGCGCATTCCACCCGGCAGTCCTGGTGATAGTGTGTAGGTGATCAGGCAGACAAGAGCGGCACCTGGTTACCGTGCCCCTTAGCCGACCTCCCAGTGGTGCCACGATGAAAGTAAATAGGAGAATGGGGTGAAACGCCCGAAGACCCTGGGGAACTGCCGCGGCTGTAAATAATTATTTTTTGGAGCAATATAATTCCATATAATGTAAGACCACCATTCAGAATTCAGAAAAGTTGCTTGAAATGGCTTAAGCCATGTTTGGTGGCAAGATCTGAATATCCAGATTTATTTTTTTATTTATTTATTTATTGTATCTTTACATTGCAGGTAAAAACGTTTAAAAAACAATTTGCAACCTCACTAGGACAAGCCTGTGTTGAGGTTAACAATTCTACAATTAACAAAAAACACAAAATTATACAAATATTGAAAGAACAATATTGTTGCATTTCTTACAGGTTGAGATTAAATCTAAACTGCTGGCGCTAGGTAGTACATTCATATAAACATGTAGACTTTTGTAGGGTGACCATTTTTTTGAGGACTGATTTAAAGTAAAAAATAAAAGTTTTTTTTTTTTGTTTTAACGATGAAGTTGTAAATAATAAATATATGTATATAATTTAATATGCTTTAAATTTGGCAGAAGAATGCTAATACTAATTTGGCTTATTATTACTATAAACATAATCATTTAGCTAATAATTTAGAAAGGACAAAGTTGAAAAAATCAATTGGCAATCCTCGGCTAACATAAATAATTTGACAATTTTTTTAAAAGTGCTCAAGGAATTAGATGACTTGATATTTTCTGGAAGGCTGTTAAAAATGAGCGGAGCCTGATAAAAATAATTTCTTTGGCCAAAAGAAGTTTTAGTTTGAATTGCAACAAAGTTCAGACCAGAGCCAATTCTAGTAGTACGAATTTGCTGTGTTCTTTCTGCCATATTAATATTATTAAAAAATCTACAAAGCGTTTGTGTAATATATAACTGTTTTACATTCATGACATTGCATTCCTTGTAAAGTAAATGAGTTGGATATCTAAATTTTTTCTTGAACATAACTTTAAGAATCAATTTTTGGGCAATATTAAGTGGTTCTAAGTAGGTCTTTTGGCAGGATCCCCAGCACACTATATTATAAGAAAGCATAGACTGGATTATTGCAAAATAAACCGTTTTCAATTTTTCTTTGTCTAGTATATGTCTGAGTTCTTTGAAGATATAGGTAAGTCTCCTTGTGGTATTTACCAACATATTGATATGATCGTTCCATCTCAAAAATTTATCTATTATTACACCAAGGTATTTAATGTTAACTACATTTTCTAAAGGATTGCAGTTACAGGTTTGCGAGCAACTGTGTATGATCAAATTATGAGTGGCAGGAGGCTGACTTTTGCATGAAATGCTAAAAGTGATATATTTTGTTTTTTGTTTGTTCAAAGTTAAAATATTATCATTTAACCAATTATTTACCACTCTTAAACCTGTATTACATTTGTCAAAAGTTTCATCCCAAGTTTTACCCTCAAATATTAAGGTAGTGTCATCTGCAAAACTAACAATGTTACCAGGAATATTCAAACGGCATAAATCATTTATATAAATTAAAAACAATATTGGCCCAAGCACACTACCTTGCGGGACCCCAAAGGAGATTGATTGACCATTGCTTAACATTTTATTTATCTCAACTTGCTGTGTTCTATCACTAAGATAAGATCTGAACCAATCAATTGCTGTATTATTAATGCCTAAAGATAATAATTTTTTAAGGAGCAATTGGTGGGAGACAGTATCAAATGCTTTTGATAAGTCCAAAAACACAGCTATAGCTTTGTTGCCATTGTCCAGCGCGTTTATAACTCTGGTCAGTACCTTCAATACAGCATCACTCGTACTTTTATTCTCTCTGAAACCGAATTGATTATCGGAAAGTATTTTGTATTTTTCTAAGAATGAAACTAATCTTAACTTTGCCAATCTCTCTATTACTTTTGAGAGAGTATTGAGCAAAGATATGGGTCGGTAATTGTTAACATCTAGGTGATCTCCACCTTTGAAAAGAGGTATGATCTTAGCATTCTTACAATGTGAAGGAAATATGCCATACTTAAAACTAATGTTAACAATATGTGATATTGGACCAGCCAACACAGAAACATGCTGTTTATAAACCATTATACTTAAGCCATCAATACCACAAGAATAAGACATTTTTAGTTCGTTTATCACTTTTGTAACTTCATAAATGTTAGTAGTTTTAAATTTAAAGGTATCTCCTGTAACTTGAAAATTAGGTATGAAATTATTTCCAAGACACGTTTCGCTAGTTTTGTTTGCACTGTACAAATGTTTGGCAAATCTAGGACCAATATCACTGAAGAAGTTATTTACGTGATTAGTGATTATATTTGGATTCTCCTCCATTGAGATAATATTGTCATTGATTTTTAATTTTTTTATGGACACTTGCTCCTTTTGTATATTTACAGCCTCCTTTATAATTTTCCACTGCTCTTTGGTATTTCCATTGACGTTATCCAGTTTCCTTCTGTAATAAGCTTGCTTTGTATATTTTATAATTTTTGTACACCAGTTTCTATATCTTTTGTAATAATTCAGCAGCTGTATATTATTTAACTCTCCTCGACACTTGTTGTGCAATTTGTCACGGGTTCCGAGGCATTTAATAATTCCATCATTTATCCAAGGTTTTAAATACTTCTTGTTTTGTTTTTCATTTTGTACAGACGAACAATTTTCCACATGCATTTTTAAACATTTTATAAAATTTTCAGCAGCTGAATTAACATCTTGAGATGACAGGACTGACTGCCATGATTCCTCCTTTAATTTGACCTTCAAAAGATTGTTATCGATGACGGTTTTTATTTTCACATTATCTATTGCTGTTTTCTTTAGTTTAAAGCTCGTAAATCTCATCAATATCACATCATGATCTGTTATGTCAGTAGAGAAGACAGCTCCTAGTGGTTCGAATTTAGATTTTACCATAATATGATCAATACAACTTGAAACGGTAGAAGAAACTCTGGTAGGTGTAATTATGATTGGTTTCAAACCATGAAAAGCCAAAAGTGAGAGGTATTTTTGAGTTTTCATATCGCTCAAATCCAGGGTATTAATATTTATGTCTCCACATAAAATAATTTCCTTATTTTGAATAGATGTAGAGTCAAGTAGTGCACCTAGTGATTCGAGGAAATTATCTATATGAGCCTGGGACGGAGATCTATAAATAGCTATTATACACAAGGTACTCGATATCTGCATTTTTAAGCAGTTTGCTCCAGGGAAAACAACTTCCTCAACAGTCGTGTGAACATTTTGTTTTACATAGGCAACTACACCATCATTCTGCAAATAGTTATTATTTGTGTTATAAACTGTGTATCCAGTGATGTTAGGTATATTGTTCAAATTTTTTAGCCAAGCTTCTGTAAAAACTAGTACTTCGGGACGATGTTCAATACTCTCCAGCATAGTTATGGTTTCATCAAAGTTTTTATTTAAACTCCTGACGTTCAAACAAAGTAGAGAAAACTTAGAATTTTCTAAAAAAAATTTGCAAGCTAATGAATCATTAATAGTTAAATTAGATTCTGTTTTGTCGTTCAAATCATTGTGTTTTCCAAAATCGATATCCATTTCAAATTAAGTAAATATTTACGGTGCTTTTCAATATTCAAATTCTATGATATTCTATTTAGGTCATCTTCGTGTTTAATTTCCACGATTTTTTACCTTCGTCTTCTTTCATTAGAATGGAACCGTTTTTATACCACGTATATTTATATTTTAATGCTTTTCCCTTTGTTTTTGCTTTCCAAAGCAATTCCTTAAAATAAGGAGACAGTGATTCTCCTAGGAAAATCTTTTTTTCACGGTTTGAAATTATTTTCTTGTTTTCTAATAATTTAAGTCGTGTTTCTGGATTTTTAATTTTTAGGAGAATTTTTTTTGGATGACCTGGTCGTCTGTCGTAGAGTCTTATAGCCGAGGTAATATCATCTGTATTTATTTTGATATTAGCTTTTTCTATTAGCTTAATGGCAGTTATTTTTGGATGTTCATCGGCCTTTTCCTCAATTCCTGTTATTTCTAAACAGTCATTGAGGTTCGATTGTTCCAAGCGAGCCAGTCTTGTTTCCAGATGCTTAATATTTTTGCTTTTATTTTCCAAAACATTTTTCAAATTTTCAACTTCTCCTTTAACCTCATTCATGGAGTCTAAGCGGGTAATTATTTCGTCGTATTTTTGACAAATAAAGTCTGTAGTTTTTTGAAAATCTAACATTTTCATATCAATGCTTTCGAGAATTTGTGTTTTTATTTTTTCCAGTTTTAAATCTATGTAGGATGTAAATTTTGAAAAAAACATCTTCTTCTGTGTTTATTTCTTCAGGCACAATATTAATTTTGTTTTTGGACCTAGTTGTTGTGGATAAATTTTCTTGCTGTTGGGAGCCTGTTTTTTTGCTCGAACTCATGGTCACCCTAGCAGTATATTGTATTTCTGCAGAAATAGTACAATGCCCGGTCTGAGAGTGCAGCAAGCAGCTGAATGGTCAGTGTAATAAAGATGGCGCGGATGATGGCCAATCACAAGACCCCCACTAAACTTTAAATAAATTTCAATATCACTGTCACTTTTTTCCAATATTAATTATTTGAAATTCACTTGAATAATCCTGTTTCAAAATACAAAATTTATATCACCATTAATACAGTGAACACTTGGGTGAATCTCGCAAGTATTTTGGATTGTATTGTTTACTAAAATACACAATTATGCGAAGTTTTAAACTGAACACTTTTACAGTATGTTATTTTGATGCTATACTTTTATCTGATACTTCCCCGCCTTCCTCTTCCCCATCACAACACATCCCAATTGGGGATGCCATAGTATCATGGACTCCAAATGCTTGGGAGCAGCTGAGACTTTCTTGCGGTATTCACAAAAAGAAATCTGTATTTTTTTTCTTTTGCTAAGTTGTTTGACTAAATTCCACGTCTTTAGCATATAACGTTCTGTTCAGTTTCATAGAATAAAGAAGAAAACTAAAAAGGCCTTTCATACAAATATGAATAGAAATTAAATGTTCCATTTAGCATACGCTCTGTCTCACTTACACACGTCTGATATGGTAGATCTCCATCCCATTTGAATTTCGTTAACACAGTTTTGTATTGGAAATTTGAGGCCCGATTGACCAAATGTTTAGATCACCAAACACGACCAAAATACATTTCTTGAGTTCTTCTTTATTACATATACAATTATAATACGTTCTCGATTGTTTCAAACAATTTGATGGATTCATCAAATATTTGAAGTTAATTTTCACGCTCTGTGTAAGTTCTTTTCAAGTTCTGTTATTATACAGTTATAGGACAGTTGCTACACAATACTGAAATAATCACAGATCTTGAATAGAACTTACACAAAACGTGAAAATTAACTTCGAATATTTGATGAATCCATCAAATTTTTTGAAACCCGTCCTTAGTATTTTATTCGGGATTCAAACTTTCAACCTCGATATCTCAGTTTCATATACAAATGGCAAACTTTGTTGTTCCAAGGACACGAAATCGTAAAAGTATTTTTGTAGCCCTACATTTCTTCCAAATATTTCGTCCACGTGATAATTACTTCCATAGTAAGTTGTACAGATCACCTTGGCCCAATACAACCCCTATTATCATAAAAATTAAATAATAATGCTTCGGTCCGAGCAACCCCGGTGGTTTGGTCGGCGTTCGCAAAGAGGTTTTACGGTTATTGGTTCACTATCCACATCAGGGATGGCAACAATGGGCGGGCTGAGTACCGCCTCAAATAAAAACGACTCCCGGCGTACCCGCACGCCCTAATCACTGACAGGGTTCGGCCAAAATTATGTTGAATAAACTAAAAAAAAATTTGATAAAAAAATGAATGGCGTTTCGAATGAAACTAACTAGTCAGAAAAAGACCCGGAGGTCACGGGTTGGAAAACACATTTTATTCCCCTCCCCTACAGATCTTCAGCAAACAAAACATTGGAATATCTTACTAATCAAGTTAAAAATATTAACTTATGTGAGAGACAGAAGTGAATTTTGAAGTGAAAACTTCTTTAGCACCGTTGTGATTTGAAATTCGATGAAACGGAAACGAGCGACACCACAAAGAGACAAACACATGCGCCTATAGGATTTAACCTGCGAAAAAATTAGATAGACTAATCGGTGTCCTCTTTGTACGGTGCTTCGTAGAATAAAATGTAAAATAATGTTTAAACTTGGTGACAATATTATAATAAATAAACCCTTCAATTATCCTACTCCTGGTACTCTGCATTCATTTCATTCTCTCGAAGTTCAGTTTTTTTAAGGTTTCACTTCTACCGTGTGTGAACTGCACACATGTTTTTTTCTATGCAAACCTACTTGCAATAGATTACTTCAAATGATTAAAACACAATAGATTTCTGATTGTTTACAGAAAAAATCAGGAATTCATTTGGATTTTTCCGCTTCTTTCACGTTTCAGTTCATATACATAAGTTATAAAAAAGAATGACCGATTAAACAAACTAAAAATTATGAAGGTAAGGCTAAAAGCAAGCCTGATGTATGTGATTTATTATTATTATTAATAATGATTGTACCTAAAAAAAATATTGGATACCTAATACGTTATGCATTTTATTAATTGTGGCAAACAAATAAAAAAAATTAAATAGTTATTTTAATTTTAGCGCAGCCCTGACATCGTGTAGAGCTGAGCCCCTTTGTCTGGCGGATTAAAACAGGCGTCTTCAACGTCACATTGTTGCTATATAAGTAGTGTTAACCATTATGCCTAAATAACGAAGAGGAATGGAAACAAAAACAACGCGGCCAAGATGGCGGCCGTCAAAGGGAGCCGCCGCCCGCAATAGTTGGCAGTAAATCTCTCGTGAAAAGACTGTTAGGAATTATTGCTGTCGTCTGCTGTTTATTGCGCGAACCCTGTTTGTCTACGCCTGTCTGTTTGCTTTAAGCTTTGAACGAAACTCACTCATAGATTCTGTTCTGTAGGTCAGGGGTGCTAAAACTTTTTGACATACCGACTTGCTTTTTTATAAGCAATGCTAGATTCCGAAAGAAGAAAAATTATCAATGGACAATTTGTTATTAAAATGTTTTGCAAAATGCGTACACCTAAATATTTTCTTAGCTATTAAATTCTGCTAAGTTAAATCAGTTTATCTATCGATGCATTATTACCATTTCGATAATAGTTTCGAATACCAAAAAGACTCTAACGCAACAAACAAAGCAACTACATATAGCAACAAATTTGCTCTTTAGTAATATGTATTTAAAAACATGAAGTTCTTCAAACTACCGAAATAATATCACATTGACGGGCAAGTGCCGGAAAATGCCAAAAAACAGAGGATGTTGATACGGCAAAAATAATGTATTTATCTAGTGTCGTGACTTTGCCGTGTTCGGGACCGTTAAATAAAATAACATAACTCGTATAATTATAGAAGATTTAATATAACGGTTAAAGGTGAAGCGGGGGCTCTCATTCAAGACCTTTTTGTACCTTAATTCATGTCCAAACAAAGAATTCCAAACATTATTCTTTTGTTCATATTTAAACTTGGATCCACATTCATTACATCTAGTTGGTTTTTTTGTTCAAGAGGAACAACATTTTGTGTTTTATGGAGTCGGTGAAAATCCACCTGTCGTCTTTGGGTGTGACACTATCAAATACATTACAAATGTAGTGACACAAATAGTCAGGCGACTTCTACTAAAATACAAAACTTCACTTCCCTGTCCGCTGTGTCATATCGGGTTGCGTGCCAACTGAGAATAAATTCAACTTAAAGTCATTAAAAGCTATGAAAAAAATAATTTTAAATAACCCAAAACCCTAACCTAACGTAACCTTTTTAACCCTCTCTCCAATTAACCTAACCTATTCTCCCCTCCTCCTTTTCCTTAAAAAAAACCTCCACACAGCATCCCCAAAGATGACATAGGCCCTAAGGGAAATTATTTTCCTCAGGGCCTCCTGTGGAGCTCATGTAAAAAAAAAAAATTAAAAAAAAAAAAAATTTCATCACTCTTAATGACTTTTCTGAGGTGGTTCTGAGTTGGTTTCATTCTGAGTTGTCCGGTCGCCGTCATATTGTGTCCCTGACCAAAAGTTGTATATTCAATCTGCTAATCTTTTGAAACTCAAAACGAATCCATTTATTTTTTTTAAAAAGGTTCCTGTCGATTGGTAAGCTAGCCACAGTCATCGTACCTCTGCTTTGGGTAATCATTCATAGAGATGAGTATCTCGTATCTCTATTTTTAGTTCTTTGTTGTGAATTCTGTTTGTGTTATCCAATCTCACGCTTGGGTTTGGTCGTGTGTGCATAGTGCCTGCCTGCTACCTATCAGCTATTATGAGGTATTCTTGGAAGATCCAAATGATTGCAGAACTGAGCTCACGTCAAGAACCTACCTAGGTACAAATACATAGACAGGTAGCTAGGTACAGGTAAATGGAATCAAGAGATTTTTTGCTCGTGTAATGAATTACTGCATCGTGAGGCTGCTGCAGGGTAAGAGGGGACTACGTGCGGGTCTTCTAAACTTGTTTTTTTTTTTACATGAGTTCCACACGAGGAGGCCTTGAGGAAAATAATTTCCCTCAGGGCCTATGTCATCTTTGGGGATGATGTGTGGAGGGTTTTTTTAAGGAAAAGGATGAGAGGAGAGTTCTGGGAAGGAAAAGGGTTTAAGGGGTGGGTAGGAACCTGGGGCTCAGTGAGTCCTGGTCATCCGCCTCCAACACCTAGACAAACCTCACCCCATGAACCCGGGCACCCCTGCTAAATCACCAAACGTAGCGAACCACTTGGGGTAACCTATGGCAGAGGTGTTGGTTATCCAATAAAGGTTCCCGGGGCGACGGTACCCATTCCCGCCTCCCAAATTGTTTGAACCCGTTTGACGCATGTACAAACACTTTAAAATGATTGCCCGTACAAGTTTCAATTAATTCACAGAAAATTCTATACATATTTAAAAATCCATCAGGGTCCTGGAGAGGTAGGAGTAACCCTGGGTTTTGAAAATAACCGTTTTCCAATGGAAAATTTCAACCGTTCTGTTAAAAAATTTGTACAAATATTGTAGTTGACGATGAAGAATGACAAGCATGTGATAGTGCACTAATAGGGATCAATTACACTAGCTATTTGGAGCATATTGTAATGAAATACCGGTTAAACAAATACAACATTCCTCCCTGACGTAAATTATGAAACAATAATTGTATATATTTTTATGGTGGTATTAATTCAGTCAGTGGGTTTAGGTGTACCTGAATACGAATAAATCGGTGAACGGACAACTAAGAATGAAACCATCTCAGAACCACCTCAGAAAAGTCATTAAAAGTGATGACAAAAAAATATTAAAAATTAGTTAAATAGGTTACGTTAGGTTAGGATTATGGGATAATTAAAAATTATTTTTTTCATAGCTTTTAATAACTTCTTAAAGAGGTGTAGAGTTGACGTTATTCTGTTGGCATGGAACCGAATAAATCACCTTGTCACCTAAGCTGTCGGCATATTATCAAACATCGCTTCAATCCTATAGTTCAATGTTTGTATCTTATTCCTTTGAGATTTTTTCAATTTCCACTAACCTTGCTTCCGACACTAAAATCCGAAAGATGCAGGTAACAAATAATAACAATCTCTTTTGCAGTAATCCCACCGAGCATTCACCAAACAATAAAGAAGTTTCCAGTGATATTTGCAATGCGATAATCTTCCATCCACACCGTTGCACCTTGACACATGCCCGACTGAAGCCAGACAAGTCCTCCATTCTAATTTGCAAAGATTGTATTTTAAGTATTATACACAAACGTCCTTTAGACTTATGATACCTCCGCCACCCTAAGCTTGGTTAACCCCCGATTACGAATTGTAGGTGGAAGGCCTTCACTTCATTATTGATAAGAGATTTGGTTTAAAATATGTTATGTATGTTACATATTATATACATTATTGATGCAAAACAAAGAGTGTAGTGGAGAGGATGACTGGTAGATGGTGTGACATATTTAAGATGAATATCTGCGCGGTCCGTTTCGGCACGTTTCATACTAATCTTAATTTTGGAATTTAAGAACAGAATATCCCACCAAACTGAAAAATTATTTTTGTAATCAAAAGGTATATCAAGTATCTAGTACGAATATCAGCTACTTTTTTGTTTGAAATTATAAGACAGACGGCCATTAAAGATTTTAATGTTTCAAGAATTTAAAGGCAATTTCTGCAACTATTTGTGAGTATTTGAAAAACATTTCAGTAAATAATTTTACTAAATTTATTATAAAAATATGATGATGCCCAAGTTGCCTTGAAAATCATGAAACATTAAAATTTTTAATGACCTATATCTTATAATTTAAAGCAAAAATAAATTAAGTAGCTCATATTCTTACTAGATATGTGACATACCTTTTGATTAAAAAAAATTTTCAGTGTATTTCCGTTTTTTGATCTCAAATTCAAAATTAAGATTTGTGTGAAACGGGCCGCGCAAACGTTCCCAGTAAGACGAGAGATCCTGGGTTTGAGTCCTGATTGCGTCCGTTACCTCTTTATTTTTCTGTATCTTGTTCTGTTTCATGTTTCGATTAGATTTGTTAGTATTATCTTTTTCGTCAATGATAAATTCCGTTTTTTGTTTCACTCATGAGTACCAAATAAAACAAAGGTATTATTAAAGTTAATTATTTTTATTCATCTTTATAAAAGCAAGTGTCTGAAATGATTTACTTATACCCACCAGTCACCCTGCATATTATAATATCCACTATTTGATTAAAGGTATTTTGCACCTTTGGCGGTGTAAATATTAAAATAAAAATTGTAAATACAAAGATATTATTAAAGTTAATTATTTTTATTCATCTTTATAAAAGCAAGTGTCTGAAATGATTTACTTATACCCACCAGTCACCCTGTATATTATAATATCCACTATTTGATTAAAGGTATTTTGCACCTTTGGCGGTGTAAATATTAACTTCAAATATGTTTGTCGCAAATAAATCCTTGAAGATGACTGCCTGTTATAACCTTTATCTGGACACTGCGATATCTATCTGTCGTACTTATTACAACAATGTCAATTTAACAATAATTCAATACAATTCCTGATATATGTAGGCACGGTGAGCAGGTGTATTAGTCAGGATCATCGGGGGAATGTTTTAATCATGTTACTGTTTAATGAAAAACGAACCAAATTTTTTGTTCATTTCAGCATTTCAATTTCCTGAAAATGTCAACTATGGAAGCATTTTTGCAAGTGGTTATTGAATGTTTATTAAGTATTTAAGCCTTTTTATAATACCGCAGTTTTGTCTGAGAAACCTAGACAGATGAAATGAATAGAAGACCAAGGGTTTTTTTTTCAAAACAAAGGAATAAAGGGCTGTTTGTCACCAAGTCCAGACCAACAATATCAAAAATTTGTGAAATCAAAACAAAAAACTTCTCATCAAATTATAAATGACCATCATGTAAAGCAGAAATCTGGTTGTTTTAAATGCATGTAACGGTGTGCTCTGATGTTGTGAAATTTATGATACCTACAGATATTTCTGTCAACCTGACAATCATATAATTTCTACCATGATCTATTTATTTAGCTTTGAAATTCCATCAAGTTGTTTGTTTTTACAAATATGTATGTTCTTCTTTCGTTATAGCAACGTATATGCAACACATCATCATAATATGGGTTACCTCTTATGTATATTACAATATGTGTTATTGAAAGTTGTAAATCGTTGTAGAAATTATTGTGTGTGTGGATAATTAATATCACAATCACAATTGGCAAATTTTATAACATATTCCAAGCACCTATGCCTGTGTCAGACCCCGCTATGTGCGCACTGTGCTGAATTAAGCCAAGCCCAAAAAGGCTTATTACGTTATGGCGTAGTCTGACAATACCTTCTATTCCTCATATGATAGGTTATGAGGTTTTTGATCAGGTACCAAGATGAAGATAAGCTTATACCCTACATCCCCTAGAAAAGTGTTAAAAGTCAAAAAAATTAATTTTACAGGAGAGCGAAAACAAATGATGAATGATGAGTTAGGGGTACCGTCGGAAAGAGACAATAGCAAAATCTCGTGGAGACGGAGTAATCTAACTTAAGTGGAACGTTTGCGCGGCCCTTTTCGGCCCGTTTCATACAAATCTTAAATTTGGATTGGAGATCAAAATACCCTAAACTGAAATTAATTAATTTGGGCAATTATTTGTGACTAAATGAAAAACAAAAAATATATAATTTTACTATATTTATCATAGAAATATAAAATAAAAAATTAAAATTAAGTAAAAATCCTTTTGTATTTGTAAAATAAATATAATAAAATTATTTTTTTAATGTTTTTCGTTTACTCACAAATAATTGCCCAAGTTGCCTCTAAAATCATGAAACACTAAAATCTTTAATGGCCCATATCTTATAATTTAAAACAAAAATAAATAAATAGCCCACGTCCGTACTAGATATATTTTATACCTTTTTATAACAAAAATAATTTTTATGTTGAGTTGGGTATTTTGATCCCAAATCCAAATTTAAGATTTGTATGAAACTGGCCGAAATGGGCCGCGCATACGTTCCTCTTAATGCGGTTTTCGTGGGGCATAGATAATCAAAATCAAATTACTATTCGGAGATAAAACGTAAATCAGAAAATTTTTACTTATAACCATTTTCAACGGGATGTGCGATTTGGTAAATTGATTTTATTTTCTTAAAAGGAAAATCTGTTGGGAACTTTCGAGGAGACTTATTTAAGGGCAGCGATTAATAAAGATGTTTTCAAAAATAGCAAAATTATTTAACTGCAAACCTGCGGCTGACCCTGATCAAAACCGCCAGGCGACAAATCTCCAGAAACAAGACGTCGCCATTACAGAAATCATTGTTGATGATAATATGGTTTCAGTGTGGACTGAATGGCCCGGAGCAGAAATTACTGGCTTCAACGATCTAAGCTTGCGGCTTAGTCGGATTGAATGCAATGTCTGGATGCACAGAAAGCCTTCTCGGAGATTAGCAGCCTTTTGACGGAGGCTGTAGCCTGCAGCCTGCCGCCTGTGGCAGAGATGCTAAGGGAGAGATATCCAGCTACTCTCTTTGAGACGGCTCAATTGAATGCGGCAGACAGTTCTAAAAGATTTTTAATGGACCGCGAAGCTGGAACAAGGTTTGACATCAAATAAGATTGATGTTTATTGCCGCATGACAAACTTTTCATATTAGCCCTGCTGTTAAACCTACATCGTGCTTTTTACTGTAAACCATATTTCTTGTACAACCAAATAAGGTTTCCTTTTTCGAGCAAGTTTTCGAAATATTTTGTTAATTATTTTTATTTTTAACAAAAAAATTTGAAGTTGCCTATTGCCTAATGCGTTGGATACTCTGGAACCGATTTATCAACCCTTAAGCCTTTCGAACACACGACGCCCGGGTGGGATCCAAACGCGATGCCAACTCATCCACTGACCGGTCAAATGTATTCAAATACAAAAACCAAAAAAAAAGAACCACAAAAGAATAAAATGTACACCTTTATGAAACCAAAGTTTCGAATCGCAATTTGAAATAATAATTATGAAACTTTGAGAATTTTTTATTAATTATCTTTATAGGGAACGACAAAAACGTGAGGTGACAAAAACGTTTATAAACATTATTATAAATAATACATTTGTCTAATAAAATTTGTATGCGTTTTTATTTGTTTTCGTTATCAGTAATTTTAGTTAGAAAAACATAAGGTGAGCTATTTTTAAATTTTTTTTTATATATGCTTGCAAAATTTTTATATTTCAAAAATTATATATATGTTTATTTCGATTTACAAAATTTGGAAGCGTATTTTATCACCTTTCAAAAACAGTTTTTATTTTCGGAGCCATTTTTAAAACTTTATATTTGCGTGCAAAACTTTTATATTTCAAAAATTATATGATAATTTCGATTCACAAAACTTGTAAGCGTATTTTAACATCTTCCAAAAACAGTTTTTGGACAAAAACAGTTTATATTTCAAAAATTATATGTTTATTTCGATTCTCAAAATTTGTAAGCGTATTTTAACATTTCAAAAACAGTCCGATACGTTTAGAAATGTTCCATTATTTAGATTTTATTATAAAGCAGAAATATTTTAACCTCTGACATAATAAGGCCTGAGGGTTTAAAAGTTAGCCGTGTTTAGTGAAAAAATAGTAACAAAAATCTCATTAGGTCTTGGCGACAAATGCTTCTGCCCACCTATACTATTTGGAGATAATAGTTGAGGGACACCTTGTTACCTCTCAAGCAGAACTCTCTCGACCCCTTGCACCGAAGTAGAAGGGATGAAATCAAACCGTCAGTCCTATATATTGTCCCCTAGATTCCTACACACCCCTCACAGCTTTTCCTTCTCAGATCTTCTTCTCCTTACTTCTTTAAAAAAAACCCTCTCCACAGCATCCGCATAGATGTTACAGGTCCTGAGGGAAATTATTTTCCTCAGGGCTTACCAACCTACAACCTAACACCTATCTCAATGCTTCGCGTTTTGTTGGCATGATTCTTTATTGATTCGAATGTTTTTCCAAGCTAGCTCTACAAACTATTCGAATAACTAAGAGCATTTTACAATTCCCAAATTATACGTTTAATAACAATAGTAAGAAATTAATGGAGGCAGAGCAATTTAAGCCTTGCAAGCGTGTTGATATGCAAATAGCATAGCTGCGAAGGTAATACAATATCACTCTCATCATAAACACAAAAATACACAGCCCTTGGGCGATCCCATTAATTGAATTTACGAACAGGATATTATGACGTTACGAATGCCTTAAAAGGGGAAGGTGGTAACTTATCGACGCAATCAATTTCGAATTCACGGCCTGCGGGTGTTTGGGGCAATTTTCGAATAAACAGCCATGATGGAACTCTCCCCCTGCCTCGAATGAGGTTGTTAAAATATCAATTTAGAGCATAAATGATATGCGTAGTTGTGAGACAAATTAACATCGAGCTTTTTATATGCCTGCTTTTGCCCAAACTTCATTTGAATAATTAGTGTATTGGTGTCATTAAAAGTATGATGGAGGTAGAGGCAAATTTTTAACATTTAAAAAAAATAGTCCTTTTCTAACTTAACAAGCAAAAACTAGTATCTAGTTCTGTGAATAATGTAGACCTTGCGTTTAAAAAAGTATGTTTCTAATTTTGTATTATTTAATTTAAAAAAAATTTATAACATTTTATTTACTTCAAATGAGGAATTAAAGTTTAATAATAATTAATAATAATTAAAGTTTATTAATTTTAATAAGGATTTCACGTTTGAAAATGAATTATCCAAACGATCACAATCACAATAGAACCGGAAGCGGAATGTACAAAACAAATGTACAGACAGACGAAATGCAAAACGGTCTAGTTAAAACAGGACTTGAGCTGAGTCAATAATATTCCAACAAATAATAGTTCACGTCGGCTAACTAAAGTGAAGTTGTTTGTTCCTTAGCGATCTACCAAGATGTGATTAACAAATACAACAAAAATATCTGGTCGATTTTGTCGATATACCTTTATTAATGTGTTTTCCTAGGACCCTGATGCTGAGTGAGGAAAATCGATCGATAAAGAATTTATCGATCAAGTCGATAACTTGTGTTCGTAACGTTGAAGTTGCCGAACTGTTGCTTCTTCGTTGGCGATATAACCAGTACAGTAATGCTCGGTAACGATGACAAGTTATCTACATTATCGATAAAACCTTTGGCGATCAACCATGCTAGATACCCTTAAGACGTCTTATCGAAGCGGTGAATCCCCGGCCCGAAAAGGACAAAGGGGAAGATTATAAATAAAGATGAAGATTATAATTTAAGAATAGTACTTTTCTACTTATTTAATGTTATAACAACAACAAAAAATAGTTTGTTACAATATTATCCCACGGATAGGTCACGTAATCTATTACCTTCATGGTGAATAGTGAATAATCACTAAATCTAAAAGTAAAATCTTTAGTGCTTCTTTTCATAATTCGGTTTACATTTGGGCAAACATAAAAATATTGCCTAATTACCACAGCATTTCAGCGATGCGAGGTTCAGATTTTCTTGGCTTAAAAACAGCGCCTTGTAAAGCGCGCGTTCAAAGGCCGCAACTCAAACAAGGTGGAAAAGATCATTAAAAAGAATGATTAATGGGAGCGCTCAATGATCGCTCAGGAAAAAAGCTGAACATGTAATTGCGTATTATTATTAAAGACCTTTGAAAACGTGCTAAATTAGCCGCCGTTTTGGCATGGCTGATTATTTCAACGTCTCGGCTATGAGAAACAAACAATGGGCAGCGGGGACGTCCTCAATTCAAACAATAAAGCACCATCATAACCCTCCAGTGGCGGAGTTAATTAAACAATATTATGTTGTAAACATATAATCTTAATTAAATTAAAATAAATCACTCTTTATACAGCACTTATTTAGTCAAAATTATCAACATGATCCGAAACCAATGGTTTCTTCGTAGAGAAAAAATTCAATTTTCACAAAGAAAATTTGTGATTATTCAGGAAAATATAAGTTTTTATTTAACTACCAATTTCCTTCTCTTATTAGGTCGGCTGAGATTCGACACAAAAATTATTTTTCCACTACAGAAATACAATAAGTCTCGTGTTTTATTTTTATAACATTTGGATGAATATTTATTTGCAGTTATTATTCGTTGACCTTTGAATTTCAGACACAATCTCAGGTGTGAAAAATTAGATACTTGTTGTTAATATTATGCAAGTGAAAAAATAGCATGAAAAAATAACGTGAAATAAAACAATTACTTCTTTTATAACAAGGTTGAGGAATGCATTCATTACTCCCTGTCCATACACAAAATATGTCGTCTACATATCTTTTCCACAGCAAAACATTTTTATAAGGGTTGAGGTACCGGTGTTTTTTTTTTCTCTAAGTTGTTCAGAAGACTTGAGAGATTCCATTGGTAGGCCTTATTTTTGCTCATATAAAACACCGTTAAATAATTTTGATTTATGCAAACATCAAATAACGATGTTAGATCGTTTATAAAATCATCAAAGCACCGGGTATACTATAAACAAAAATTATCAAAAACTTACATGTCCACTTGGGCTTTAGTTTTCGAGTAAATCAAGTCCGAAGTATGAAATTTTTAAGTCAAATTTGAGGAAATAACGTTCGCTAGGGAGTTAATATCAGCTGTTTAATGTCTTTTAAAAGGCGTGAAAGCATAGACTGGGTTCCAAATAAGTATTTTTAACCTTTTAGTTCCCGAAAAAATGGTACAAATAGAAACAGGTTTTTGAGGAAAAATGGAAAATATAGAAACAGGTTTTTTGGATTCTCGATGTGATGTAGATTCACCAATTTCTCACTTGCACTTATCATGAGTTTTTGGGCACCATGTATATTTAGTTATTATCAGGTAAGATAGAGCCTTGGAAAAAATCTACAACGCCTTTGAAATGATTTTTCACTTACACGGCGTTATACAATTGTTAAAATATTATTATGACGATTGGCAAAAAGAGAGCCTATATTCGAAAAGATCATGATTTTAGATCGATAAGTGAGTTAATATTGTTAAGGATCTTATAAAAAAGTAAAATTTTGAGTAGGTAACTTTCTGTTTTACGCCGCATATTCTGGAGAATTGATTATCTTTATCTTCTATGGTCGTAAATTAGCCAAATTTTTACTGGTTTAATTCAGCTCTGTCGTAGACTCGAGTGCGCGGCTGACAGGCAAGTGGGTTCGCAGAGATTTCTCACTGATTATTCCCGTGTAATTTACACTTTGGCGGATAGTAAAATTATTACAAAAACACGCCGGCTGACTGTGAATAAAACATCGTAAATTACAAGACTTATTGCGTGTATAAATCTTGTGTTTCCTCACGGGGGCCATGTTATGTTGATATTTCACCGCAAGTGTTGTAAAGAATAGAAGGTACTCAGTACCAGATACAAGGGACCCCAACGTTTGGCCTAAATCTACATAATTTATAGGTAGGTAGATACCTGCCTAACTTATATCTTTCGTAAATATTCGATATTATTCCTATTTTGGAAGCCTTCGGTAAACATTTGGTAAACATTGATTGTTTCAAACGAGAATACCATTTTTTTTTACATATCCCTGATGATAACTAATCTGCGATAAGAGGGGGTGTCGAAAGCAAAAAAATAATGTTTGGTAAAAAAGGTGGAGGTGAAGGTAATTGAAGAATAACGGAACTGTAAAAAGATTAAAAAATTCAGGCACTTGTGTTTGCAAATATTAGCACATGCCAAATCTCACAAATACTTAAATAATATTTGGATACTTCCTACCAAAATTTACGTATATTGCTAAATTTTATAAGCGTGAAGTATTACATTCGTCGAGCGATAAAAATGAGGATGTTATTAATTGATAATTTATCAAAAATATTCTGATAAGGGATTTTAAAAGTTTCTAGGTCAGTAGTTAAAATTTTTTTCCAGCATTTAATTTCATTAATAGTGCACTGACTCTAACAAAACAAATACTATAATTATATATATATAATTATGTGTATTTGCATGTAGAATCATACTGATTGAAGTGGAGAACTTTGTCAAAAGTTAACTCGTAAATAAAACCCACCAATAAATAAACGATTTCCTGGTACATAGAGATTGTCCCGATGAAAATGACAATAGAGAGGATAAGTATTCCACTCACGTAGACGATAGATTTGTTTTTCAAAGAAAAAAATACGTTCCTCTTTTAAATTCATCACAATACATGTAATAATGGTGACACCTAGGCTTTCGACTAACATACGGATTATGTTCCAAGCCGTGCTAAGCTTGACATTCCAACCAAGCCGAGCTTATAATCAATTTATTATGTTGTAGTTTTTAATTGTATTTTTTCAGTTACTCTTTTAAATCCCTAATTTATATACGCTTAAAATTTTCACTTTAACCATAGTAATAAAAAAAAATTAAAAATCAACATTTTACCCACACACGGGCGTTGCCTTTGTTGGATTTTTTGTTCGTACATTTATTGTATTAAGCTTTTTTATATACTTTTCATTATTTTATGTATCTATTATAAGTATTGTATCAAAAAATTTCAATTAAAAAAAAAATAATAAAAAAAATAAAACTGATATACCGGGCCCTAGTCTAACGTTGTCTAATCACCAAGCTATCGACCACATCTAAAGCAGATTGTTTGTTTGTTGTCTTCGCGTGTTCGGGACTCATTAATAATGCTTGAAAAACACATCAACTGAACGAGTAATTTATAAATTGTCTAAAATTGCAAATTGTTGGGAAACGTTTACGTAGTGTCCAGTTGTTATCTTACACTAGTTACGAATTGCAACAGATGCATGTAATTAAGTTATTATCCAAACAGAATATGTGGAGATTAATGAGAATTTAATTATTAATGATTCCTCTCGCCAATATTTATTTAATTAATATTAACAAATTTCAGTGAAATGTGACACAGAAAAAAAACACAGAAAATGAAAAGGTATTGAAAGCAACTTTTGAATTGAACAAATGTCTTACGAGGACAACATTCATTCATTTTTGTTATTATTGTTGGGGTGTTATGCCGTGTTTCGCTACCTCCTTCTTTAGCCAACGTTTCGGACAGCGTTACAGTGTCCATCATCAGGGCAGATGATGGACACTGTAACGCTGTCCGAAACGTTGGCTAAAGAAGGAGGTAGCGAAACACGGCATAACACCCCAAAAATAATAACAAAAATACTTTTTGGCCGTGAAAACCTAAAAACATACAACACTCATTCACTTCAATTTAAGAATTACTGATAATATCTTCAATTAATTACTTAAAGGCTTCAAATCGCAACCTAGTGGTGTCACGGATATACCAACCTATATTACCTATCCGAATTTTATTTATTTTATTTTTTTAGAGTTAAAAGCAAATCTAAAAATTAACATAATGCATATAAAGTCATGGGTACATGCAGCAACTACTTTTAAATATATAATTTATTTATTTATTTATTTATAACCTACACTTTTTTTATTTTGAACCGGACAAAGAGAAAATACAATTCATATTTTTGTGCGATGATTATGATATTCTCCGTATATATTATACATAGAATAATATACCTATTCACGAATCACGATAAATTTTAGTATGTAGAAAACAATGCCTATTACAGTGCCAACTTAACCAGTTGTGAAAAACTTAATCAATTATTATCTTCTAAGTGATTTAGAAGAATATCGCCACTTTGAAAACTTTACAGGAGAAACAAATACCTGTTTTTTTTTTTAAATAACTAGAATTAAAATATTCAAATACAAGTTAAATATTTGACATACGTAACAAATATATGCTTAAAATATAAATAATTCTAAGATTCAACCGAAGATCTATCGCAAATAAATCAAAAGTGAAGTTATGCTACCCCAACATAAACATGTTTTCAAATAAATAACGCCTTAAAATTTCTAATACATTTGGGTATTAAGTTGACTTCATTTTTCAAATAAGATTATTTAACTTAATTGATTTAATTATACTTTTATCCTACAGATATGAAATTTTCCTAGTAATATAATTTTTTAAGCGTTAAAGGTGGTATTCATGTAGGTACACAGACGGAAAAGAAGGTATATTGGTAAAAGAGCGTAAATTTAATTTGTTTTCGACATTTTTTATATAATTAAATTGGGTCTTAGACCTGGTTATCCGATTGGTACGTGTGATTTTAATAACCGTAATCGATGTGAGCAATCGAATAGCAAATTTACACTTGCAAAAAAATGACTGAGCCAACAGAATTATTTTTATTACACTTCGAGATAATTTATCGCATTGTTGTCAGTAAGAAATTATATTTAGAATAATTACGAAAGTGCAAAGTCTGTTTTAAAAAACGTGAACAATTCATCAGATTTTTTAAGCTAATTTTCAAGTTCTGTGAAAGTTCCATTCAAATTCTGTGATTATTTCAGTTTTATGAACTTGCCTATAATGATATTATAACAGAACTAGTATAGAACTTACACAGAACGTGATAATTGACCTCAAAAATTTAATGAATTATTTAAGTTCTCAGAAATAAGAATAGTATCTTTAAATTTTTTTTATTTATATCGAAGACATTTTGATGAGTGTGTGGGCAAATACTTCTTGGCGACATTATGTCTGTGTAAAAATAATTCAGGGGTGTCGATTTTCTATGACGGTATCAGAAATGCCTGAATATGAAAGAGATACTATTGTACTATCATTATATCCATCACAGTATGAGTCAGAATAATAGAAGAGCATGTATGCGACGATGTATGAATATGAACGAGACAAGGAGTGTGTGCCAAGATCGAGTTGTTTAGCAGTCCGTCCTCTCTGCATACCCCTGCAGATAATGGCGTGATGATTAGTTATTTAGTAACGAAATCTAAGATAAACGAAAAGAAAAAAAATGTGTATTAAAATAAAGGTACGAGAGCAAAAAGAAATAATTATTATGAAGTCCTGTTTGATGGGTACATAGATTTTTAAATTCAGTCGAAAAATAGTCAGTACTCGGTAGGTGCCTAATTTGGTGATATTTCGAAAGCAGTATAAATTTCTCAAAACGAAACTGAAAGTTTTTCAGAGAAATGGCATTTTTGCACATAATTTTAAAATGTTGATCTAAGAATATCCATAGCATTTTTTTTGCAGGGAAATAAAAACAGCAAAGTGAAATAATAATAAAAATTGTCAAGTTTCGCTTTTGATACCTATAAATGTTCAATTCAACATAGGATATTTATTAATGTATTACGGGTAACGAGTACCTACATAAATCAAAAAGCCATATCATTATTTCAATAGTTGCAAAAGAAAACCATCCGTCTAGTCCTCGTTATCGACTTGTCTGCCGGAGTTTAAGTAAGATGGAAGCCGCCATTTGACTTGTGCAACCGACGGTGGATACTTGAAAAGGTGTAAGGCATTTGTGCTTACTCAACGACAAAACCATCGCACACACATCGACACGCTCGACTCACACTCAGCAGGCGCTGCTGCATTCATACTTCCATATACCTACACACTGTCGCTGTTTTATGGTTGCTTCCCTACTGCAGGAACAGGCTGCTCCCTGTCCTTACCTCCATTCACACATGCAAGGAATGCATTACTTTTATGTACAGAATAATGACGTTGAGCTGGGTTTACATCTTGCAAGTTGTTTTCACAATCGTTGAAATTGAGCAATCAAAAAATATTGATTTATGACATTTTTTAATGATGTTTCGGTTAATCACTCGCATGTTGGCGATGAGAGTATGAAGAATTTACTAAAACTATGATGACACGTAATGGAAAACTAAAAACAACAGAACGATAATTTAGAGGTCTATTTTGCCGGCCTTTGTGTTTCCTCCTTCCTACAACATAGGTCTCTTCAAAACTAATGTTCATTCCTTCCTCTCCTCGAAAATACCCTCTACACAGCATCTCAGATGACATAGGCCCTGCGGGAAATTATTTTCATCAGTGGAGTTAATGTAAATAAAGAAATAAAAACATTCTAAATGTTAGTTAATTCTAAAAACATTAATATTATTTAGATAGTTTTTTTACTAACTAATCAGAGTAATTCTGAATACTCTTCGATTGTTGCAATTAACAACAACAAAAAACTGCTTTATTACTCACTCAAATTATATCTATAGATACTTAATCTATTTTTTAAATTGTTTAAAAAAATTACAAATGGATTGCACTGTCCAGACAGAGAACACGAACATCACTGTTGCTAAATGTGTTTAATTGGCGTTGATAAAATTTCCGGCGATCCGATTAAGGTAATTAATGGTAGATATTGTGCTAATTGAGTGGCAATCATTTTTTCAGATTTCCAAGTGATAAAAATCATGGACAGTCAATTTAGAAAATCTAGCACCTATGATTGAGATCACAATACACAACAGTAAATTATTTTGAATTACGATGAAGTCTAACAGGCCCAAGGAATTGACCAATTGTTTTTAATTGTTTGTCTAGTTTGTAGGTTTTCTAGGTTTTAGAAATATATTGTAAGTTTGTATAGCGCCCTTGAGGAGATTTCTCACAAAAACGGCGCCAACAAATTATTGACGCCGATTAATTTATTATTATTATTATTATTATTATTATTATTATTATTATTAACGACGTGATCATATATGTTCCCAGGAGAGCCAAGATATCCTAGAAGGCAAGCGTTGCCCTAAATAAAACAGATGTGTCATAGTAAGAGTTTTTTCTGCAGACATACAAATAAATATAATTACCTGAAAATGAACTAATTGGTTTATGTAACTAAAGCGAATTAAAAATAATCGCTATTCTTAGAAATTACTCAACATATGGTTTTGGAAACAACAAATCTGTTGTACGATTTCTATCACACTCCTTAACATACATTTAATGATTGATTGGTGACATTTATACATATCAATTATGTTCTATAATCTAAATCGTACACATGTTTCTTCAAGTGGCAAGCCTTTGAAACAAGCTGTTCTCTAAAGGCGTGGTAACAAATCAAATAATGTAAAGTCGTGTCGTCCTCGAAGCTAAACGAAAAAAATTAAATACATTGTCGTGTCATAGATAAAATATAATAATGAAGGCAAGAACTTTAATTTTTTTCGCTGTATTATTGGATTTTATTAATAACTTGTGTCATTATGCCGCGATGGGTATCAACTCAATTACCGCGGATGTGGTTTTGAGATATGAGATCAATTTTTTAGATTTAAACAAAATTAATTAAATGCTTTTTTTATCTCAATCATATTAAATTATAGAATGTTTCAGATGACGCGTGTTTGTAGATATTTATATTTCCAACTACCCAATTGTCAGTGGATACATTAGTTTTCATGTAAATAATAAAATAACGAAATGGATTCACGCGCCGCGTGTAAACCTTCCACCAGAAAACCTCCAACATTCACACACTCGCAACGCAAACACACCCACACGCGCCCCACACACACGCGCACACACACACAAGCGCGGCCCATCCGACCGACAAACGGGGTGTCAAAAGGTGGCGGGGATCAGACACGACAGTCTTCGAAGTCTGAAATGCAAAAACACGATGTGGTGGGGAGAGGTGTGAAAAGGCACTGACAAGCGCGCGGCGGGAAACCTACCAAAATAAGAACAACGAGTAAAAAAGAACACTATCGACATAAAAGTTTTCTTTGTGTTCTATGGCTTGGTTAAAACATTTTGTCTCGGAATCATTTTACTTTAAGTGGTTTTCATTGTGGTAGGGGTAAGATTTCGGAGAGGGGATAACAGCTCGTGACGTCACGTCGCGCGGCTTGCTTTGAAGTCTACCGTCAGTCGCCGTAGAACTTTCGTTTGAGGTGGTCGTTTTCACGCTCTCCGTTCCGACGATAACAATTACGTGAAAACTCGCATTATTTATTTTATGTGTTTTTTTAATGAACTGATTACCGTTGATTTACTGTAGTCGCTTTAGCAACGTTCGGAAGTGCACATGAGCGAAAGTGTTTTTAACGTGCATTTTCAGTGAGAATTGTCAAAATATGTATTCGTTTTTTGATTATATTGTGTTGTGCAAGACGAAATGAAAAAAAATATTTTTTGAAAAATTGTGCAAATATTTTGTGATTTGGTTGATGTGCTTTATTTCTAAACATAAGCAGTGTGTTCAATACCAAAGGATTTTTCATCATGAATACCATGTTGACCTCCAGTAACCAATACCTTAGGCCGGAATACCTAACACCTCTTCCAACTACGGTAAGATATTGCTTCCGTTTTCCCCTTTATATTTTGTTTTAGTTCCAGTTTAGATAAAACAGAATTAGGTCTACAAATCCATCAAGGAGCTTTTCATTGTGTTGTTTTCCTGAAAGATTTTCAGCACTTCTGATTCAACTGTTTTCTGTATGAAATACCAAATCTGTTGAATTGGTTCATTCCGTTGTGAACTAATAGTTTTTCACGCCTTATAAGTATTAAATAAGACAAAGTAGACTTAATATAGAATATTAATATATTATAACAATTAGCAATTTCCAAAAATCGTTTGACAGTTATAATAAAATTAATGACATTAAAAAAAATTATATGTTTTACAGCCTTGCAAGCTGACTTAACCTAACTAATAACTGCAAAGTTAATTAATAGATTTAGACATACCAACGAGAAAGTAGGAAACAATTATAATAAATGAACTTCTGCAATAGACGGTTGATGACTTAACTATTTTGGAAACTGTCAATTGAAACAGGTAGGTAAACACAGTTCCAATAGGTATTAATTTGATAATTTTCCTAATCATTAAAAAATCCGTCGGATATTAAACTTGATACTATTTATAAACATTGCACTAAAATGTGATAGGTTTGTATTTCTGAAATTACAATTTTTGTTAACGTGAAGAAGAAATAATTTCACTTTTTACACGTCACTTTTTTTTTAATATTGAAGAACTCCTTACTGGCTACAGTTAATAATAATAATATTGGGCTGATTTATATAGCGCCGTTTTTGTAAAAACATCTCAACAAATCAAAATATAATGAAATTAATTAACAACTGTGACGCAAAGTTAGAGATTAACAACTTACATACTAACATTTAAAAATACTTGTTTTGGGATTTGCCCGGGTTGTCAGTGACAACTTATTAAAAAAACAAACAACAAACAAAACTCTGTAGGTATAGGTACAAACAGGTAACATAGATAGAGTAAGTTAGTACTGAGAGTCGGAGTATTTTGAGGATTTAATACGTTCATATTATATTCTAAACAATTTATACTCAAAAATAAAATTCTATTTTTTAATGTTATTAGCACCAGAAGAAAAAAAAAAGTATTTATGTACTAATATTAAAAAAGATAAGTCAATAATAATTAGGTAACGAAATATAACGTTAGTCCAATGGTTCTCCCTGTAAGTGTGAATTAATCTTCACGTCAATTAAAATACCGTATATTTACGCAAAAGAAAAAAAATAAGTCTTCATTAAATAGGTATTAGAAAAAATTATAGTCATGGATGTTGTGTGAACCCTTATTGGCAAAACCCTTGTTTGTTTAACTCCTCCACAAGATAATAAAACAATATTAATATGAAACGTGTTTGATCTGACGCGGTGTCTTGAGAAGATATCGATATCTCTCATGCACTTCGAATAAAGTATATTTGTGTTTGACCAATTCCCACGTAAGAATAATGGACAGCTCATCATTGTTTTTTTGATAGAAAAGTCAGAGTCACTTCCGCTTGCTGAGTGGACACAGGTAAACTTACGTAGATGTAAATCAGAAGGTAAATAAGTAGGTACCCATTTTAAAAGTAAATATCAAGGTTGTAAATTGCCTTGTCTAAGTCATGGGTAGGGAAACCCCAGTTCTTACAGATCAACAATAATATTTTCGATCATACCTAGGTATCTAGCCGTTAATTTTTTTTTTTTTTTAAATAATACAAACAAAAAAACAACAACTTGCATTGACAAAGCATCATTCTACAGAATCATAATTGGTCTTTATCACAAATTTTTTTGGTAAATATCCAGAGGCGCACCTCATCCAATATGCACAAATTATTAAAAAAAAAAACACTGAAATAGGTACACGGGCTTGTTTTTAAAAATATATTTAATTAATTCTAAACGAAAAACCTATCTTACAAAATAGGTTCTAAGTTTGGCTTTTATTAAAAAAAGAAGAAAAAAACATACCTAAAAACCCTTGTCATACCCTTCATAAAAACCCTTCGATCACGAAGAATTCTACTGAAAACGATTTATTTTGCTTCTCCGTGGACTGCTAACTGATACTAAGTGTTTTTTTTTTTTAATAATGTATGTTTATCGAGGATGAGGCGAAATTTTTTCCTTGATTTCTTTTTATATTTCCTTATTTTCATTTTCTTAAAGATTCTTAATGAGGTACTAATATTATTTTCTTTTTTTTTTTCACATGTAGCAAACACATTGTGGGAATACATTATAATAAACACGATGGTATAACTTTGTTTAATTCCACTTTTTATTTTCTTATCCAACTAGTTTCGGTTCAACCTGAACCTTCTTCAGGGAAGAATAAAAATATACTGGCAGTATATTTTTATTCTTCCCTGAAGAAGGTTCAGGTTGAACCGAAACTAGTTGGATAAGAAAATAAAAAGTGGAATTAAACAAAGTTATACCATCGTGTTTAATATTATTTTCATTTACCTATTTTCATTCAATTAAATAATATGTACCTATCAACGTAGAATATAATAAACAATATTAAGCTTGCATTTAGCGCACACAACGTTAACCACAAAGCTCGCATGCATTATAGTTATAAGTTAGTGGTCTCTCCTTAATACTTGTAGCAATTTATTACATCCTGGCAGTTTCCACGAACGAGCCCCGCCACTGGAATTGAGCTATAAAAGCCTGACATGCGAAAAAGACCCGGCGAAATCGTTTTATAGGTAAATGAAATTTTGCGCCTCGTGGCTTGATTATCATTAATCCGATAGTTGAAATTAATTCTTCAAACTTGTATTTATGCAAAATTGACAATGATTTCATCATGATGAAAGTGGGTGTAAATATGGTAAATGCAGATAGGTTAGGTACTTACCTATCTACATATTTTCTCAAAGAATTTCGAAGTCTAACTTTTCGTATTTTTAATATATTTTTTGATGTGTTCGTACAACCACTGTGACTGTTTAGTTTTTAGTTAAATTGAAAGCGTATAGCTATGCTAGGCAATATTTCATCGGAACACCTTCTTTATCGCTGTTAATCTCGCATTATTCGTGATTTATTACCACAGTGGTTCTTTTGAAATCGCACGATTATAACGGGTATTTCCTAAGGAAACGGTCGTAAATTCAACGCAAAACGTTACTTAATTTAACAGCGTAAAAAAACATAGCCTTCTTTAAAAATGTTTAAATGAACTAATCGATCCGACGACGTGATATTTAGAAGAATATCAACATTATAAACATAAATCTAGGTAAGAACGAATGAGTGAGCCCGCAAGTCGGCTTTTTTGCGAACAATTTTATTTTATGCCTCAATTAAGTTAAAATACTGCTTTAAAGGCCTAACGTATTTGTGAATTATACCCGCCTTATTGGCACACCACGCCATCACGTTTTCTCAGTATATTCCAATAATATAATTATTACCAGACTTAATATAATATTTTACGAGAAATATGATTAACAGTCTCGGCCACTTTAGTGGAGCCCGTTGGATTTGAAAGCAGCTGACATAGTGAAGGATTAATGGTTTATTTGCAATAATAACCGTGGATTTACGACGTGAATTAAATAAATCTCCGGCGACTGTCAGCTCGCAGTACCGAGAGGAACAAAGATTTAAAGCGACAGATTAATTATGTCGATTCAAAGCAATTGACATAGCTCATTTCACCTGTTCGCTGCGCGACCCCATTACATCACTTCTGGTACTAACATAAAACACATTACAAATATTTCCTTTCATAATATCATTTTGATAGTAATAATATTTCTGATGTATTCGGTAACCCAAGTGAAGGACGCTATACATTGTTTGATTGAAGTAAGTTATTATTTTTAAATGTCGTGTTTTAGTCAGCGTTGAAATAACATTTTATTTTGCTTTGGGTGGCTGAATAAATACCTACTGAATATAACCTACCTACTGCCTAAACTTTATTGCTTCTTCAACTAGTTAAGGTAGGTAACCGGACAATTCAACAATATACAACTTTATTAGAGTATTTAAAAAAATGTATTTCACTTTTGATGACTTTCGAAGGGAAATTGAAATGCCACTTTGTTGAGTTGTCATGGAATCTTTTTTTTCGTTGGTTATTATGGGGTATTATGCCGTGTTGCGCTACTTCCTTCTTTAGCCAACGTTTGTTTTTGTTTTTTTTTTCCTCTATTTTTCCCAAATTTTACATTTGATACATATAATATCGTTACAGTGTCCATCATCAGGGCAGATGTGTAGTCCTGATGATGGATACTGTAATGCTGTCTGAAACGTTGGCTAAAGAACGAATTAGTGCCACATGGCATAATACCCCAAAAACAACCAACTAAAATACTTTTGGCCCTGAAAATCTAAAATCATATCTGTCATGAAACTATTTAGGTAATATTCAGTTAGGTACCTACTAAAAAAAGGATATTCTTTATTAAATGGAAAGCACCTACTAGAGCCCCACCATCCTTATGCGTCCTCAATTTATTTTTATTATTCAAACGCATGTCTCATTCCCAGAGAAAACTATTAAAGTATGCATTTAACGTGTTTCTGTACATCGTTTTGTCTGTTTTCAGTATTTGCTGGCGTGTCGCGTGCCTATTATAATAATCGTAATTCTAAAATCATTATTGTGTTTGGGTTTAACGACTGCGAGTTATCTTATCATACGGTTGATGGTAAATTGCCAGTAAAACCGATTAATCAAACGAAAGAGCAGGCATTAATAATGATTTCATACGATTCTCGTGCTCTGATATCATGGATTATTTGAACAGAGTAAAACACAAAACAATAAAATCCGGCCCTAGATAAAAAAAAAACTCTTAGCAAACGTTGGTCACTTATAACGTTATCAATCAATAAACTTATTGTGATAAATAATTGGAAATGTGACTAAAATAAACTCATTTATAAACATTGTAATTCTTACAAGAATATGAACTCTTCATTGATTAAATCGCGTAGGGAATTCGTCGCATTAGTTCGTAATTGTCCAAACGACCATTAGAAAATTTTACAGGAGGAGAAGGTTTTCTTTCATTATTTCAATGAAACATTAAAGTGTTTAAGCCGCCGCTACCCGAATTTCAACCGATTTCTTACATATCTCCCTTAAACATTGAAGTTTTTAAGCTCTTAAAAAAATATATGTTATTTTTGAAGATAATATCTAGATACGTTCCACGCCAAAACGCAAATTATATGAAATTCCCTCGATAGAAAAAAATCGCAAAGTATGCTCCGAAAATTATTTAAAACAAGTCTATTTCTTTTATTTTACAAGTTATATTTGTGAAAAAACTCACATTGTTTCTTTAAATGATACTTAAGATACGTTCCACGAGATGTTTGCTCTATTTTAAACGAGTCATGTTTTGTATGTTTTTAGGTTTTCACGGCCAAAAAGTATTTTTGTTATTGTTTTTGGGGTGTTATGCCGTGTTTCGCTACCTCCTTCTTTAGCCAACGTTTCGGACAGCGTTACAGTGTCCATCATCAGGGCAGATGAGTAAAAAAGACTCATCTGCCCTGATGATGGACACTGTAACGCTGTCCGAAACGTTGGCTAAAGAAGGAGGTAGCGAAACACGGCATAACACCCCAAAAACAATAACAAAAAAAAAAGAGTCATGTTTTATTAAGCTTTTTCGCAATTTTTGCTGCTATTTTATGACTTAAAATATTAGCGCGCTCTGTCCAACATTCGTAATTACATATCTCTCCATCTTCTTCTTTTTCAGCCGAAGAGTGCCGCCTTAAGTGATTAACTATCATTTTTTGTACTTTATTTTTAATTTTAGAGTGGAGATTGAACAAAAACTAAAATGGTCGTTTGGACAATTAAGTACTAAGGCGACGATTTCCCTACACGCTTTTATCTAGCGTTTCCAGTGTTTAAAATAGTATGTAATTAAACAGCTATCACTTGAAATTTGAAAAATATGTTAGTAATAAACAGGCCTGCAAGGCTAATCGCTAATCGTGGCATAGATCTGACATAACTCACTTTCAAAACTGACAGTTCCTTCCTTTATTTGTGTGCGACCGGCGACTCGGTATCGTTAGCTGCAATAACCAGACGTAACAAATAGACATCGAGGCAGTTAGACAACTAGACAGATTTAACGATGCATTACGTCCCCCAAGGGATTAGACCCGTTCGATGCTGCCTCCTGTGAGTGTACGCCGTAAAATATCCCCCACTAAGTGGGTATGGGCGGGCTGCAGTAAAAATAGCTGAGATAATTAAATTGATCGTAAACGGAGGCCGAATTGAAATAATAATATGCAAGTGCATCAGGCAAGGATATAGAAAAAAATAAACAATACTTTAGAAGTCCTGTGCATAACATACATTCCTAAAATATATAAAGTTTGATAGGACAACACTTTACATTACATTATAGATTACGACAATAGTGGTATAATATATTGTCGAGTCCATAGTTGGGCGATGCGCCGCGTCACAATAACACCCCTTATGTAGATGGCGATAAGGTTTAAATTCCCGTTAACACAAGCCGCCTGTTTTGATTTATTCAAGAAAAAAAAATCGCCAAAAAGCGTGTTTTATTTTATTTTGCGAAGCTCAGGCACAAATATTTTAATATTCTACGATAATTTTTTAAAGAATTTAATTTTACATTTTGTACAATAAAACCATAACTGGAAAGAGGTTCGTAGGTAGGAGAATTTGATCATTAAAGCCGTCATTATAGGCCTGATATTTATTTTTCTTTGCTTATAAAAAGACTTATTCCTCGATTATTTTAAAAGCAAATGTGTGTTCTACTCGCAATATTTAAAATTAAAGCGTCTAAAATATTTCTGAGCGACTAATTTTTTTACAAAAATCACATGATTTTGCATTATTTAGTAGTGCATCGCCTTAAGGAGCTTTACAAATCATACTTATATCATTTTTATTTTTGCTTTGTTGGGTCCGTTCTAACCTTTGCCTCTTTCTCATGTTTAAATGACTCGAATAACATAAGAAGAGGCGAGAGCCTACAATGGAGCTCTGACTGGCAATGCCATGCCTTGTCAATCAATCAATCTTTATACACGTCATGTTTACTTCATTTCAACTTTTACGATCATGATCAGTTCTCAAATCGCTAATTGATGAAAATCATCAAAGTCCATGAATAATGTAAAACAAATCAGCACGTTTTTATCACACGAGTAGAAAATTAACAAGATTGTGAAAATCATTATTTTGATTACTTTTGTATTGTGAGTTTTTCATATCCCCCTGCTAAAAAAAAACTGAAAGTTCCTGAAAAGCACTTAGACTTTAACGTAATGTACTCAGTGCCGTACATGATAAAGAGATTTCACGGACATAATTTATCCTTCCCCTGTTCCCTCGAAGCCTCCAGGAACTGTCACGGCCATCCACGTCACATTGTGTTCAAATTTTCCAACTGTCTGACTTATTTTTCGTCCTGTCTCCCAAAGAGATTACATCATATACTAACGGCTGGAGCGAATGTCAAATGGGTTTACAGCGACATGTTGCTACGGATGGAAATGTGTTTCGGGGAGGATTTTAAGGTTTTACGGACGAAGGTGCGAAAAATATTCACCACAAAAACACGATGACTGTGATAAATATTTCTATATCCTGTTATAAATTCAACTTACAAATGTATTAAAGATTTATAAATATCGCACTTTCATAGTTTATATTTTAATGAGCTTTGGTCGAAATGAGATCATGAATTATTTACATTAACCAAAGGGGTACGCTAACGCCATCTGTTGATCAATTCTCAAAGCACCATTGAGGATAATAATCAGTATATTAATACGTGAAGCAAAAACTTTGTACCCCTTTTTACGAAAATTACGCGTACGGATAGTATGAAATTTCGCAAAATAGTTTATATAGGGAAAGAGTGCAGAATGCTAATATTTTTTTAAATTGTGCATAACAAATACATTAAATCAATAAAAAAAACATTACACATTAAATTAATTATGGTCGAATTTCGATCATTTGGCGACCACTAGTATTATTTAATTTATTATGTCTTGTATTTGATTTACAATTTCGGTTCTTCTTCTCAAATAGATGCATCTAACGTTTTAAAATTCTGAGAATTAGGTAATCATTTTTTTTCATTTTAACTTTAGTAATTATGATAAATTTTGTGAAGCAGCAAAAATTCTCTAACTATAAATGTCACAAAATTTGGACATCTTTTACAGCTTGGAATTTCTATGTTATATTGTGTTTGTAATCATAAGCTACCAAAATATTTAAATATCCATTAAAAAAAGATTATAATATCCATTAATAAAGATATTTAATATCCATTAGAAAAATGAAAATAGTAATTTTATTTTTTGAAAGTAATTGATATTTATTTATTGACGCCCTATTGGCCTTTTACATATCAAATACAAATTTCTTTTAAAACAACATTATCACATAAAAAATAAAATATTACAAAATATAAAAATAAAGCATAAACTCAATATAGTAAATAAGAATATGACTAACGCTAAATCCACATGGATAACTTTAGAGAACTCGTAGGTACAATTGATTACCATAAATAGTGAAAGTGAATGGTTTTTATTCTCCGATTATGCGTGGAGGTATTTTAAGTTAGGTATTCATATGCTTTTAGTATTCGAAAGTGTTGCCAACCCTAGCGGCCTATCTCAGACATATCCGTCTATCTGGCATCCCCTAGACGTGAGGATAATGAAAATGTCTTTCGCGCGTGATTGGATGCCGTCATACACAGACTTTTAGCGATGGCTGCTTTCATATCTTAGTCCTAAGACATACAAGGCAGGGGTAGTGAACTGGGGGCTCCGAATGTCTGGCCGTAACTGTAACGCGTTTTAAAATAACACAAAATATAAAGTTTTTTTTTAGCTTCAAATGTTACAAATGTACGACTAGATTCGTAAATACTGTTAAAGTTTATCCTATTGACCTACAAAATACATAGTCAGTATTAGGGGGTATTTCACCATCCTCCTCATAGCTAATTCATAAGATAACGTAGATTTTTAATTAATTATACACGATTTATTCATATAAAAGTCTGAGTTTACTATTCGGCACTTGAACCTATGAATAGTGGCTATTTATAGTTTAAGTTAGTCGAGTTTTTTACATGTTATTTGTTTATTTATTAATATTCGTTGTCGTATGGATAAGCTATCAGGAGGATGGTGAAATACCCCCTTAAGCAGATAAATAATTACACAAGTTTTTTTTATTTAGTTATCTTGTTTTGAGAAACCTCTCGGTACCTACGAGATAAATGTTAACGTTTTTAGAATCCAAAAGTATTTCGTAAAAAATAGTTTCTTTTCAGAATTGATTATTTTTAATGCGATAAAATTTTAGTTGGTGATATTGATTGGTTAGATTTTGATTAGATAGAAATGATGTTCTTATACTTATTATAATACTTAACCGTTTAACGACATATCAATACCAACTATTTTAGAAAAAAAATTCCATGCCAGAATTTAATCCTACCTTATTCACAAACTACCCCAATTCACAAACGTACCTTTAAACTTTAATAAAAAATGGTGTTCCTGTCAAAAGCACCCAACGTCTTGCAGTAATGTAATTTGCCGTTGATTCAACAGTTGACAAATTTAACGCCTGGAGCCATTTTCCTTCCGCCTTGCAACAGATTTAAAACAAATCCGACTCTTAGCGAAACATCTCGGGCGCAGACTTCTTGTGAACACTGCGTCTTTTATTTATTTGATATAGGTACGCGAAACATTGGAATACCTAGTGGAATTTTCAAGGTTCTCTCTCGTTAAGCGACATGTTGTTGAGTTTTATTTTGTAAACCGTTTATCTAATAATATTATTTCTTTGTTACAGTTGGATGCAAAAAAGAGTCCCCTAGCGCTCTTGGCTCAAACCTGCAGCGCAATCGGAGCAGATTCTCCCAACCCCAAACTCATCTCAGCTGCTGAAAAGGCGAGCCTCAAGTCAAGCCACAAGCATTCTGCTGATAGCTCCAGAGACAAAACCTCCCCTTCCTCCTCGATCAGCAATAACTCAAATAGTGATATCCAAGTCAAGGCTAGCTTCAAGCCTTACGAGTCTTGTTTAACATCGAGAGATAAGACCAGATCTCCGGAAGATATCACACCAAGCGGACAGAGAGTTAGAACACCGATATCATCTAAAGGAAGCTCCAATACGCCGACCCAAGCGAGGTGTCCAAGTAATCACAGTTCATCCTCCCAGAGAACATCACCTCCTCACCAAAGAAAGTCGCCTTCTGAAAAATCCGGTGACAGAAATAGCCCATCTCAAAATTCTCCAATCAATTCTAGACAAAATGGCGATAGCTCAAATTCAAATGGTTCTCTTCATAGTCCGACAGCCAAAATAGGTTACACCCCGAGTGTCCTAAGCTCGGCTAATGACCCATCAGTAAAGGACTTGCCATTAGGTACGTTCAAACCTAGTCATGGAATTCCAGTGTCCTCTTCGGCGTTCATGGGAGGACTTCCCGGAGCAGGGTACTCAGAGCTCATGGCGGGAGGTCTGTTAGCGGCTCAGCACCATGCGGCGCTCAAAGCCGGGGCACTCAACCCCTACTTGAGCTACGCCAGGCTGAAGGCCGGACAAGCAGAAGCCTGCCGGGATCCTTACTGCACCGGCTGCTCTCTGAGTGCGCACTTGTTGTCCGGATACAAGCCAGGAGCGTGCCCAGCAGGATGTGTTCAGTGTGATCACGCAAAAGCCCCCGTGTTCCCTCCTCCGGGGCACCCTGCAGCGGCCTACGCGCACGCGCAACTTGCCGCCCTCGCTGCAGCCTCGCAACTGCCCTACGTATGCAGTTGGGTTGCGGGAGATTCAGCTTACTGCGGTAAGCGCTTCGCGGGATCTGAAGAGTTGTTGCAACACCTGAGAGGTCACGCAGCCGCTCTAGGAGACGGAAGTTCCGGTCTGAGCTCCTTGGGAGGTTCGCTCAGTGGTCTGGGCGGCTCCCATCCCCTGCTGCCCCGCGCCTACCCCACTCCCCCCCTGAGCCCGCTGGCGCCCCGCTTCCACCCCTACAGCAAGCCGCCCCAGATGATGCAGCACCAGTTGCCTTTCCCCCTGCCCCCGCATCTGGCCGCCTACTTCCCCCCATACCCGCTGTTCGGCCCCCGCGGCCTGCACCCTTGAGGACCCAGCGCGCTCCGCCCCCCCGACCGTGGGGGCGCCGAGCGTTGATCAGCGTAACGCAAGCCAAATATGTGACTGTGGTATAAAAACTCGACAAACACTGTACATATAAAATATTATTAATTTTTGTTATTAAATTGTTAAGCGCGCTTTTAAACAGGCTTACAAATACCGATACAAAACTGACGCACGGCTGGCGAGTACAAAAACTTCCTGTACGAAGTTGATACCAATTATACCGAAGTTATTAACTCCTATTTCCGTGAACCGTTAAGCACCATTATGTAAATATAGGCGTATGTAATAAGCTGCCTTATATCTTTCAATTAGATAATATTAAAAGCAGTTTGTCAATGAAAGAATTTGAAAATGTGATAAAACCTTGTAAGACCTTAAACTTGTAACTTGAAATGAATGCGAGTGATGCTGCAATATTAAGTAATTTTTAAAGGCAGTTTTAAATACACTAGAACCGTTCAGGCAAAATCCTTTGAGAAAAAAACTTTGATTCCGTAATTATTAGTATCGGTAATGAGCTTTTATTTATGAATCACCACTCATTTGTGTAAATATTTTTTGTTACTCTCATATGAAAAATAAAAATAAATTATGTACACTCACACTTGCTAGTCTAAAAAATGTATAATTTAACATATCTTTCCCATGCTCATATCTGTTTACTTGTTAATAATCCAAAATGGGGATTAAAATTATTATTGTACATAACATATTTATAAGATTTTGAATATGCATAAACTATCGATTTAAGTGCGCATATTTCTTAAAAAAATATTTTCAGTGCAAATTTACAATTATATTATTACTTGTGTACTCTTAATAAACTTGCAACTTCATTTAAAAATTCACTGTTTGTAAAATTTTTGAAATTCAGAAATAAGCTACGCGACTTTACATTTCAACTCGTGCAATCAAAATTTCGATAAAATTTATTTTATGAATAAAACAGTTGGATTAAAAAATACGTTTTATCGGTTCTAATTATTTTGCACAAATTTTAATTTTGAGATCTCAATTTAACAGATAAACAAACCCTAGAAAGCATATTTTTAATCTTGATATATTAAAAAAAAATAACGTAAATCATAAGTGTGATGTTGAAACCTAACACGATGTTGTGCCTATTTCAATATTTTTTCTGAAAATTAACCATCGTAAGTTGAAAAAAAAATTGTCAATCCTTTCCAGTGTTCTTGGCTAAAATGTTTATATTTGAAATTCTATAAACTCTAAGATTCGAACGTATTGATTCATAAGGCAAATATTGTCTTTGCGATGGTAAATTTCTGCCTTTTTGTGATTTTTGATATTTATAGGTGTTCTTTGAATTGTTTCCACACGAAAGAATTTTGTACATACAAATAAATATATAGATTAACCAGTATTCTATGAACTATCCAGCAAATTGCTATGTACTGTATTTGAAACAAGTGTAAAGTTCAAACCAATTGTTCATATTGCATAATTTGATTATTTCACATAGTAAAATTAATTTAATTGTATAATTTTGTCGTCGGCTAGCTAAAAATAAGCACAATTTATTGTTATATTATAATTTATGGTTACATTATTTTTATTTGTTGTTTAAAGTCATAAAATAAATGGAAAATATTATTTCAAATTATTTCATCTTTTTTATTTCCTGATTGTGATATAATTTTTTTTACATTAGATCCATACAGGAGGCTCTGGCAAAAAAATCTCTCAGGACCGATGCCGTCTTTGGGGATGCTGGAGGGTATTTTTAGAGGAAGGAAGGAGAGGAAGTTCTGGGAAGGAAAAAGTTATGAGTGGTGGGTAAGAATATGTGCTGAATGTGGCTGGGGGTGACGGGCATATGAATTCACACCTCCCACTGCGGTGCAAGGCGATGGGTCGAGAGTCCGGCTGGAAAGGTCTAGGTTATGTCTCCCTCAACCAATCTCTCCCAATCCGGCCCGCCACGCGGGCAAACGCATTGGTCGCCAAGATCTAAACAAACCTGATAATTCCGGGTACCCGGGGTGACCTATGACGGAGGTGTTGGTCATTTATTTATTTATTAAATTTAACGCTTTTACATGTAAACATTATTATATATACATCAGTTGTTCAGGAGTATAAGGCTAGCTTTACACTCGTAATTAAAAATTACGGATTACGCAAGATTTTGACAGGTCACTCCCAGGAGCGTTTACATATGCATCTGACTTGTGGTAATTAATGATCACGGAAGTGTTTCGGAAGTTCGACCTGTGTAACTGCTCATGCGACCGTTTACATCTGTAAATTTATTTGCGGTAAGATGGCTTCTTTTCAACAACGACCTGCTACTGTCAAATTTACGCAATTTTGTCAATAAAGTCGAAAAGGACCAAATAAAGTGCTGAAATAGAATTTGGCTTTAATTAAACAATTCTCCACGCACTTTTTTGCCGTCAAAGGTGAAAATTAATGGATTTCTTTCATTTTATTCGAATGACAGCTACCTGACAGCTGCCGACAGCAACCGACTTCGTATTCAAATACGTAATTTTAAAAACAGAAATATTGAGATTATAAAGGTTTGGACCGATAATTGAATAGAAGGATGCTCATTTTCAGAAAACTCAAATAAGTGGAAATAAATACTAGTTTTAGAGGAAAATAATCCAATAAAAACCAATGTCTTTTGATTTTTGACATTTCGCAACGGCGCATTTTGGTACTATTTCTTACAAAAAGTCCCTCAGCTTATCAAACTGATTTTATAAGCTGTGAGAAGGCTGTAATTTCTCGCGGACGCGATTAGACCTTTCAAAAAACTTCCGGAAGAAGAAGTTCTGTAACATGCTTTAAATTACGTTAAGTGACTTTTGGTGTCGTTTACATTGGTAATTTGGCCATAATTCGCTTACACGAGCGAATTACGGGAAAAAACTTACGAATGTAAAGCCAGCCTTATAATAAGCATAATATAACGTAATTAACTGAACATTAAAGATATAAGCAGGTACAATACAGGTAGGTATGCACTTACATTATCATATAAAGTTGTACAAAGGTGTTCAATAAGTTTAAGTATAATAAGAGTAAAACAGAAGTCTTAAGATACTGATAAGTACGTTAATATGTACAATAAGTGTTTTCCGGGGTAGTGGTACCCATACCCGCCTTCCAAATTGAATTTAATAACAAAATGCTAACCAAATAAGGTAAAGTAAAGCGCAAAGCTAACATTTACCAACGACTTTACATAATTCATAAGAAAACAGTACATTCACACAATAGATAAATATAATAAAATATCTAAGAATTCTGCATTCTGTGGGTTTAGAGCAAATGAAAGCAGCAGGAATGGAGAAAACATGGGATGGTACACAAAAAACATAAACTTGTTTTACCACAAGATTAAGATTTTATATCTGCACTGTGGCTTCGCAAATCTGCATGAAAAATGGCAATCCAAACACAAATAGACACCTACTTTTAAAACGCCAAATTTATTCTTGACACATTGTTTACATCAAGCACCGTTAAAAATACAATGTTCAAGAGATCATAATACAGATTGTGTACTTTTTGATACGAAAATGTAAATTTTAGTATCGTTCCTGGAACTAGATGGGTTTATCAGATCGTTAAAGTGGATATTTATTCGTCGTTATAAGAGAAAATTATGCTTAATAATCAAAATTAATTCTTAATTATTTTCGGTTGGTTTAACTTTTTATTCGCCAACAACGGTTATTTTTTATTATTTTTTTTACAGCCAATTATTTAGATATGCAAATTGTACAAAGTGAAAATTGTAACATTGAATGGAGGTATTCTCGTTTTATTACACTCATAAATTTTATTAATTTTTATGTCTAGTGTTTTACAGAATGATTTACATGACTACTCGGCCACTTTATTTTTCTTTTTTTAATTTCTGAATTAATTTTTTCATTCTTTTTTTAAAAGAAAGACAAACAATATTTTCTTGAATTCTCCCAGCCTATTTCCACCATTACGGTGGATAAATGCTGCTTACGCAATGATATAGGACTTGGATACCAAAGTATTTAACCTGCGTCGCCTAGGCGGGAGATCCCTACGCATTTGTCCACTCGGCTACCAACCAGTCAGGGAAATTATAAAGTTCGAGTGCCACTGCATATTGACACGATAATAAGAAATCATTGTCGCAGGGGCGGTGTTCACATAAACCAAATTTTATTATTCGGGTGCGGTGGAAGAGTTCCTTAAGGGGATCCAATAGTCCAGGGAAAAATCGAATTCGGAATTCACGCCCTTTGTGGGAGGAGTTTAAAAATATTTGAGAAAAAGCTTTTGGAAAGGTTGAAAAAGGTATTTGAGAATTTTTTACAGGTTGATTTCGTAAAGGCCTAAAAAAAACATTAACTCCTTTTTTACACATTGTTTATTTATTTATTTATAAATATACGCCCTTTTTCGGGGCTTTTACATATATATCATAGAAAAAACATTTTATTGTACATAACTGAACTGCCTCAATAACAATATTTTATATTTATTCAAAGATAAATTGAAGATGTCCACTGACTTGGTATAATTGTTTCCCTCCATTAGTATTCTGGGCAAAGAGGAATACATATGGTAGTTAGTCCCAGAATTTTTGCACTGAAATAAATCCTGACTTCTAGTATTACGAAGTGGAATTCGGAAGCTTATCAATTCAAGTAATACCGGTAATTCAAGTAATTATTGTAATAACAAGGAAATTAAAAATTAATTTCACGGAACCGAGCGTCGTGGAGTCACACGTCTGTTCCCTGCTCCGGCCAGGGCGGTTCTGAATGGAAGTGGGGTGTGGCAAGCCAGTAGTCCTTCGGTGAACGACATAAAAATCCACATTCGTCGGCTGCCAGCCGTATTGTGAAATAACAACGCAAATATGCATATTTTATTTTATTTTGTGAATATCGGGCGTAAATATCATTTTTTTGCGATTATCATAAAAGAAACTAAATTTGCTACAATAAGCAATAAAATCATATCCGAAAAGATGTTCATAAGTAGGAGAGTTTGCACTTGAAAGTGTTTTTTTATAGACCTGTTACTTTATTTTTTTCTAGGCTTATTAAAAGGCTTATAAAAAAATGATCGATATTTTTAAGGGCCAAGATATGTTCTACACGCATTATTTAATTGAAGCATCTATAATATTTCTAAGCGATCAAATTTTCAAAACAAAAACACATGATTTTGTGTGATTTTGCATTATTTACTATGGCTTCATCTTAACAAACACAGAATAATCTAGCTTTTTTTTGGCCGGAGATCTTTTAGAATACAGCCCCTCAAGGACGAAATTATTTCAAGATGAGTGTTTTGTTGCATTGCGGGGTGGAAACTAAATAATAAAAAATTTCTACTTACTATCTAAATCTAGGACCTAGATACCATTCGGCAGAATCTTCATCCGATGAGATTATTGAGATCTATGAGTTTGTACCTAATTTAGAATAAAATATTTAGTTGTTTTTATATTCCTAGAGAGGTTTTTTACATTAGCTCCACAGTACACCCTGGTGTAAGACCACCATTCAGAATTGAAACGTAGCTTGAAATGACTTTCGCCATGTTTGGTGACCAGATCTGAATAGCCAGGTACTTCCCACCTTCCTCTTACCCGTCTCCTTCCCATCCCAACCACCTATAGCCTCATAAGGGGCCATCCATAAATTACATCACACGAATTTGATGACTTTTTGACCCCCCCCTGTCACATTTGTGAGACCCCCTCACCCCTAGAATTTCATGATTTTTTGACTAAACCCCTTGTCACACTTATACCCATACCCCTTGTCACACTTCTCTACACCCCCCCCCCCCCCTTAAGGTGTGACGTAATTTATGGATGGCCCCTAACATAGCCCAATTGGGAATGCCAAAGTCTCACTGTCGCCAGACGGGAGCAGTTGAGACTCTTGTGCTTTATAAAAAGGAGGCCCTGAGGTAAACAATTTCCCTCGAGGCCTATTATATCTTTGGGGATGCTGTGTGGGGGGTCTTTTGAGGAAAAGAAGGTGAGGAAGTTCTGGTAAGGAAAAAGGTATGAGGGCTGGGTAGGAATCTGGGGGTCAATGTGTCCAGGAGTGATGGACGTATGAACCCAACCCTCCCACTGTGGTATTAGCCGATGGATGGAGAGAGTCCGGCTGGAGAGATCTAGGTTAGTCTCCCTCAACCAGTCTCTCCCGACCCGACCCGCCACGCTGTAGGTGGGCACACGCATTCGCCGCTAAGACCTAGACAAACCTCACCCCGTAAACCCAGACACCCCAGCTAAATCACCAAACGTAGCGAATCACTGGGGGTGACTTATGGCAGGGGTGGTGGTTATCCAATAAATTGCTCCCGGGGCGGCGATACCCATAACCGCCTTCCAAATTGAAACTTGTTGTTTACTTTCACTAAACTAGATCTGAACAATCAGTTAGCCCCTCCCCTTTCACTTTGGTGTATTTGGATGAGATAAAACCCCACCAGTTGCACCGGACTGTAGAACTAACCAGTGGCGTTCGTAAAAAATCCTGAAAAACATGAAATGCGGTATTTTTTTAAAGATTCGTGGTAGGAAGATAATTTTTACGAGGCTTAGAAATATGCTAATGTGATTTTTTAGTTAAATCAAGAGTACTCTCCAGACAGCTTTTCCCAAACGAATGGTTAGAACTTGAAAAGACCAATAATGCGTTTCTGTGCGCCAAAGCTAGAAAGAAATTTGTTTTGTGAGTGATATTTACATAATTCAAAGATTTATTTTTGATAATCTTATAGTTTTAAGGTATTCCTCGTAAAAATGAATACTTTTATCGTAATGATGTCATTTATCACAAAGCTTTGTGGAATTACCAAGCTCCAGAACAATAATTTTAATTTAAACGCACGGTCATAATTACAATCGTAATAAGATTCATTTAGATTTTTTACCTACGTTAATTAATTTTGTTATTAAGCATGTTAATATATTTTAAAGTTTGGCATTTTCTCATTAATAATTTCAGTGGCTTCACAAAAGTGAATAAAAAAATAAGTTGAGAAAAATTTGCAAAAGGAATTAGTTTCAGCCACAGTTGAATGATTTTTTAAAAGAATTTAAAAAAAATCTCTGAAGAGCTCGGGGGAAGAAAAACATGATATTACTTTTGATATCCCTATACTAATATTAAAATATATTTCAGGATTAAACACATATAACAAGTGTACACAATAATGTCCTCTGCGTGCGAACTATATCTAAATTTCTTAATAGACAATAAACAGTGTTAATTTCAAGCGACCTCCCAGGTAAGTATGGTCCTGTATACATTTTTAAGAAGCATCGCGTTCATTGGTCGAGACATTGTACATATATTTTCTTATGAACCGGTGGATTGTTTGTCTAGTTTGTAGTTTTTCTAGATTTTAGAAATATATTGTAAGTTTGTACAGCGCCCTTGAGGTGATTTTTCACAAAAACGGCGCTACATAAATCATCATTATTATTTTTGTTATTGTTTTTGGGGTGTTATGCCGTGTTTCGCTATCTCCTTCTTTAGCCAACGTTTCGGACAGCGTTACAGTGTCCATCATCAGGGCAGATGAGTAAATGATATTGGTGAGAGTGTTTACTTATGTGTGTCGAAGCGATACCGTGCTGCCAGCTCCATTTCTCTACGAGCTGGTGTTAGAAAAAAAATCAGCATGGTTTTTTGCGTTTAGCTTTGGTGTAGCCGTCAATTACTGGATACCAAGAACTATTGAGCTTAGCTCCGTCGTCTCTGTTAATATTGATGGGGTTTTTATGGATTTCAATTGCCTCCGTAATTAGGCGTGCTCTGTAAGTTTTGGGTCTTCCCAGGACTTCAGGAACAAATCCAAAGTAATGGCCGGTTTCGATTAAGTGCTCGGCGATTGCCGATTTGTCAGGGTGGCCAAGTTTACAAGCACGAAAGTGTTCCGAAATCCTTTTGGAGATCGTCCGCTCTGTCTGGCCTACATAGACCTTATCACATCCGGAACAGCTGAGTTTATATACTCCATCTGTTTCCAAAGGAAACTTAGTCTTTGCCGACCTCAGTAGGTCTTGGATTTTCGTCGTGGTTCCGAAGACCGTCTTGATGTTCTCTTTTCTCAACAGCCTGGCAATTCTGTCTGTTACATTATGGACGTAAGGCAGGAAAGCGCAGCCTTTTGACTCTTGTTCACCCCTGTCTTCGTTTCGTGCTGATTTGGCTCTTATGATTTGCCTTGTCTGCCTTGCTGGGTAGCCATTACGCTCCAGTGCATCGGTGAGTTTGGTCAGTTCTAATCCGAGTTTTGGCTCCTCACATATTCTGGTCGCTCGGGTTACCAAAGTATGGATGAGACCTCTCTTTTGAGCGGGGTGATGATGCGAATCAGCGTGGAGATATCTATTTGTATGTGTTGGTTTCCTATAAACTGTATGTCCTAGGGTACCATCCTCTTTTCGCATCACCTCCACATCCAGAAAAGGCAGGACTTTTTGGTTATTTTCCAGCTCCATCGTGAATTTAATTTTGCTGTGTAGTGAGTTGAGATGGTCCAGGAATTCGTTCAATTTCTCTGTTCCGTGAGGCCAGATGGCGAAGACATCATCGACATAGCGCCACCATACTTTAGGAACAGCCGAAGCTGTGTCGAGTGCCACTTCTTCAAACTTCTCCATAAAAAAGTTGGCTAGAACTGGCGACAATGGACTGCCCATCGCAACTCCCTCCACTTGCTCGAAAAGTTCACCCTGAAAAGCAAAATAACCTGTTTTGAGGCAGTGTTCAAAAAGTTTGCAGATGTCATCCTCATAAATCTCCCTGAGCAAAGTCATGGAGAAGTCTTCTAGAGGAACATTTGTAAAAAGAGACACTACATCAAAACTGACTAGGATATCTCTTTCATCAGTCTTTACCTTCTTGAGCTTACTGATTAGATCTGTGGAATCCTTAATCCAAGATTCAGTTTTCCCAGTTTGCATCTGCAACAATCTCGATAGGTATTGGGAAAGTTTGTACGTCGGTGCACCAATAGCACTGACAATCGGTCGCATTGGGATATCCTTTTTGTGGATTTTCGGAAGACTGTATAGGGCAGGAGTTCTGGAGGCTTTTACGAAAAGCCCAGATCGATCCTCTTCTCCTTCTTGGTATCCAGTAATTGACGGCTACACCAAAGCTAAACGCAAAAACCATGCTGATTTTTTTTCTAACACCAGCTCGTAGAGAAATGGAGCTGGCAGCACGGTATCGCTTCGACACACATAAGTAAACACTCTCACCAATATCATTTACTCATCTGCCCTGATGATGGACACTGTAACGCTGTCCGAAACGTTGGCTAAAGAAGGAGATAGCGAAACACGGCATAACACCCCAAAAACAATAACAAAAATACTTTTTGGCCGTGAAAACCTTAAAACATACCATCATTATTATTATTTTTATTATTACTCCCACCATAAGAGCTGAAATTTTTGTATGCACAATTTTGAAATTATTCAGCATCCCAACGCTTTGCACCACCAATTGGGTGCAACACTGAAATTTATTTCTGAAAAATATTTTGAACGAGTTATTGTTTTTATTTTATTTTTTTGTGAATATATACACCTCACAAGAGTCCCAATTGCTCCCGTCCGGAGCCAGTGAGACTACGGCATCCCCAACTGGGGTATGTTGTGAAGGTAGTGGGGAGGAGAAAGAGATGGGGAAGAGGAAGAGGGGGAGTACCTGGCTATACAGATCTGGTCACCAAACACGCCTGAAGCAATTTCAAGCAACGTTTCAATTCTGAATGGTGGTCTTACAGCAGGGCGATACTGAGAGTATTTTTAATTAATTTTGAAAAAACACAAATGAATTAAAATTTATTTGCCTACGCCGGAATTCCATCCCGTGACCTTCGGATTACGAGTCAAGAGCCTTACCCCTGACCACGGAGTCCGTCACTCTTTTCTCTTATTGAGCAATTGAAACTGTAGAACGATCAATGTGGTATCTTGTCAGCAGAAGGTTTCAAAGCCGTATACTTCATTAAAAAAACCCAGACATCCACAAAAAAATTATAAATCGAAACAGAACTATATGAATACAATAATGCCTCCTTATATACAAAATAAACTCGTATATACAAAAAGAGAATTCATTAAAACGTCCCAAGTACACGAACACTTTGCACGACAACATGATAAACATTTAAACACCATCCACACTAACTATACATTCAAGGGCGGATCCAAGATTTTTTTCTGGGAGGGCACAAGGGACAGACGGGCAAAAAAATCAACAATTACAAGTGCGTGAAAGGGATGCAACGAACAAAATTCGCAATTCCAGCCAGAAATAGACGAGAGTTTCACTCATGTTCTTTCTGTTATTTTATTCATATACTTTAACAACTCTGATAATTTGATTTGCTTCTAAGTATGTACTGTGATGAAATCTCCACAGTACACAAAAATACCGTCTGGGGGGGGGGGGGGGCACGTGCCCCCGTGCCCCCCCCCCCTCTAAATCCGCCCTTGTATAGATTAGTTAAACTATACATTGGTAAACAATACATTGGTTACGAGGGGGGCAACTTATATGGCCTCCCAAAGGACATTAAAAACGAAAAAACGCTGGATTATTTTTAAAAAAAAAATAATAATTCTTGATAAACAAAATAATTAAATAGAATAGCGCTGGATTGTAATATTTAGTTTAGTTTAATTTGTTTAATTATTTCTGGTAAAATTAGTGAAAATGTAATTTTCTTTTTACTGGAATAAAAAAATGAAAAAAAAAATATAATGACTTTACAAACTAAAAAGATATATTCTTTGACCTGTATATTACTTATAGAATATGCAGTGCAATTTTTGGTATCAAGGAGCATTTTTGAGAGAAAGAACGACAAACAACGGATTTTTCAATTAGATTTTTAATTAGGCCGGTAATATCGATGAATAAGCAATGACTGATGTATTTTTTGTTTTTTGTTGCCAATTATTTCGGCAAAAGACGTTTCGTCCGTGTCGAGAAGAATCCAAGAAGTAACATTTTGTAAATTCTTTGAAATTTCTGAATGATGATGCTGTAACATAAAATTATAAAGTATTTCCTGTGCTCCATTACAGAATACAATCAATTAACTGATACAAGATACGTCTACGGTGATAGTATGCATTCAATTTGGGACATTCTTGACAGGCAGTGACAGTGAACCCCGCCATCTTTTGACACTTTATCCCCGACACGTCAGATGGTTTGTTGTGAATTGTGTGATGAAAGAATTGTAAAGGGTAGGTATGACATATTTATTGACTTGATTTGGAGAAATCAAAATGGCTGTATTACCTATATATTATACGTACAAACACATTAGTTTTTTTTTAAATAATTTATCATAGTCAGGTCGTTTGAATAGCACTAAGCTATATGCGCCAAATTGGTTTCGAAATAAACATACGTAAGTATTGACTACTAGATAAAAGTCTACTGATTTATGCGATTTCATCGTGAGAACTCAATATGGAATGAATTAGGTACTTGCGTACCTAATTGTATTTACAAAATCAAATCTGTATTCATAGTGATCCGTATTTTTTTCTTATATTATGAATAATTAGTAAGAAAGACGCCCATGAGTTTTTGTTTGATTTTGAAAGTTTATTTAGATGCAGCCAAAAAAGTTGCATTTAGAAGGACAGCATACATTTCACAATAAATTAACACAAAACACGATTAAGAACACAGTTAAAAAAAATCAACCTATGTAAAACAGACATTTTTTACTATAACACATCAAAATTTAAAAAAAAATGGTTTGAATGAGATTAAAACTTCCTATCCATCAACTCTGTCAACTGAATCTCGAATGGATTTCACCGAAATTTAGTGCTTCAATTTCTTAGAATTTCAGAAAAATGCGTGCGTAGCCGCGTGTGTGTGCGTAATTGCCACCAAAATTCGTTAGAATGCATTGTCATAAATGAATGCATAGTCAAAAATAAGCTTGGTGAGAATAAATTTTTTTTTCTCGTATTCACCACAACCTATAAAAAGTGCCAATAATTGTGGTTATCTTAAGACCTTTGGAAGGCTAAAAAGATATTGTATTTGTGTGCATATAAGTTCAGTTTTGGGAAGCCTAAAATGACAGGTGGGATAATTGCAAAAACAATATTATTTTTTATGCGCGGCCTATTTCGTACAGTTTCATTCGAATCTTAAGTTTGGATTTGAGATCAAAATACCCAACCAAACTGAAAAATTATTTTTGTAATTATTTACAAAGGAAAAAAATGTCAATTTTATGTAAACAGTGTAAATGGCAAAGGCATATAAAAGAGTAAATAAATAAGTATTTAACGTCGATTTAACACTTTTAATCTTGTTAAATACGGAAAGTATTTAATAAACAAATACAATCACAATTTTATTAAAAAAAAACAAGAGTATCCATTATTAAGAAGCGGTATACCCGCCCAAAAGAAAAATGGAGAGAAATGTAAAGAAAAATATTAGAAAGAGCGCGCAAATATTAAAAACGATAATATTTAGGCGAAAATTGTGAAAATGTTTAATAAAACACGACTCGTTTAAAATAGAGCAAAAATCTCGCATTAAAATAGCATTTAATGAAAATCTGTGAATTTTTTCAAGCATAATATAACTTAAAATAACAGAAAAAAACGTGTTTATAATAATTTTCGGTGCATAATTTGCGATTTTTTTCTATCGGGGGAGTTTCATATAATTCATATAATTGTATATATGTTACTGTAAAACCCCGTTATTTGGTAAATCTTAGGTTTTACTAGTAAATCTTAGGATTTACCAGCACGATCATTACAGAACAGTCCGGACTCTTGCCATTAAAAGTTGGTAAACCTTAGAATTTACTAGAAAATCTTAAGATTTACCGTAGTACGGTATGTATTTTTTAAGAACTTTAAAACTTGCAGCATTTAAGAAAAAATGTAATAAATCGGTATAAATGCGGGAAGCCGGACCGAAAAGCCTTGTAAATCTTTAGATAAGATGACCGATTCAAAGAAAAATAAATGAAAAATTGAGCAGCGTCCTCTTCATCTTTACAATCCGTGGATTCGGGCTGGAATGATATAGTGTGCCATTCATTATTGACTAAAGGCGTTTTTATTGTGAGCTGACAGTCGGCAAGCTACTGTTAGCAGGAATTTACATTTATAATGCCCGGGATTATTTATGGGCCGGTCGGGCCCCTAGCGGGATATTTTTTGTTTGATATTTTGGTCATTTATTATTTATTTTTTAATCTCGCAGACAGGGACATGCAGGAAGGCGGATTGAAAGTGATACAGATACATACGGACACAGAATTATACCTACGTGTGTTATTGAAATATGGGAGATTGCATATTAGCCGATGATCCCACGTAGGTAGTTTGTAGCTAAATACAAGGCCTGTAATAAATTTCCGTAGCTAAGCTATTTTTGCTTTCTAATAGATAATGTTTTCTATCCAATTTTGCAAAGTATATCGAATGAATGTTTAATTTGATATACCCATACGGTTCCATGCCAACTCAGAATCATGTAAAATCAACAACTTTTTGAAAATTCATTAAAAGCTATGGAAAAAAATAACTGAAATATAGTGCATAACCTAGCCTAACGTAACCTATTCAATCAATTTTTGAAAATTAGATTTTTTTTTTACATTAACTCTACACAGGAGGCCTTGAGGAAAGTAATTTGCTTCAGGACCTATGCCATCTGAAATGCTGTGTGGAGAGTCTTTTTGAGGGGAGAAAGGATTGAACATAAGTCTTGAAGAGACCCATGTTCTAGGAAAACCCATGTGATCTAAAGATTGCAATCCGTTTGTTAAGTTAGGAGAATCTATCAAACGGACCACCCGTTTCTGCACAGAATCGAGGGTTTATTCAGATATTTCGGGGCTCCAGACCAGAAGTGGCTGCCAAATTCAACCGTGCGGCGCACTTGTGATTTGTAAAGGGTTAGCAGTTGTGTACTATTAAATTATCTGCAGGCCCTGTACAATACGCCCAGTTTTTGAGGGGCTAACTTAACTGAGTGTGGTTTTGATGGAGCCCTCATATCTGAGCTGGTCACTTAGAGTTACACCAAGCATATGAATGGAGAGTCTGTTCGGAAGATTGCTTCCGTTGAAGGAGACTAGATTTTTATTTCGATCCCTTTTAGACGTAATCAGACATGATTGGGTCTTTGAAACATTAAATTCAACGAGATTATTTTTACCCCAAGAGAAAACGTTTTCGAGGGTACCGTCCATTCTTTGTTTCAAAGCCCTCCGAGAGTTGAAGTTTGTCAGCCCTTTGGTAGCTTGTCAAACAAAAATCTATCATGGACTCTACTGTCATCCATGTAACGATGAATTGATGCATATGAAAAAAGTCATTGATGTGCAACAAAAATAAAGTCGGAGACAGAATCTATCCCTGTGGGACACCAGTATTTATATCACCTTTAATGGCTTTTCAAAGCAGGTTCTGAGTTAATTTCATTCTGAGTTGTTCGATCACCATACCCATACATACACGTATTTAAAATTCAATTATAAATATCTTTAAAGAATAGACCCACCCGATGGTATATGTATATAAACAATAAATGTGTGGAATGTAATAAGAAGAAAAATATTTTAAATGAAATAATTTTATGATTAAAAACAAAATTGCACAAACGTATAGGAAAAACTTTTTTCTGGGCGCGAGTCATTAAATAGGTAATCCCGCAACTGAACTGTTGAATATGTGGATAGTCGTAAAAACAACCCGTTGTCAAGTTCCAAAGTCGTGCACAAATGTTATGCAACAGTTATTCAATGCATCGGAGCACTTTCCATTAAATTGCCGAACCAACGAACAAGGCATTCGCCCCCTTGATTAACTGATGCAAAAATACATTAACTTTAGTTATTTAGTTGATCGTTTCCTTGTTAAGCCTCCAAATCCGCAATAGGTACTTCGTTAAAACACAATTTGGATGGATGATTAAAATCTAGGTAAAGCCTCAATTATATAGAGCGAGTTTACTAGCTACTATCTGGGAAATTCACTATCTGTTAGTAAACTCGCTCAGTGTCATCGTATTTTCTAACTAGCAGATTGTGGACAATCTCCGAAAAAAGTTGAAAGCTGGTCAACTTTACTCGCTAATCGCTAGTATTTGCCTAAAGGTGGCGGCCCACCAACAGCTGATTTCGTATGTCAGAATTATTTCGGGCGGCAGCCGTTATTCTCGCTACCGGTTAGCGCTGCGAATTCAAGTTTTCTACAAAATATCGACAGCGTTGCATGGCGCGAGAGTCGTTATTTTAGCTGCGACTGTCGCTAGTGAGCGAGTAGACAGTCTTGACTAGTGAGCGAGTAGACATGACAATCTCACTCGCCGATTCACCCGCTTTTAAACTTGTAAACTCGCTCTATGTAATTGAGGCTTAAGTATGCACTTCTTGCGTGTCAGTCTATAAGGTATTTTCTGCTCAAATGAGTCCTACTTATGCATATTTCAATATTTTACTACCGTCAGCATACAAATCATCTTTTAGTATGCAACCCAAAATATAGTAATCTTTTTTAACCTTTTTAATGACCCCTGGGGCGAATCTCAAAAAAAATTAACGATCGAATACAAGATTAGTGGTCTATAATTTGTGCGGTTGTAAAAGAGATGTAAATTATGTCCATCTAATCCGATCTATAAAACCGATATTTCCATCAGGTAGGCGGTTGAATCGTTACGAAGCCAAATGTTGAAAAAATAATGGGTTAGGGCCAATTAATTTTATTAACGGGCAAGAAATGTTTTAGCGGGTCGTTTGAATGTCATCCTCGGCCGTTCAAGTTCTGAAATCGAGTCATTAAGCTTGATTTTCTGCAAATCGTATGTTTTTCTTCATTCTCCATTGCGTTATCAAGTGATTTCAATTATTATAAATGTCGTCTCTGTTGCATAAATCACGAAGTGGAAAATTCCAGTATTGTGTTATGGTTAAATTCTTCTTTAGATCCGAAGTCTGCGGGTTTAGTTTCCATCGAGTGGAAAACATTAATTTTAAAGTAAAATTCTCAAGTCTTCCTTCAAGAATGATTTCTAAATTTCATTTGAGGTCCTGCAACCAAGCGAATTTCAAGTTTTTTTAAGTACCTACTTACCACTGAAAAATCAATGTAAGTGTGATTTATGTACATGCCGATTTCAAAGAGAACTAGTGTCTCAAACTTGCATGAGACCTTTTGAAGCCTAGGTCCCAGACAGGCCAATGATTTGATTATCTGTTCCGGAAAGAAATTTGACATTTGATCATGTTTTTGATCATTTGACACCCGAAGAAAGATGAAATTGTTGAAAAAACACACTCCCGCAACACAATTCTTTCAGATATATCTCTGCAAATGTGGATCGCTGTATTAAATAATAATTCTAAACCTTGAACGAAAAATTAGAGTTAGGTGCATGAATTAACATTTATAAAACTATAGTTGCTCCACATTTTATGTTTGGTCAATGAAGGAAATTTGAATATGCTAGAAGTTATTCAGAACAGAGCTATGAGATGTATACTGGGAAAAGGCAAATATGCTAGAGGCAAATGAGAGAGGAGCTAAATTGGATTCCAATAAAAAAGAGATTGCTGTTTAATGTGTTAATTTTTGTGCATAAAGTTATGAAAAATCAAATGCCAAAATACTTTAAGGATGAAATTGTTTTTAATAGAGATGTACATAATTACGAAACGAGAAATATAAATAGAGTTAGATTGCCACATATGAAAAAATCAAAATCACAGAACTGCCTAATGTAAAGAAGACTAAAGATGTATGATGAAATGCCTCAAAGTATAAAGAATGAAGATAGAATGAATGTATTTAAAAATAAATGTTATGCTTATTGTAAAAATATTTAAATTTACCATATGAAATGTTACATTGTGCTTATTAGTTTAAATAAAATGTAGTATAAACTAACTCAATAAATAAAAAATAAAAATAAATAAAAAATAAGGCATTCAAAGGGTATCAGTCAAAACCTTATCAATATACATGAAAACAGGAAAGTGTCATTTTACCTCTTACCAATGCTTTAAAATCTGTGGACAGGTAGATAACTACATTTTTACGTCGAAACAGCTGACGCAATAATAAAATGCTAAAATGCTTGCAGAACTCAAAAATATTTTAATCTTTGATTTGCATTCAATTTTAAAAAAAGGTAAGTGGAGTTTTACGAATTAAATACAAATACAATAGGTAATAAGTCATTTTGTTTAAATCTATTAGCTAACTTTTAACAACGGGTTACTTCTTATATTCGAGGGCTTGATGTCAAAGAATGTTATCTACAAAAACTAGACCTACCAATAATTCGAGGGCTTAAATTGAAACAACGTTATCGACAAAGATTAACACCAATTTTTGGTATGTTTTTGTAGATACCAATTGACTTTAAGCCCTTGAAATTTTGTATGTTTTTTGTACATATTGTACATAATGTTGTTTGACATTAAGCCCACATATTGTATCTGTGATCTAAAATGCTAGTAACATCCTGAAATCACGTATATTAATGCGCACGTTTGCCATAAACATCTCACATCCAGAAAATAATTGCAAAATACCTTACTGAATATCTACACGCTCCCAGCCGCATACCTCACTCAGCTTTAAGTACTAGTGCATGGTTTGAGATCGTGGCGGATTGTGTAATTTTACGCCATCACAACCCGCAATAAATTTTATGGGTATCTATTGAAAATCTCTAGCCATAAAACATGCCACCGAATTATTATAAACCTATTGGTAATCGGTAGGTACCTACTTGACTACTTAGCTACCTGGTCAGGAAACACGTTTTTTATTAGTATGGTAACTTGGGATGTATGGCTCTGTGCAATCATATTGGAGGAAATATAATTTGGAGTCGTGTGAACAATCATTGAAACAATTTGTTAATTTCGTGTTTGGTCCAAGCTTGGTGAGAAGCAGCCTTACAAAAAATGTCGCTGTACAACTGTCGCAAGGAAACAATAAATTTTGATACGTACTTACCAAATCCAGCTTTTCGATATTATGATACTAACTGTAGTCGCAAATGGATTACGAATTATTTGGACCGAAAAAAAATTGTAGACTGCAATAAAAAAAAAATCGAGTGCAGTTCACACACGGTAGAAGTGAAACCTTCGCAATAACTTATACACAATTTCAGTCTTGAAAAGTGAGCTCATAATCAAAGCGGCCAATGCGGTCAAATTTCATCATATCTATTGCGAGAGAATGCTCTCGCAGGCAACATCCTTTAGATGTATGTGTTTGTCTCTTGTTAGTATCGTTTCCGTTTCATCGAGTTTCAAATCACAACGGTCCTAAAGAAGTTTCACTTCAAAACTTGCAGTTCACGCGCGTTAGAAATGAAACCTTCACAATAACTTATACACAATCTCAACCAATAGGAGCCTTGAAAAGGTTGGTCATAATCAAAGCGGCAAGTGCTGTGAGGTTTCATTCCATCTCCTGCGAGAGAATGCTCTCACAGGCTAAATTCTATAGATGAATGTGTTTGTCTCTTTTTAGTGTCGTTTCCGTTTCATCGAGTTTCAAATCACAACGGTGCTAAAGAGTTTTACTTCAAAATATGTTATTTCAATATGGCACACCTACGGGAGAATAGCTTGGTTTACTGTGGACACCGGGAGGAATCTGACTTACCTTAATTTTACTTAGCACGATCTTTTGAGGTTCAATATTACGACATTGAGGGTTCACGAGGTTAAGCACTGCACAAGTTTCCCTTCCTACGAATCGACATTAAAGAATCAAGAGATCAATGAGGAGATGAACATTGCACTTGTTACTATAACAGACACCATTCACACACTGAGAGATCACCAGATCATTGCACATTAGCATGATCGATATTAAAGAACTGAAAGAACAGTTGATCATGGCACTAGTTACTTTAACAGACTGATGACAGCTCCTAGAGAGTTATTGTTTCACTGTGAATAGTGAAACAATAACTCCCTGTGTCACAGGTAGATAATATTCATCACGAAGCTGATATTGGCACATATTATCAGAGAGGATGGGAATGGTATGGATGGTAAGTTGAATTGAGAAAGGTATACAACAGAGTGTTGGTGCGTCAACAGATACCGATGGAAACTGTTGTCACGAATTTTTTTTTAATTTTAATTGAAATCATGGCTGTTCTTACGAGAATGTTATTCGCAAATAGTCATGAAATAAGTGTAAACAAGTATCATTACTGACTGGTCATTGGTTGAGTTGGGCGTCTGGTTTCCACCCGGGCATGCGTCGGCGTCTTGAGTTCAATTCCTCGGCTGACTAAGACCTCCATCACCAACAAGCAACATCCGCTTACTGTGATGAAAGTAGGAGATTTTCATAAAAAATGTAAGGTAATTTGTAACCCGGGAATGTTTGTATTTCTTATAAATTAAGAAAAATGGTCTAAAGTCGCGTGGTAACAATACTGACTTTAAGTGGAAAATTGCTACTGATCATGAAATTTCCGATCAATGGCTGAGTTGGCATCGCGTCTGGTTCCCATCCATGCATCCAATTCCTCGACTGGCTAAGTCCTTCATCAAAAGCAACTTTTCCCGCTTGATGTGATGGTTAGGTAAAACCAGGCAAAGGTCGTATCCACGAATCAACCACGTCATCATGGAGCATTCGAAACGAATGTAATTCGTAACTTGCTTCTTATAATATTGATGGTTGACAATGAACATTCTTCTATAATTTACGGAGCTTTACAACACAATAGATTTATATTCATTAATAACGTAGTATCAATACGTTTCTACATCGATGATTCAGATGCATAATATTTTATCTGTGTGCATGTTTTATAAAATTTTTGGAATCGAAATAAAAACGCGAGTTCGTTCAATAATTTTATTTATTTATAAGCACATAACATTTCGTTATTTGGTCGAAAATGTATGTCTGAAGAAATAATTATGAACATTTTATTAGTTTTCACAAATAATAAATGAAAAAACCATTAAATAACATTTTCACAAAAATAAAACGAGAGGTAATGTATTGATTTTTTCGAGTGTTTTAAAAGTACTAGTTTTCAAAAATGGGTGTGTTCGAAGTCTTACAAACCTAAAATTAAGTTGTCTCGCACAGAAACTTTTATACTTTATATCAATAATATCATAGTATGTTTACGTACGGTAAAATTATTAACGAATAAGAATGTAATTAACGTGTGTTAAATGTCTACCTCATTCTGTGCTGATTTTATTACCATAGACGCAATTCATGAAATCATAGATTTTTTTATTTTTATTTGAACAGGAAATACCATAATAATTCTACAATTAGAAAGAAATACACGTTCACGAAATATCTATAAGAAAATGATTAAAGACATTCGACATTCTTTATTTTCTGTCTTTTTCGTTTTCACAAGACTTGTGAGAAGGAAGATTTTTATGAACGATCGTCCATGACGTGCATACGATTTATACGGGACTATTATAGCTGGGACTATAGAATATTATAGCTTATTTTTTGCACATGAAATGCATTATTTCTTTATTTACTTGATATATGTATAACAGTATACGGAAGAATGTCTGATGACCGAATTCCCAGGAAAATACTGAGTGCGATTCCAGAGGGTGGACGTCCAGGCACAGTTGGGCGAGACAACTCCAGAAACTGGGTGGGGAGAGAATGGGACTGCCATGGACGGAGGCCGCACAATCAGAGCAAAACAGGGACGAATGGAGGCGCCTTGTCGATGCAGTGGGTCTCCGACCCGAATAGGACAAGAGGAAAAAGATGATGATGATGATGACAATATATGGGTACAGGCAATAAATTGTAGATGAAAAATCCATGAACCTCAATGACATACAATATATAAAAAAGATCACTCAACACTACCCTAAAAGGAACTAGACACGGTTTGCGATATCTTCACCCAACAAGTTAAATACATAATAAGAAATTTACATGAAAATCATTGTAGGGAGAGTCAATATAACCCTTTGTTAATTTGTTTTTTTTTATGAACGTACAAGATGGATCATCTCTTTTATCAGCAAAAACGATATGTTAAGGGGGGGGGGCAGGTTTTAAAAACAAAAACAGGCATATTTTCATGATTTTTTTTGAGATATGAGAAATGTAAGTTTATTTATTTCATACACACGTTATAGTATAATGTCTGAAGTATCTTTAAAAAAAAACTTTCAATTAAAAATATCAACAAATAGGTCCGTGAGAGCGAATCTCCGGAGTCGTCTGTGTTTTCCTAGGTAACCATAGAGAGTTATTTTTTTTTATTTTATTATTGGCAGCATTTTGAAGTGAAAAAGGCGATTTTTGTTAAAAAATTTCGGTGAATTTGATAATATAAAATGGTAAAAAAAACTCTCCCTGACTACCTGTTGATTTATGTGAACAAAATTTTAAAAAGATCAGTTTAGTAGATTTTGAGTTATGATTTTCAAAGTGTACAAAATTTTAAAAAGATCAGTTTAGTAGATTTTGAGTTATGATTTTTCAAATTTCAAAAATTTGTTTGCGAGAAAATCGATTTAAAGTTTTTTTATAGTCGAAATATACTCGAATCGAGCATGGGGGCCGGTCACTTGAAACGCTGTATCTTCGTTAGTTTTGCTCCGATTTATTTGAAATTCTGACACAATACTCTCGACATAAAAAAAGTTTTAAAAATTTACCCCCCCCTCCCCTTAATACTAATACATAGGAATAACTTCTCATTTCCAAGGAGAGATGATATTGTAGGTTGATACTGAGTCATTAAACTCCTTCCCAGAAACACCTTATTCCGCACATCTCCCCAATAGTCCTTCCATTGACACCTCCGTCGCAACCTCTCTATCTATAACACGCGCAGCGTGTAAGAAAGAAGGAGAGGCAGCAACGGAGTTATCAGCGGTATTCTTTTATCGATAATATCATCTGGCCTCCTACTGGAACTGTACAGTCGAGTGTTTTTGATAATAAATTTGATAATAATCTCCACGAGAGACGAGCAATAAAATACCCGGTACGGCATCACATCGCGCGGGCGTTATTTTATCTTAGTTCATAATCTCAGGCAGCATGTGCGTGGTGCCTTTGGAAGTTGGTAGCGAAATTATGCCGGGGAAAGTACCTGCATGATGTTTCGTACCCACGATTCTGCGATCTTTCAACGTTCATTATTGTAATTACCTGAATTTAGAATGGGAATTAGTACCCAGTGGGGTAACCATTGCACTGTTTTCCAGTGGGTAGTTGTTATGTTAAATACAACAATCTTAAGTATTTAGCGAAATAAAACAATTAACAAAGTCACAAAGTGACTGCATTCTATAAAAAAAAAAAAAAATCATAATTTTTTTTAAAACTTAAAACATTACTTTATTAGCGTTATAAACAATCTATTTATAAGCTTATATTAATATCTTAATATGTATTTATAATAATATCTTTACAGCAGATTTCAAAATCGCCTAAACAACTATTTACTTGTTACCAGTGGCCGTCAAAATATGTGGGGGTTCACCTAAGTACCATACACCCTACCTACACACAAAAAAGTAAGTAGAAATAAAATGATTGCCTTCTACAGATGAAACTACAATCACAAGTTAAAATTATTTATTGTTTAAAACCCAATAATAATGTCACGTTTCTTTTGTGTTTTAATGCTTTGAATTTTTATTGAAGTGAATAATTTGCGAGGCGGTTATGGGTACAGCCGCCTCAGGAATTATTTATTGGATAACCAAAACCCCTGCCACAGGTCACCCCAAAAGATTCGCTACGTTTGGTGACTTAACAGGGGTGCCCGGGTTCATGGGGTGAGGTTTGTCTGGATTTTCGGTCGGGAGAGACTGATTGAAGGAGACCTTTTGAACTTTTCAGTCGTATTCTCGACCCACCGCCATGCACCACAGTGGGAGGGATGAATTCATACGTTTCTCAATCCTGAACACGTTAACCCCCAGATTCTCATCCACCTTTCGTACCTGTTTCCTTTCCAGAAATTCCTCTCCTTCCTTTCCCTATAAAGACCCTCCACACAGCAAAGATGACAAAGATGAGGGATTTTTTTCCTAAGGGCCTTCTGCGTGGAGCCAATGTTAAAAAATATGTATTAAAAAAAAAAAAAAAATTTCCTAATTTGTTTACTTAACTGTAACAATTATTTTTAAATTTAAAAAAACATATGTTCAACAGCAAAGTTTAGCCACCTCTTGTAAAATATCTGCTGAACGTTAGTTTTGAGTTGCAACTGTTCAACTTATCAAACGAACTCATTAACCCTTAATTATGAGAACAGATATATATAACGTTTCATATTGTATGATGCAAATATGCATTACCTGGAAATGTTTATATTTATTTATTTCAGGTTCATTTCAAGTCTTTTAATCATAATATTCTCGTGAACTGAGTTACAAAAAGATAATAATTATTTGGAATCTATTCAGCCTAACTATCCAAAATCCAATGACACTTCTACAAAAAAACATGCTTGATTGACAAGCAAAACATGCCTTTAGTAATTTTCAACTAAAACTACACAATTTATTGTTATACTCTCTCAATATTATTTAAGCTGGACAAAAAACTGAGTCAAAATTTTTGCAAAATATTCATTCTCAAATGCGAAGAAATATATTAATAAGGAGACTTTTCCTCAGTCATTATTGATATAGGGTGTAAAACATACAACGAACAATAAGTAATTAATTAGGTACAGAGATTTGAAAGAACAAGATGAGAATTTATCCAGAAAGGGCAAGATAAATTATTTGATTTCCACAAAGGCCCAATTACTCCTGTTCACGGAACATATCGATACCGTTCGTGCTATCGCGCTACCGTCTGCTGGCGACCGACCAACGATAGTAAATTTAATTTTATTCGACAATTAAATCAGCCGGCCTTTCGAGCCGCTCGTAAATACGCATTATCGTTAAAATGTCTTCGGCGGGCCGTAAACATTTGTGGTTAGTTTTGAGTCGATCCGTTGGCGGCGCGATGCAAATAGGACTCCAATGTGTTGAAGTCGCTGTACTAAGATATAGCCGGAGGGCCGTTTTGTACCTAGACTGAATCTTAAATAAATATAATTCTATATTTCAGTTACAAAACAACCTCTCCAAAATCTAATAAATTATAAGTATTTTAGAAGGTTTAGAACGATTCAGATAGGTACAGATTGAATGTATATAACAGATGGAAAGCATCTGTGCAAACGGCCAAAAGTGGAACTAACAAACAAACGAACTATTTATCACTGGCGAACAAGAGAAGAGCTAACGAATGAAGAAGACCGCAAAAAACAAGAAACCAATCTGCACTAATGGCCAAAGGAGTAACTGACTAACGGAAAAACTGATTTGCACTAAGATAAATATGCGTATTCGCATACACGCAATCCGAACCTGCTAGCAAAACCACGAGTTAGGTATATTAAGAAATAAAACAACTGCAAACTGTGAGAAATGCCGCTTGCAATTGCTTCGTACCTTTCCCAAAATTCGTGGCACGACTCATGCTTATGTTCGCAAATGAACATGCAGTATAACAAATAAGTGAGCCCACCAAAATAGTGCTGAGAGCCATAAAAGAAACTTACGAATGAACGAAATTGCCAAAATAGTAACTAACGGACAATTGTGCTGGGAGCCTAAATATACATGTACTCATGGTGACGCCTGCGACTCCACAGGTAAGTATGGCAATCCGTATGTAGAATATCTTTATCTTATTTCGATTTGTTTGCCATGAATCGGTACGTAATTAGAAAAGTTATCGTGCGTATCAGATATTATCTTTTAAAACAATGTGGCAATATTTTAATGATGTAAGGATAATTAGACCAGCGGTTGTCAACCTTTTAGAACCTGCGTACCACTTGACTCTTACTACAAAATGTGTAAAATTTACCCCGTACCCTCAATCTATCTTGTGTACAAGTTTAATGAAATGCGTGTTTCATTTGTAATTTTTGAATACTCTCATTATTACATGATTTTAACAATCAAGTAACACTAATACAATTATTACAATTTTACACAAAGTGTAAAGTTGTATTAATTTCGACTTCTGACATTTTTAACCAGTGATTATTTTTTCCACGTCTTTTTATTTCGACGGAAAAAAATTCATGTTTTCCATACACAATTCAGGTTCATGGGGCGAGGATTGTCCGGATCTTGGCGGTGGATGCGTCTGCCCACAAACTGCATGGCAGGCCAGATCGGGAGAGACTGGTTGAGGAAGAGTTTTTGACCTCTCCAACATGAATCCTTCGGAACATTGCCTCGCACAGCAGTAGGAGAGTAAGATTCATATATACGGACACACTGACCTATAGATTCCTACCCACCCCTCATATCTTTTTCCTTCCTAGTACCTCTTTTCCTAAAAATACCTTACACACAGCATCCCCAAAGTTTACACAGGCCCTGTTGGAAATTATTTTCTAGCTGATATTAAAAAAAAAAACACAACTCTAAACTCAGAAAGTGTATTGAGAAGATGAGTTTTTTTATCCTCAAATTTGAAAAAAAAGTTTCTCACGTATCAGTAGTTAAAACCAAAGCCCGATTTCCTGTTACACCCTATATAATCAATTATACAATGTTATCATAGAGTTTTACAAAGTTTGGGTAGGAAGAAGCTGAGTTTTAAAACCTATTCGTGCCACGATATTGCGTACCCCCATTTTTTTGCTTTGCCTACCCCAAGGGGTATGTGTACCATAGGTTGAAAACCGCTGAATTAGACGTTAAACATTTATTATATGCTTCGACAACAAAATTATTTTTAAAACGAGTTCGGAAATAACAAAAGAGTAACGGAAATGAAAATAAGACATGTTTGAGTTCAGGATACCCTTTTCATAATAACACGATGGTTGTTATTTCAGAGAAAATGTTTACCAAATTCTAGGTAAAAATTGCTTATTACCCTAAATTCCAAGCACCCCAAAACAACTCAGTGAACTTAGTTACAATTCGACGACATTCGTTAAACGTGTGAAAAGCAGCGTTAAAAGCAATTCTCGATACTTTATCTCCACCCCATATTCCCGTAAACCTTAGTTCATGCGTTTAAAACTAATAATTTATATAAATTGCGTGTACATTTTGACGTTTATGCTTCTGATTTCCTCGGAAAGGTTATGGAAATATCTTTATAGCTTTTGTACCCGCTTTCGAAAATTATATCTTATTTTAAAAGCGTTTCATTTTTTCCGGGGTTTTTTTATTTCTTTTATTTTTCAATTTCGTAATTTTTTATTGTTTAAAGATTTTGATATTTTTGTCTCGTCGTTTTATCGCTGCCATGGCATCGTAAAGAGACAAGGGGATCACTGTTCGGTAGCTGATTTATCTTTATTGTTTTCTGTCTAAAGTGTTATTAGGAGTATAATGAACGTGACAAAAATATCAAACGTTACGACCGGGGCTTTACACACTGCAAATCATGGCTTCTCAATCTTTATTGGATTTTATAAAGTTTTAGTACCGCCGGTGTGATTGCCTTCTTTTACCCTTGCTTTTCCGTAGCTGAGGTCAAATCGGATAAACGATAATTCTTAATATTGTATACAGAACGTTTTTTTTATTACAATTCCTATAGAATCGGCCAAAATATAGCCCTACGAAATGAAATAAGTTAGGACAGTAGAAAATACTTACTGTATTTCCATAATGGAAGATTTTATAAATAGTATCTGTTTTCTTTGAAAACCTATGTGTATTGTGTATATTATATATTTGAGATCATTGAAACATGCCGATCTAAATTGTAACCAGGCAACTCCCGTATTCTGTTCATTAACCAACTTTAAATAGTTTTACCTACATTATCATATGCATTTTTTTGCATTATCTCCATACAGATGGCTTTAAGGAAAAAAAAAATCCTCAAAGCTTGTGTTATTTTTGGGGGAAGCCGTATGAAGGGTATTTTTAGGGAATGGAAGGAGAGGAAGTTCTGGGAAGGAAATAGGTATGAGGGGTGGGTAGGAATCTAGGGGTCGTACAAAACCTTCCCACTGCGGTGCAAGGCGATGGGTCGAGAGAGTCCGGCTGGAGAGGTCTGGGTTAGGTCTCCATTAACTAGTCTCTAACGATCTGGCCCGCCACACAGTTGGTGAGCAAACACATTCACCTCCAAGACCTAGACATACCTCACCCCATGAACCAGGGCACCCTTGCCAAATCACCGAACGTAGCGAACCACTCGAGGTGACTTATGGAAAAGGTGTTGGTTATCTAATAAATGATTGGGAGGCGGGAATGGGTACCGCTGCCTCGGGAACCTTTATTGGATAACCAACACCTCTTCCATAAGTCACCCCAAGTGGTTCGCTATGTTTGGTGATTTAGCAGGGGTGCCCGGGATCTCGGGGTGAGGTTTATCTAGGTCTTGGAGGCGGATGACCAGGACACACTGAACCCTAGATTCCTACCTACCCCTTAAAACCTTTTCCTTACCAGAACTCTCATCCCCTTCCTTTCCTTAAAAAATAACCCTCCACACAGCGTCCCCAAAGATGTCATAGGCCCTGAGGGAAATTGTTTTCCTCAGGGCCTCCTGTGTGGAGCTCATGTAAAAAAAAAATCCAGTTAGTACCCATACCCGCCTCGCAAATAGAATAACGCAATAACAAGAATAAAGAGAACATTATCACAACCGGGTTTCGTCAACGGTGGCTGCTCTATCCATTGAACTACCACAACCATCTTTGGACCCATCGTGACGATCCAATAGAAACAATGTATATTTAAAAATTGTCAAAAATGATATACTTGTCAACATACACCGAAAAACAATCTTCATAATTTGGACGGGCCTAGTTTGGCTGTCAGAAGATAAAAAGTGAAAAAAAAATCGTAAGAAAAAATATTATTTTATAGCATTTGTTGTGAACCACTGGTCAAAAAGAAAAATACTGCGAGGATAACTATTTAGAGAAGGGGATATTCATATCTTGTCACATAAAAATAATAAATAATGCATAAAAGCCAGGTCAGGAGACATAAAAAGTGCATTAAATTCAGGTTCAACTACCTAATGTATAAGAATATGTTTACGACCAGGAGATTTTAAAACTCTTTTACAAATTTATTTGTCATTATTATTTTCCTTTATTTTATTAGCGAATAAAATTTAAATGCATGTATCGTAAATTCATCCTCGACGGATTAGGGTCCTTCCTCTGAAAGTGGTGTCTCACTTACAAATGATTTTTATGACGAATACACCCAAAGTTCCACTGATAATCCAATAATTTTGACGGAGTTATAACCCTCAATTGAGATAAGTTAAATACTTATTGAATAAAAACTTATTTTCATCATTGCGTTGGGTAATATATCAAAATCGCCATCACTGAATAATATTAAATTAGCGCCTCCTTGACGGCCGACGAAGTCCAGCGGTATGGTCGCGGGATCAAATCCCGTCGTGGCAAATCAATTTTATTTTATTTATTTGTGTTATTTCACAATTTATTTCATTTAAAATTATATATGGTATATTTGCGGCACGTTCCAGTGTGGAAGATACTCTCAGTATCGCCATGGTGTAAGACCACCATTCAGAATTGAAACGTTGCTTGAAATGGCTTTTGCGGTGTTTGGTGACCAGATCTGAATAGCCAGGTACTTCCCACCTTCCTCTTCTCCATCTCCTTCCCCTTCCCACTCCCTTCAGCCTCACAACATACCCCATTTGGGCATGCCATGATCTCACTGGCTCCAGAGGAAGCAGTTAGGTAAGCCAGGTACTTCCCACCTTCCTTCCACACTGGAATGTGCCGCAAATATACCTTGTATTATTTGAAATGATTAAATTGTGAAATAACACAAAAAAATAAACTAAATAATTTGCGCACACCAGTATTTGAACCTGCGACTATTGGGCTGCTCGTCGAGAATCTTACCCTCGACCACGGAGGCCGTTTAATCTTTAAAATAGACATGTGAAATTTAATCATTAAAATATATACCTACACACCCTTTACACAATATATTACGTTGATAAATGTATGTGTAATTTGAAATTTTAACAGTCAAAAGTATAATTGTGATAAATTTTTCGGTTATTACGCCGTGCTTCCTTCTTCTTTAGCCAACCTTGCAGATTTACGGTATCTAACATCTGCCCTGATGATGGACAGAACAACGCTGTTCAAAACTTTGACTAAATAATGAGAAAGCGCGTTACGGCATAATAACGCCAAAATAAATCTTGATAATGTATGAAAATCCTAAAAAAAGGGAATTTTTTTTTAATTCGTCACGGACATGATTTCATCGACGGCCTACGTGCATTTCAGGTTTCTGCCATTGTTTAATATTGACAATTTGATCAAATCATTCCCTCAGATTTATTGAAATAATAGTTGACATTATTTGATAGTAAAACGATTACTGTAGAGCGACACTTCACCTTTGACGCTGGTCGATAAATTTACACTTTATGTTTACGAAAACACATAAAACCAAAAATATTCTCCGCAGTAAATGCAATTAATTAAACGTTATTTGTGACATTCACCGCGTCAATGTGAAAACAAACCTATTTCTTATGAAAATATAAAGTAAATGAAAACATCGTTAAATACACGACTCCATTCCATAAAAATATAAGTGCCATTTAAACCAAAGTCAATAGAATGCTTAATATTTATAAGTCCTTATAAACTTCGTTACCCGCTAAAGAGTTTTTGGTCACATTTTGGCCAATTTGCAAATACCCTCAAGCGTTAGCTGGCCAAAGTGTGGCCAATTTGAAGAGATATTTTAAAACATTTATTGGTTTCATTTCAAATGTTCCCGCGCGTCGTATACTGCGATTGATCACAAAGATAACTAAATATTTTCATTTTTTGATAAGCGATGTGTTGCATCTCTTTTAAATTATTTGTTCTTGATATTTCGCGAATGGAAATTATTGAAATATTTTTTTCTCACGGATCATTGTTCATTTGTTACACATAAAAAATGGTTGTTCTTATTTAAATTTAAATCTGTGATTACCAACAAGGCTGTAAAAAGAAATCATCGTATTTAATATTCCTAAAATAGGTTGGTACTAAGTACGCCAATTTTCAGGTAAATGATTGGCGTTCATAAATTTAACGTTTTTTTTTATAATTTTTTTATTAATCCTAAAAATACGGAATAGACGTTTAAAAACAGGTACATTCAGTTTTTCTTTCATATGGTGGGGGGTCAGAGAGGGACATCTAGGTCTGCGAGCCAGTCTGGGGCCCAACGGCTATGGGAGCCCATATCCTTTTGATTGCGGACCAGAGTTTGCTAGGCATTGAAATCCCAGGCTGTCTCTCAATGGGGTCTTGTACGAGATGGGCATTTTTCAAGTTGGCCGATTACCACTCAGCTTCCACCTATCTTCTGGGGTGAGATGTGATCGGAGGAATCTTTCCCCTTCTGTCCAGAAGGGTTTTCGGGACTTCAAGCGGTATGCCGGGTGAAATACAACATCATCGTGCAAAGGTATTGCGCTTTTTTGCAGCACTTTCTTGTACTCCTTTAATGTTGCAATCTCTCGCCAATCATCGTGCAAAGGTATTGCCCTTTTACTTAGTTACCTCAAATTAATACAAAGGATAATTTTTATTTGTAGATACAATTTGCCATAAAATGTTATATAAATTAGGTATTATATGAGACCATTTAAATAGAGCTTAACCAAATTTTATGGAACATTTTCCAAGCAACTTTAGCGCCGACTTTTACGAGTTTTACGTATTTTGGTGAGCGTCTTATACACGTAGTTTATAGTCAGTAGCACATCTGTTTTGGCTATAAACGGTTAGTCGTAATGTAATAATATTACACGGTGTACGGAAAATCGTACTACAACTGGGAAAATGGTGAACATGCATCGCATTCCGAGTCGGTATTGTAATACAGCTTTTTGTGTTTTGAGTTTTCTTTTTTAGTAAATCGAATCCGAAGTTGGAATTTTTAGGTTAAAATTTTTAAAAATCAGTGGGGGTTAAATCATTATGGAGGATGTCAGCAATTGATGTGTTTTAAAATGCGTCGAAGCGTAATCTCGACTGTGTTATTTAGTTGCCGAGAATCAAATTGTTCGGATCGAAAAATAAAGTTTTTCAAAAAGTAAAGATGCGCCGATAATAGGGGTTTCCGAACATCGTGTATAATGCTTGACATAACATTTCAAGAATTTATGATTGTCAACAACAAAAACTTAAGTCACTTTGGCCATCAAATGGACGTATACAAACAGTAATATTATTCATAAATGTAGACACCTACTTCACTGTCCACAGATAAATAAATTAAACACAAAGTATTGAATTTAAATGTAGACATGTGCAGTTTAGAGAAACCTCAAAACACTGTGTGATTTTTCACAGTTTTCTTTATTTTTGTAGCAAATTAAAATCCGTATCGTTTTATTTAATTCGTTTTTTTTTTAATTTCTTCACCGAAGTTCATAAAATCTGTATTAACGTGTGTAATATATCTATGATGAGTAATAACGAAAAACCTTATCATCATGTGATTATCTGCGAAGTACGGTTTGAGGAAAATATAATACCAACTGTACACTACACCGTATGTTCAGGATTTGTTAAGTTTTCACATAAATGTTTCGTTATCTCCTTGTCCTAGCCGGGTCGGAGACCCAAAGCTTCGAAGTCCTGTGTCCTGTGCTTTTCTTAATTTGCACATCATATCAGATCAAGTAAATCATTTCAATTAAAAAAACACGTAGTCTTGTACCAAAGTTAATAAAATTGTTAATTAATCGTATACATTTCACTGTAGACATGCTAATATTAGCAGTGGATTACATACGAGTACAGAGAAATTGTGTCTACCAAATGGTGTACGGCGAAGTGTAGAATAGCTGTTTCATATAATTGGTTGGTGAATATTGTGAAAACAGATATTTTGCAGATAAAAACAAAAATATTATGTACCACTACATTAGCAAAATAACTGTTGGTGAGCCCGAGGCTTCACAAATATAAAGAACATACGATTGCGTTTATTATAATTGGGAAAAAAGAGACGGCAGAAAGCCCTACCTTCAAATGTTTGACGATGTGCTCCTTCATCCACTGGTCACTTGGCACAATTAGACTCGATGGTTAATGTAAAAAAGTATCATATAAAACGTACATGAACGCAATTTTGCGAGAATTTCAAGTAATTGGTGTAGTCACGATCGAGACGATATTTCAACTGATTAATGTGGGTTAAATTATTATACAAATAATATTTTGAACTGGCATCGGTAGGTAGGATTTTATCATCATTTTTCTTCTGATTCCCAAGTAGGGCTTTGTAAGGGAGGAGAGGAACAATGGGAGATGATAATACATTGAACAGGACCTTGGGATATATGAAAAAGTTCCAAATCTGTTTCAATACTTAACAGTATTGTATCATAAGGTGGTCGACGGTAAAAACGGAGTCATTAGGGTTCAGGAACTACGCAGATCAAAAGTAGCTTTCAGTCTGGAAAAGGGTTTTTCGCCAGAAGTATTATTATAATTACGATACATCAGTAAACAGTCACTGTGTTATAAAAACCTAATTCTTCAATAAGCATCCTTTTATGAATACTGGAGAACATAGGCCCCACTACGTACTATTTCATCCTGCGGAGAAAATAAAAATAGGGATACCAAAATAATATAATCCATAATCTTAATGCAACAGGTCAATTGCCAGGTGTGCGCCGGCGCACACGCCAAAATTTCAAATTTAATTTTTATTTTTAAATGCGATTTTAACCCTTATGTATAAAGAAAATGTATGAAGGAAAATGTCAGAATCGCTTGGGGCATTCTTGTTCTTAACGTATGAGGTATCCTAAATACACCTAGCTACTCGGAATAATTTTTATCAAATTTGTCTATGACATCGACCTTTCATTTTACCCGGGATTTGAGCTATCACACTACCAGCGTCGTAGTCGTTAAAAATATCGATAAATTTATCAAATAAACGCAAGTAATGTTATTTTTATGCATAGTTTATTGTTCAAGGAATGTGTTTGGGTAAATATAATATATGATAGCACAAAATAAACTCACAAAATATTACGTCAAAGTCAAAATTTTGCGAAATTTACGTGTTTTCCTCCTTGGCATTTGGGAGCAGCTCCTTCAATTCATTAGAAATACTTTATGGGTAAGCATTATTTTAATTTATTTTAAGTATTATAATTTAGTACCATAGTATAGTAATTATTACAATAACCTTTATGGATACATTCTTACATAACATATTTAAGGTTTTTATTATCGATTGACTGACTGAAGTACATCTGCTGACTGAAATATAACAAAAATACTTTTTAGTCTTGTGTGTTTAAAAATGCAATATTTGCAGAAAAACGTATTATTATTTGTCACCATATCAATACATTTTTTTCTGTACAGAAATTTCCGAATTTATTCAACATAAATTTATAGTTACCCAAATATTTACTTTTCACACAGTCACGTCCTGCAATGTGTCATTATTCACAGGCTTAAAAAATGTCCGGATAATACTTTAACGCCCTGATAGAAATAACTGTGACTTATTTATCGCATGGCCAAGATAACTAACCAGTCAGGCGATAAAAAACACTGGTGACTCAATAGATTTAGGCGGAAATTATTCAATTCAAAAAGAAACCATCTACCTACTCCTAAATAAAAATATTTTATTGCTTTACATATTTATCAAACTCTAAATTTAAGAAATTCTCTAATATTTTCTCCATTTTCTTGTATTTCATGGCATCCTGAACTCTGGTAGAAATATTCAAGCGAAAGGCTTAATTCAGTTTTTAAACTTAAAAGTTTTTGAACTGAATCTATACCAAGGCTTATCCTCAAAATACCCTGGACCGTCAAGGATACTAACTAAAAGTTTAGTATTTGATTTTATGACCTTCTTAGGTGAATACCTCACAAGATTCACAACTGCTCCCGTCTGAAGCCAATGAGACTACGGCATCCACAATTGGGGTGTGCTGAAGATAGTGGGTAGGGGAAAGAAATGAGGCAGAGGAAGGTTGGGAGGTACCTGGCTATTCAGATCTGGCTTGAATTACATTTCAAGTAACGTTTCAATTCTGGATGGTGGTCTCGCACCAAGGCAATACTGAGGGTATATTGGATACATTGGAAAATCTATAGAAAACATCACACCATGAGGGAAAACAAATTCAAGATTTACCAACGGATATTTCCGTTGTTCCGGACCAAAATCTATTGAAATAGTGTAACAAAATATAAAATAAGATAGGGAACAAAGAGGTAATGTGAATTAATCAAAAGGTAATATACCTTAATTATTTAGGAAAACAGTTAACGCAGGAAAAATAGCATGGTTTTGAATTTACTTGCAGGTGTTAGACAATGTTTTGACAAGTATGTTTAATTTAACAGGATAACTAGTGAAATTTTTACTTTAATGGCATGATTTGTCACAAAACTATATATAACTAGCTGGTTCCCGGCATGCGTTGCAATTCCATTCAAAGAAATTAATTGTTTCTCCCTGCTTGTCCATTCCCATGCGTCCCCGTTCCCCTCTCGTTCGTAGCTGAACCCGGCATGCGTTGCAATTCCTCTTAAATAATGATTTTTTTTCACACTACGTGTCCTTTTTAAATCGTCCTCGTTCCCCTTCCGCCTCCTCTTCCCCTCCCGCGTTCCTCCTCCACCTTCCTCGCTTTTCTCCCTCCCCTTTTTCGATTCTACCCGTCCCGCGAACCCCTCCCCCCCGCTCTCCACTTTCCCCGACTTCCCCCTCGCTCGACCTCTCCTCCCGCGAATCTTCCCTCTTCCTTCCCCTCCGCCCCTCCCGGATTCCCCTCCTCCTCCCGCCAACTATCCCTGCCGCTAAAATACATGAAATACACTAAAAAAACTTGCGCGCCACTTATTGAAATTTTTTTATACAAATTTCATAAAGCCAGATCTTACGAGTGTACATACAAACAAAACAATTTCCCTCAGGGCCTATGTCATCTTTGGGGATGCTGTGTGGAGGGTTTTTTAATGAAAGAAAGGGGAGGAAAGTTCTGGGAAGGAAAAGGGATTAAATGGTGGGTAGGAATCTGGGGTTCAGTGTGTCCTGGTCATCCGCCTCCAAGACCTAGACAAACCTTACCCCATGAACCCGGGCACCCCTGCTAAATCACCAAACGTAGCGAACCACTTGGGGTGACCTATGGCAGAGGTGTTGTCTTCTGCTAAAATGCAACGTTCTGTAAAAAATTTGAGTCAATCCATCGATTACTTTCCAAGATTAGCGAACGAAAAGATAAGGAACGTAAATTTTTATGTTTATAGATAGAAGATACATGAAGATACATAAGGAACATGTTTCTATATTTTGACACCCAAAACACATCTTCTTGCCATTTTGGAATGAAGGCCATCTTGATGCTGAGTGGTAGGTAGTAAAATGGCAAATGGCGTTATTGGAATGTACATAAATAATGGCAAATAGCATTATCAGTTGTTGTCGGCATTGTTAACACTGCGGTAAATAGCTAATGCTTACTTAATCTTGGCACTTTTTGTGGCACATTTTGAAAGCGCGATAAATCCTGCCCTACGAAAATTCCCAGAAAACTTATCACTGACAGAACACGGACATTTTTCTTAATTTAAATATCAAATCACCTCCTCCGGTCTCATGTTTCCCGCAGGGAAGAAACTAATGGTGTTTTGTTAAAGTGCGCAGAGCTACGTGACACTCCACTTGTCTTTAAAGAAAATTTATCTGAAACGTAAGTTGTTCAAATTTCGTGTACTGGCTGGCAAAAAATGTTTTCAGACACGTTATATGATGAAAAAATTCTTTGCCTAACGTTTGTCTCTAAATTGGCGGTGTGGATATATACTTAGACTTATTGCTAGACCATGTTCAATAATGGAAGACGCTTGTCCATGTCGGAGTGCAATCCCTCTAAGCCGATGAACAATAAAATACAGGGATAGATATCATACGCGCTCTTGCTTGCTTACACATTGGAGATGGTTCAATTGCGGTTTTATCTCAACCGCACAAACAGTCTATTTTGGCCGATTCAAAATTTTGAAAGCACCAATCAATGCGGCTTATGCTGTTCAACTGAACGCGGAAAAACATGTTTTTTGAAATTATTAACTCATACACGGTATTAAACATAATTAGACGTTATACTGGTAAAGATTTTTTTTGGGAAAACTCGGAAAAAAGCAGCGTCCTCTCGAAGATACTGAGTGTAATGAATGTAACAGACCTTTGATACCCGAATGGGACCCAAACGCGATGCCCACTCAACCACTGACCGGTCTAATTGAGACAATGGGATTTACCGCCTCTCTTTTCTCATTTTTTATTTTATCTTTTGTATTTGTTTAATCCATTTACTACCACTTCACTTTCAAGTTATATTCTTATTCTATTTCGTGTCATCTACATAAATTAGACGTTGTTCGTTAATAAATAAATTTAGCACTGAACATTTCATCTGCCTAACGGTTTTATATTTCAACTTGCAAATTTTTTCTAATAACAAAATCAAGACACTTATTTTTATAGTATTGAGATAAATGTGTATGTTTATAATAAAGTTTATCGAAAATATAGGCACGCTGAGTTAATAAGCTCTTTTCTCAAAATTATTAACGTAATATGCTGTAATAGTGAGCAGTAAAAATACTTATTTTAAGACATCATTACAATATCAGCACATCTTGAAAATACACTGGCGTTCATTATCAACATAATAAATGTCTTAGCATGTTGAAAAAAATAAAATGAAAAAGCTCTCACAGCGCCGTGGAAAAATCCATTATAAACAATTAATAAACTTCAGGAGATACGATTCAATTATTTAAGTCTGGATGTAAATGATCATTTTGTTTTGTCTTTATAGCGACGCGGACAAGCTCAATTCATTTAACTGACCGCCTGCGGTGCCGTACACCTGTTTCTCATATATCTCCCGGCGAGTCAAAACATTGGCCATCCGCCACGCTTCTTTCCGCGCTGGATCTCGTGGATGCTTCTTCTCCTTCAGGGCCGTAGCTAGGGGGGGCATTATGGGGCAATGCCCTACCTTAAAATACCTGTGCCCTATCTTAAGAAATACCATCGACTACGATAATATACTAGTAAACTGTTTGATAATAGTTTGAAATGCATGTTTTGTACAGGCAGCGAGAGGCATTTACAGATACGTATGAACTTTTTGCAATTGTGGCGACAATAGGCTGCAGCACTGCTGTGTGCGAATCTTTTTAGACCTATTGATTGCAATCAACGTTTTCAACATTGACTGCAATCAATAGGCCTGAGAGGCTGTCAATGGGTCACGAAAGGTGTTTCTAGCCTTTGAAAAGAAAAGAACTAAGTCAGTTGATCTAAATGATACATCGAATCGAAGAGTTAGATTGTTTTAAGGAAGGACTTTTTATTATTTTTAATTTTGTTGTTATTCTGTAATTTCAAATTTTGTTTGGTACCTAATATAATATAAACCTTAATAAATGAAAAGCCATTGATGCTGCAGTTACTTTTCTGAAGTTCATTGTTAGCAATGATCAAGAATTACCTTGTGTACAAATACTTATTATCTACCTGGTGAAAGAACACAAGGTAATAATACTTTAACATTGTTAAATAACTAAATGTTTTGATTATCCAATTAAGTATTGCCTCACACATGCACGACGAAAATCGATTCACCAGATCAGATCAAGTTACATTTTTACTTGCGCCCTACCTCTAATTACCGCTGCCCTATCTTAAATTCAACTCTGGATACGGCCCTGTTCTCCTTCCAATGTATTCAACTTCTTCAACTCTCATAATCACAACACATTGAAGGAATTTATGACAAAACATGACCATACAATAAAAACATCTAATATGTTGGTAAACTATTATTTCCAATTCCCTACGTACGCTTATTTATAACACATTTAATCTTGAACAAATTTACATTTCGCCGTTTAGTCAATAAATCACAAACGATATTTAAGATTAATTTATTTATTTAAACGCCATAAAATTGCTCTTATATTAAAGTAATATATGGGATTATAAGTATACATTGGTACATAGGAGGGTTAGTTAGTGTTATATTATGAACAAAATAAGAATTTATAAGGACACAAAAATAATTTCGCTGAAGTGATACAGTTGTTATTGGAAGTACAATGAGAAACAATTGAAAAGAAATATATACTCGTGTAATAGTTAAATAATATATTAGGTTAATAAAAGACATAAAATAAAACAAAGTATTATGTGTGTATTATAAAATCTGGTATTTAAATATAGGATACAATTATTTAATGTGTGCTAGAGCCAAACAATATATAATAAATGTATATATGAGTACTCTTTAGGTGTACAATGTTTTAATAACCGAGAACATTTAATTACAGAATAAAATTATGTAAAAAGGTGACTTATTAGCAAATAGAATTGAGCAAAGTTGTCAACATCAAGTACCTATGTCTATTTTGTAAACATTTTTATTTGCATTCTGTGTGCATTTTCTTAGGATTCTAGGAATTGGCTTGTAAAAAGAGTAATTTAGTATTGAGGTTATTGTTTCCTTCAACATTATCTTTGCTTAGGATCGCTGGGCAAATTAACTCTTTTGATTCAGGGCTGTCAATTAGAGATTTAATAATAATTTAATAATTTTAAGGGTTAATTTTAATATAGAGTAAATTGACACGCGTTGGCTTCCTTTTCGCATCTTGCTTTTTAGTCTATAATCTAAGTTACTTACGTGTTTTACATATTTAATTTAGTGCCCTGTCCCCAAACTTTACACATTCAAACAATCAAGGAAAATTTGTGTCATCAGATGCACCATCCTAAATAGTAAAATAATACTGTTGCAAATCATCTCAGATTTCCGAGCGTATATTGGTAAGTTCTACGATCTCAATTACTTTCCCATTCCTGCATCGCTTTGTCTATTACTAAGTAGAACGAGGGTTGCTATTAGTTAATTCTCAACCCACCGCACAGTTTTATTGATGTGATTGATCCCTGGAAAGAATGTCACTGCTGGGATGGCCAATGGTGGGACGATAACGTCACGTGTGTTAACTCTAGAGAGTTAAGGGGAACGTATGCGCGGCCCATTTCAGCCAGTTTCATACAAATCTTAAATTTGGATTTGAGATCAAATTGCCCGACAATTGAAAAAATTATTTTTGTAATCAAAAGGTTAATCAAATATCTAGTACGGATGTGAGATACTTTATTTATTTTTACTTTAAATTATAAAATATCGGCCATTAAAGATTTTAGAGTTTCATGATTTTAGAGGCAACTTGGGTAAATGAAATACATTAAAAAAAAAATTCTTTGTGTATTTTACAAATACAATTAAAAATAAAACATCGTTAAAAATGCATTTTTGTGTAGTAATTTTAATGTATAAACGACAAATTTTTGTTGCGCCGTAAAAAGGTAATTTGTTTTTTAAATTTACAGCTATGAAAATGATTTTTTTTTCTAAATTTTTATTTTTATTTTATATTTCGTTATATTTTAATGATAACTATAGTAAAAATATTTTTTAATTGTTTTTCATTTACTCACAAATAATTGCCCAAGTTGCCTCTAAAATCATGAAACACTAAAATCTTTAATGGCTCATATTTTATAATTTAAAGCAAAAATAAATAAAGTAGCTCACATCCGTACTAGGTATTTAATACACCTTTTGATTACTTAAATATTTTTTTCAGTTTGGTTGAGTAATTTGATCTCAAATCCAAATTTAAATTTTGTATGAAATTGGCCGAAATGGGCCGCGTATACGTTCCTCTTAAGTTGCTTCCCGGTTCTAACCGCACATCTTCAGGAAAAATCTCAAGCAGGACTGAATCAAAGGGACTTTAGGCAGGACTGAAATAAGGGTTGTAAACCATCGACTTTAGATTTCAGCTAACCTAGAGTGATTGGACTCGTTGTAACGCTTTTGGTAAAAGTTTAAACCAGCGGTTGAGTGAACAATTAAGTTCCTTTGGGAGTGTACCCATTAAGTTTTTTTTATCCTGTCTTGCTATTTATTATAGAACCGCCGTCATACTTGTAAAATAGGTGTACCCAAAATTGATGATTTTATTTAATTATCCAATAACAATACAACTTAAAACATTTTTCATGATTTGCTTTTCTAATTTTCCGTAAATAATATTACCCACAAAATACCTTTTTATTACTGCGTCACTGTCGTCATAGGCCGGGCGCATACCATCAGATTTTTCCATCCGATTGTATGATCCCATTGCCTGATCAGATAACCGGAAGGCCATCGCGCCATACGTTTTTGATGTAAGCTCACACATATCCAATTCGAAAACCGGATTGATAATAAGAATAGGCCAATCCCTTCTGCGCCGGCCGTCCAATCCAGTCTAAAAAGGGGCGTGGCCCCGGTTGTAATACCTATCCGGTTTTGGAATCGGATGTATGTGGTGTTTATCCGATCCGATTGTCTGATCAGACAATCGGAAAGCAAAATATGATGTATGCGCCCGGCCAAAAGCTCGGGATTGTGAATCTCTATAGATTATATATAATTTATAATTAGGTATGTTTTTAGGTTTTCACGGCCAAAAAGTATTTTTGTTATTGTTTTTGGGGTGTTATGCCGTGTTTCTCTACCTCCTTCTTTAGCCAAACGCTGTCCGAAACGCTTTAGCCAACGTTTCGGACAGCGTTTGGCTAAAGAAGGAGGTAGCAAAACACGGCATAACACCCCAAAAACAATAACAAAAATTTATAATTAAATTATTATATACAATTGTGAATCTGTATAGATTAATTAATTTATTATAAATTATATATAATCTATAGAGATTCACAATTATATATAATAAATTATTTTTAAATACAATACAATTAATATTTATCGTATTAAAAACTTCTCGTAGTCGAATATTCTTGCGCCCAGCTTCGCAAATGAACAAAGAATTCAAGAGTCCGGTAACGTCGATTCAACAATAAAAAATATACCCACCTGATAAATAATTTATTGCTCATTACTTATTACTCAAAACATAATGAATGAATAAAGATTCAGGGAGCTTGGTAATATGTAATGATTGGTAGGTATCAAGAACCACGCTTGTATTTCAATCATTTATATCCATTGCAAATCATACTGTATTTACTCTCGAAAATCAAACAGAAAGATAAGGCTTGTCATCGCAGTGGCTATTTGTTTAGTCAATATCCATACGCTATTAGTATATTAGGAGGATTAATATTATATGGTAAGAGATCAAACAAGTGATGAGAATTTAATGCGAATATAAATTGAAATATTCAACAAGAATCTCGGAAATTTGTTAAGACTAGTAACTTAACCGTTATCGGAATAACGTACGATAATTGTTAACGGCACTTAAAATATGAATGCACACAGCTGATTTAACAGCTTTTGCAAGCTCTAGGGTAACCTCTCTCTCTTTTCTCATAAATGACGTAAACAACAAAAAGAGGAATTCCAACTGAACTCTCATAGGCAGTACCGAAATTTTTGAAGTGAAAACTTCTTTAGCACAGTTGTAATTTGAAACTAAACTGACAAACACATACATCTACAGAATTTAGCCTAATCGGTTTCCTTTTGTGCTCTGATATTTTAATGTGTGTACCGTGTAAAAGTCCCAACTGCTTTCTACTATGTGGAGCCAGTAGGACTATAGAATATCCAATCTTTGTTTGTTGTGAGCATGATAAAAAAAGAAGGTTGGGAAGTGGAAGCTGCCTCTTTAGAACGGATCACCAAATACGGTTAAAGCCATTTCAAGCATCTTTTCCATTCTGAATCAGGAACCATGGTGATACTGAGATTATTATATGCGTTTATAATTTATATAGATATTTGTGGTAAAATCAAAGCAGGACGATTCAATAAATAGTTTGGATTTTTTTTTTTATTTGGGAATACAGGGTTTTAAGGGACGTACTTGAATTACTAAAACTGTGATTCCTGACATTATTTGGAGTAAAAAATGTTAAATTAATTTTGGTCTCCGGTGACTTTTTTTGATGATTTTTTTTCCAACTTAAATCATTAAAAAATCAGTATATATAAGACAGCGGTCGGGATGAGGGGTTGGACGATTACTCAGCTGAGTAATCAGTGATGACATGTGAAAAATATTTTTTTTTGTTTGGTTTTGAGAATTATTTTTTGAAAAAAAACAGCAAAAAAATCACTGGAGACCTAAATTTCGGTTACATTTCCAAACAATGTAAGAAATCGCTGGTTGAAGTAAGTTAAGTACGTCCCCTAACATCACATATATTGATGAGATAGTAATCTTTGACCTTCGAAAATCATTTAGTAAAAGGAATAGGATTTTCTACATTATTGGCTATTAGCAACCAACCGCATGTTTTAAAAAAAGATCAAGTAATATATGTATTGAAACCCATGAAAAACAACATTATTCAGCTGTAGAAAACACATCAAATTACCGAAAAAACTCCTGTTTTCCGTAAACATATCAAATGTGAATTAGTTCATAGCACACCAAGCCACATCACTCTACGCCCACATCTTGCTTCTGAATCAACGATGTAAGAACTTAAGAAAATTAGTACTTCTGCCCGGAAATTTTAAAAGTGATATAATAAGATAGATAGTAATGAATCTTAAAATTTCTTACCACTTATCAAACACAAACGTATCTTATAAATCCTACTTGGGTACTACATAATACATAACCAAATTATAATTAACAAAATGTTCTACGTAGTAAGGTACCTACTCGCCGAAATTTCAAAAGTGAAATATTGTGTTTGCTTTGTTTTAAATTGAGTGCGATATTGTTCGCATTATGGTATATATATACCTACCCACTATTCAATTACCAACACATTATTTAACATTTGAACCAACATCATTGGTATTTGAACCGGGGTTGATTAGTAATAATAAAAATAACGAATATGTACCAACACATAAAAATATGGATACTCTCGTAGAAAGCAATCTCTTGTGCTTTGATATTATTTAATTTTTCCATTTACTAATCTTTGGGAAGTCAACAGTAGAATATCATCATTTTTTACTTTAGGATACAAAAATACAACCAATTATAGATTTCCTCCTCGTGATAAGAAATTAACAGAATTGACAGCAAAATTACACGAAACAAAACACGAAATAACCATAATATTATAAGAAGAAAACATTTAATAATTATTATTATTATTCTAGCTGGTACCCGATATGCGTTGCAATGCTATTCAAATAAATAAATTGTTTCTCCCTGCATGTCCATTCCCATGCGTCCTCGTTCCCCTCCCGCGTCACCTTCATCTCCTGTGTTCCGCTCCTGTGTTCTCCTTCCACCTTATCCGCCTTCCTCCGCCCTCGTAACTCTTCTTCGTTAAAATATATGAAATACACACATTTTCAAACCACTCGCGCACCACCTATAGTAATTTTTTTATACAAATTTTATAACGCCAGAGCTTACCATTATATATAGAAACACTCTTCTGCTTAAATGCAATGTTCTGTCTAAATTTTGAGTCTATCCATTGATTACTTTCCGAAATATGAGGACGCAATATAAACTAAATAGGTAGTTAATATACATCAGTGAAAATTTATTATTGGTTAAATAACTTGTTATTTAACCAATAGATTTATCATATATTATAAATTATTTTAACTGTTGGTTTTCCAGATAAAATAAAATAAAATACGAAACCTAATTTTTTATAAATATACTGAGATAAAACAATATAAGCTAATAGATCCAATGAAATTGAATAACGTTCAATTTTTACCAGCAAATTCGAGTAGGTACTGCAATGGAATCATAGATTTTTCGCAAAACAAGGATATTTTGAAAAGCAGAATACCAAGGTTCTGATTTTGGATTAACATGTTCTTAACTTACCTACCCACTTTCTTTACTGACTTTAGCTGTTCATTAGCTTTGCTGCTCTCTCCACACTTACATGTACAAGCATTTCTCTAAATAGCCACCGCACAGTTATCACATTTGTAAATTGGAAACGTTTTGTCACTTCAAATTACTTATCCGGCTGACTTGATTTAGGCCCCGGCCCGACACTGCAAAGTGACGGCCAATTATTTATTGGAGGCGACGAGAAAGTTTAGCTTTTATCGCCAAGAAGCTGTCTGGAGTTTCTAGCCAGAAATGTCAGTTTCCATTCTGGTAAATTTATTGGATTTTTGTTACTTTTATTTATGTGGCAGCACTATTTAAATTAATTATTCTCAGTTAAGAAACGAACGTCGACTCACATCGTGTCTACTTAAATATTGTATCCGACAGGAAGTCACCTGTCTATTGTCAACTTGGCACCTTGGCAAGTTAGATCATGTTGGATTAGATTATATCAGGTTAGCGATTTTGGTAAGGTTAGAAATCTGTCTATTACCATTGTGTGACATCTCACAACATTGATTAACAACATTAAGATGAAGTTTTACGTGAAATCTTATTTAGATTCATATTTACGACGAATCGGTTTACAAAGTGAACATCAAAAAATATGCTACTGATAAATTGAAGCTTTTACTAGCTTTTCTATGTATTGGAATTACAATAAAATTATTATTTATATAACAAAAAATATAAGCGTCAAACCACTAAAAAAAATGTTTTTTCTTGACTTAACTATGAAGTAATATAATAAATAATTTTTTAAAAATACCCCTTTATGGCTAAGTCTATTTATGAGATTTTGCATGTTCTAATTTTTTTTCATTCTTATAAAATTATGCACAAAGTAAATAAAAACCACCTTTCGCTTACTTGCCTCGTGCAAATACGACGCGCGAATTTAAATTTTGTGGGCATGAGAATCGAAATATTTCTAGCGTTTATATTCCTCTATAAGTGATGTGACTCAAAAAAGGACCCTTATTTTGTTGAGTTGGTGTTCTGTGTTGTTAAAATGAAAGAAGCAATGTTTGTTAAGAGTTTGTTTAATTCGCCAAACGTCACTAATTCTTATATAAATGAAAAAAATCAGAGTGTGCAGTTCAAACGCGGTAGAAGTGAAACCTTCAGAAAACTAAAGTAGTTAAGAGTGGGAAGGCTACGAAGCACCGCACAAATAATAATAATAAAGCGTTAGTTATTTCACTTTCAGTGCGCTTAACTATATTAAACTTGTAACTATATTAAAGTGTTTCTTATGAGCCCTTACAAAATATTGATCAAATAATATGAAACAAAGAATATACAGTATACACAAAGCAATGCCAAGAGAACAAAATTAATAATAATAATACTGTTTTGGTACAGGCGGGAGGCACAGATAAGGATAAACAAAATCTCAACCAATAGGAGCCTTGAAAAGTGAGCTCATAATCAAAGCGGCCAATGCGGTAAGGTTTCATTCTATTTCATTCTCCCGCAGGCTAAATCCCATAGATGAATGTGTTTGTCTCTTTTTAGTGTCGTTTCCGTTTCATCTGTTTCAAATCACAATAGTACTAAAGAAGTTTCACTTCAAAAAAATACACATTTCCAGTTCACACGCGGTAGAAATGAAAACTTCAGAAAACTAGCTGATTAACTAAAGAGTGGGGAAGCTACGAAGCGCCGCACAAAGAGGACCGATTATTCTATCTCATTCTCTTGCAGGCTAAATCAAATCCTGTAGATGTATGTGTTTGACTCTTTTTAGTGTCGCTTTTTTGTTTCATCGAGTTTTCACACAACTATGAAATAAGCGGTAAATAACAACGGTGCTGAAGAAGTCTTCACTTCAAAAAATGGAAGAAATGCACAGCAATGAAATCAATGAAATAAATAAATTGTCGCGGCTTGAAAAAATTTATAAAAAAGCTGTACTGCACTATTTTGAACTACGTAGAACTGTGTTGATCTCTGAACTACGACGTCCTGCCTTGACCCTCCCCCTGTATCGCTTTTAGCCAGCTTTTTATAGGAGTGCCTAATGAATCAAAATTTCTAGCATCGTCCCAAGCGTCCGACGCTACATAGTACGCTTTCGCGTAGTCAATACGAATCAGTAGCGACGCGACGGCAGGTTAGTAGGGCGTGTTGCTTGTGACCCCACGGTCATTGGCGTGCCGCTACAGTTTAATAGGTTTACGTAATATAGACATCAACGCATACAATAGATTTTTTTTAGAGAATCCAAAACCTATTTCCTGTATTACACCCAACAATAAAATTACAAAATATATTATGTAAAAATGTTTTCGAAATTGATCTATAGGTAAATACTATAATATATAGAAATAAATAAATAAATAAAAATAAATAAATAAAGTATTATCATCATAGCCATTTTAAGGAAACTTCTAATATATCCACTTACATCGTAGGTACACACGATAAATTTTTACAAAGAAACTTGGAGATACAAAAAATGTTTAAAAATATATTTTTGGATTATTTACACCTCAGTAAGAGTAGTGTTTTGTAGTAGTTGTCAACCTTTTGGAGCCTGCGTACCCTTTGACCCTTACTAGAAATTTGTTGTACCCCGTGCCCTCTATCTATCTTGTGTGCACGTGTAATAAAAGAGTGTTTCAATTGTAATTTTTAATACTCTCGTTATTAATTAATTTAACAAATACAATTAATGCAATTTTGTACAGAGTGTAACACGACTTCGGGCATTCTTCATCCGAAATTGAACAAATTTTGTTCCGCGTCTTTTTATTTCAACGAAAAAATTTTGTTCTCCAAACTCACAGTGTGTATTGAGAGGTTGAATTTTTTTAACCTCTAAAAAGCATTAAAATAGTTTTAAAACCTACCTTCGTGCCAGAATGTTGCGTACTCCTAATTTTTGCTTCGTGTACCCCAAGGGTTACGTCTACCACAAGTTGAAAACTGCTGGTCTAGGCGATTTTTACCGACATCGGTTTACAAGTTTGTGTCGCCATGGTTTTAATATTACCTTCCCTATAATAACGTCGATTTTAGTGATTTGCTAGAAAAATTCACCTGGGACTATTATTCCCCATTTAAACATAATGTGATTTTTAATTTATCATGATGAAATTTTCATAGAACGTATCAAATATCAAAGTATATAATTCAGAGGGGCTTTACAAAACTTCGATTATTTGTTAATAAGTAGGAGATATCCTTTGTTTTCCATAACATTCTTTCTTTTTTTTTAATATATACTTTTATCAAAATAAATAATAAGCACACATATATACATGTACAATGAATTATTTAAGTAGTAACTAATAACAGCATTTATGTACCAACACTCCCCTTCCATACAGAAGCAAATGCTTTCAATGGAAGAGTAGTAAAAACCTTAGATGTAAAATTATTATTATACCATGTAAAACATATTATTAAAAAAAAATAAAAAAAAAATAAAAATAAATATTTTTTTTTTTATAAGAAAAGATATTTTTTAAAAACCTGTTCGGTTCTGCTTTCGAGTCCCAGTTGCGACCATTATCTTTTTCTGTTTTTCTGTGTCTTGTTCTCTTTCATAAGATTAAGATTATTAAGATTATTATTGTTATTTTTCGAAGAAAACTTCTTCATTAAGGTTTTTACTTTGTGATGGCGTTATTTATTTTATGAAAACACGAATATCTGTTATTAAACTGACATAATTAATAAGCAAATAATTTTTATGAACCCACTTTTGAATATTTTCCCACGTAACCGGTCTTTCCCCTCTAATGATAATAATAATATTGTAATCCCAAATTCCAATAAACTTCCCCCGCTCTTACCCCTCCCCCTCCCTCCTACCCCTAGCCCTGTATTTAATCCATGATCTATATAAAATTGTGAAACTTCAGTATACTTTAACTCCTGATGAGGTGAACATCGTTCACGAAACATGTTGAGTGTGTATTAAATAAAAGTGATGTGTACAAAGATATTTGTGTTTTAATAAAATATTATTGTTATCTTCTTCTTCTACAAGCTATTATTAGTTAATGATTTTTACCAAGCGATCGACCGTTATTATTCTCACTTTCCGCATGGCGGAGGCAATAAAAAACATAAATTGTTAAGATACACACTACGTGAACGTTAAGTACGCCCTGTCGCATATAAATTCATTATGGTTAAATTAATGGACAAGATACAACCATTACATGTTTTTCTTACACGTTAAAGTAAGACTACAGTTTTTTAATCTGCCATTGCCACTCGGGTCTATAGAGGTAAGGTACACACGTTTCGGTTTTTTAGGGCAATTGTGCTCTCAAAGATTTACCTACTTTCTAACATTTATAATTGTTGAAACTACAAAAGAGTTTTGTCCGCAAAAGTAAAAGCAAGAGTGATCATATTATGTTTTGGTCTATAATATGTATACGTGTGTGTGTGTGTGTGTGTACATGTACAAGTATCAATTTGGGAGGCGGGAATGGGTACCGCCGCCCCGGGAACCTTTATTGGATAACCAACACCTCTGCCATAAGTCACCCCAAGTGGTTCGCTAAGTTTGGTGATTAAGCAGGGGTGCCCGGATTCATGGGGTGAGGTTTGTCTAAGTCTTGGAGGTGGATGACCAGGACAGACTGAACCCCAGATTTCTACCCACCCCTTAAGCCCTTTTCCTTCCAAGAACTCTCTTCCTCTTCCTTTCCTTAAAAAACCCTCCACACAGCATCCCCAAAGATGACATAGGCCCTGTGGGAAATTATTTTTCTCAGGGCCTCCTGTGTGGGGCTGTGGGGTATGTGTGTGTGTATATATGTATTACTCCGATGTCTTTTATATTGTATACACATTTACGTATAAACATATATAAACAGGGTTTTAGAGACGTACTTAACTTACTTTAACCAGTGATTCCTGACATTATTTGAATTAAAAAATATAAATGAAATTTCGTTCTCCATTGACATTTTCATTGACTTTTTTTTCAATTTGTTTTCCTCACAATCAAACAAAAAAAATCTCAGCCGAGTAACAGCCCAACCTCTTACCCCGTCCTCAACTTTTCAACACAGAGTATATTTTTAAGTTTTGGTAGACAAAAAAAATGTCACCGTAGATCAAAATTTCATTAACATTTTTTAATCCAAATAATGTCAGGAATCACTGGTTAAAGTGAGTCAAGTACGTCCCTTAACATCCTGTATATATACATACACTTACACTTACTCATATTAGATTTTGATCCTCCTTTTTTTACATTAGCTCTATACAGAAGGCCCTGGGGAAAATGATTCCCCTTAGGGCCTATGTCATCTTTGTGTGGAGGGTCTTTTTAGGAAAGGAAAACGTTATTAGGGGTCGGTAGGAATCAGGGGTCCAATCCATGCCTCCCATTTCGGTGCAAGGCGATGTTCCGAGAGGGTGCGGCTGGAGAAGTCAAAGGGACTCCCTTAACCATTCTCTCCCGATCCGGCCTTCCATGCAGCTGGTGGGCAGGCGCATTCGCCGCGAAGACCCGGACAAACCTCACCCTATAATCTCGGGCACCCCTGTCACCAAACGTAGCGAACCACTTGGGATGATCTATGACAGAGGTATTGGTTATCCAATAAAAAGTTCCCGGAGCGGCGGTACCCATATCCGCCTCCCAAGTTGCCCCTTGTTTTATGTACTTAATTTATTATTATTGTAATAATTTATTATTATTGTAACTTTTCGTCACACAAATGAGATGAATGATGTGCTCACCTATAATTAGAATAATCGCTATTACTACATTAAAAATGTAAACTACTGCAACAATCATATGGTGCATATTGTTGGCGAGCCAATAAATATATAAATATAGAAAAACAATACCTTACAGAAAGATTAACGAAAGGTTTGAATGTGTTAGTAAAATTCTCATACCTGTGTGTAATTAATTATTTTATAATTGCCAAATGGGGCACATAAAATACCCTCATTAAATGAATGCCCATAAAGCAGCACGATTAAAACTGAAAATTCCTACACTAAATTACATATCACCATAATGTATTTTTCATCGCTACAAGCGACAACATATTTCACAAACGTTATTTAGTGTTAGCATAGTAAGGCAGTGAACAAAACATAATATTAATTGTTTTAGGTACATTGAAGCTACCGGAAACATAACTCTGTTTTTTCATAGTTTGAAAAATCAAATGTTCCAGTTTTTATAGCTCTTTCAATATGAGTAGGCGATGTGAAATGATTACGTGTAATTTATTGCAATGGTAGCATTTATCGACCATGTGATGTAATAATCATATACCAGCGTCTTTCCGTATCATCCACTCCTGTTATTTCACTCCTTGTACGGAAGCTGCTAATTAGTTGTTTCGAAATGTCAGCAATTTCATTTTTAATTATTTAATTTCGGTACCGTAGGTTATTACGGGTATATTTAAGTCCGGAATGATGGTTCACGCATTAAATTATTATCAATGGGTAATGGTTCGTGGAAAACGCTTTTGGAAATTAAGTACAATGATTAATTTCTCAATAATATTACTACTGAAATGATGGTACATTTTCGATTCGTTTCATTGCGGGTTATGTTTATATTCTACATTAATAATCATTCTGACCTCCATTAATAATTTAAAGAATTATAAAAATAATGTCAGTGAAGAATATTTTTTTATAAACATGTAAAAATTCTTTTAAAAATTGAAACAATCTAAAACTATCCGTTTAAAGGCGAAAAGCAGAAAATTAATCATTTTTTAAAGTGAGTTTCAAGTGCTCAAAGGTAGTGGGACAAAAGCATCCCCTGCTGTGATTGTTTTGCGAAATTGAACAATGTGAAAATAAACAATTTTATCAATTTATTACCACGATCTCTGAGTTAACAGCCAATAGACTTACGGAATTTATTTATTTATTAATCTTGAGTTGGCTCACATCGTTGTGTGTGCTAATAATTTGTAAACATTTTTTTAAGCTAATCTCCGAAAATATACTAAATCTGCCTAATGTTGAAAGAGATTAACTTATATGTCCCTAACGCATATACTCGTGGGAGATCCCACGCACTTTTTTATGCTCCGAAAGCGAGGACTTCTGCGTACATGCGCCATTAAACAGAGCAACTCAACTGTTTAACGATTATGCGTTGAGCATCGACATCTTCAATGTCGCCTACAGAGAGTTCAGTAACTATCTTTTGACATGCGTCACAACATGGTAAAACTGCCCCGATGCACACCTTTTTTTTAAATTTTGTAATCTTCTCCATAATATTTTAGTGCATTACTGTTATAATATTTTAGTGTATTACTGTTTTATGGAGAACCTGAAAAAAAAATGTGCAAATTAATTTTTGGTAAATATGATACAACTTTAAATATTTAAAATTTAATTGTATTCAATTACTAACAAAACGTTAATATTAGAGTAACTTCAATCGGAATTTTGTTATAAAGTTGGACGGTCTGGTACGTAAGTGATATCTGTGTGATTGCTTTGTTCCTTGTTGGCAACCTTATTTTCTTTTCATTTCTCGTCCCGTGTCCGTATATCTCGTGATTTAATTTATTTTGCTTTCCAATTCCTTAAACGCCATTCCTATGGAAATTTTATGTATGAAAATAAGTACATTCAAATATATGTTTTGCTTCACCGTCATAAAATTTAGCTCCTTTTAACATGTCTCTTATCCGTGTGTGAATGAATTAAGTATCTAAGTATGCAAGGAATTAAGTACTTACATTACTCGAAAGAAAATATTCGAATCATTTCCAAGGAAAAAAATAACATTCCTAATAAATAGGCGTTGACACTTAGATAAACCATTTATTCAAATTTGAGATGTTATAAAGTTGATAGTTTTATTTTGGTGTAATTAATTGAATAAATAAATAAACGAAAATGTGACAATCTAAATGACTCTAGTAGCATAAAACCAGAAGCAGATTTAATCTGTCCAGCATTTTCGTGTAATTGCTTGACTTCTCACTCCCAGCCGGGCGGGTCACTAGAAAGCTCACGTTTATTTTTATTATGAGGCCACCGATACCATATCAATTAAAATCTTATTTATTTTATGTGTTAATTACCTTTGGAGTGAAGCCGCCGCTGGAATGTTTAAGTATAACTTACCAGACACACAATCCATTAAACAACCAACTATTAACTATTAGCATATCATCACGAAGTGCCATTATGTTCGTGGAGCGAAAAAATATTAGTACCATTGACACATGTGATGGGAAACAAATATATAATGCCGCTTCTATGGGCCGTCATTATCGTAAATATGTCAATTTCCTTTCATGTTCCCGCGCCATAAACGTTTCGTAAAAAATACAACTAGAAATCAAATAATCTTTCTGATAAAATTAGATACATCTGAGGAATACAAACTACAAACAACACTATGTCACTAGGAGTTGAATTATTATTGTCAATGCAATAATTTTCAAGTAGATAGGTGTTCATTTGCTTGCTGGTAAATTGATTGTAGTAGTTTCACGAACGTAATGAGTCAAACTTGTAATAAATGGAGGAACATTGCAAGAACCTCACCATCATCGTCATTGACGCTGTTGGTCCCCTGCTGTTATACAGGACCTACCAACAAATTTATACAATATACTAGCGAGTACCCGGCATGGGTTACAAAGTCACTCAGGGAAAGAAAATGTTTGTGTCTTAATTCTGTTTATTGAAGTGCTATTGGATAGACAATATTTGTCTGTTTCTCCGTTTTTCGTGTGGATTTTCCACATTTATACCCTGCCATCCCACTACTGTGTCTCTGCAATTCCTCCCTCTGCTCCTCCCTTGCCGCCACCCTTACTATGCATGTCTTCCAAGATTCCCCTCACCCTCCCTCCTTTCCTGCCTGCAGCTGAACTATATGAAATACACACTCTTTTTCAAAGAAGTCGCTCGCCAACTATTGTAATTATTTTATCAAAATTTCATAACACCAGAGCCAATATTATATATAGAAACCTTTGCGGGCGTGCGCACAAGAACTCACCAAAGTTTTATCGCAATCGGAAAGGAACGCTAACGGGACAAAAAAAAAACATTCATTAGAAGATTAACTGGATACAGGACCTATTAATAATGCCTAAAGGACTACAATAGTGAGAAAGTCCTTTCCGTGCTGACATTAACATAAGATCCTAAAAATGACGAGTTTTGTAAAATTTCTACTAAGAATATCAAAAAAATGTGTAATATGCCAAAATTCAAAGATTCCCATTCTTTTTATACAACTAATAATATGTATCTATTAGCCAATAAAACAAACGTAAAATTTGCATTTGCATAATAAAATAATTAAAATAATGTTCTTTCTGCAAATTTCAAGTAAAAAAGACTGTTGGTATTTTATTAATCGGCCGCTCTGTGTGATGCTATCAGTGGCGCGAGTGATTTAGTGCCTGAAGAAATATCACAGGTGCGGAAGGGAGGGCAATTTATTTTAATATGAACATAAATTGCCACACTAGAAAATGACGCGATTAACAGGGGCACCGGGAAGCTTTAATAGTAGTTAATAAGGAATATATTATTTTTAAAATATGGTATGTTCGAAAAGGACATAATTTTGTTAAAAATAATCTCACCTTACTTACTTATAGGGTAGAGGTTTTTTTCAGCTACAGCAGCTTTTAGATAGTCGAATTTTTATTAGCTCATTCATTAGCTCATTGAAAAGTCACGAGCCGCCTCTGCTACTTACTAAGCATATAAAAAGATTTTACAAAAATACCTTTGCCAATGTTAAAGAACCGAAAAAAAATATTCTCTAGCCTTTTAACCAGTAAAAAAAAGGTCATCAGGTACCAATTTCGTATGCTGTCAGATATAACTCTTGCCACGGGGTCAGGTAAGTTAGCACTTATCTCACTCCTAGACATGAGTGCAGCGTTTGTCACGAGTGATAACGACTTCCTCGTTAAGAGATTTGAGGTATAATTTGGTTTGAGTTTCACCTCAAAATCTGTACAGCTGAATGCCCAGAGGCAGTATATCGTTGGATGTCTTCAAACATGCTGAAGCTGAACTTATCTTAGACTAAGTTTCTCTTGGCGGCCACAAACAAACGCCAACATTTCGTTGACGATTCGTCTATTTCCATTTTCGGCAGCAATATTATTCCGACGGTCAAAGTTCTTGGCGTCAATTTAGATACGGACTTTTTGCTTAAAAGTCAAATAAATAGGACTGTAAGCAACGGTTTTTTTTCACCCAAGACAACCCAAGACCTTCCCACAGATGCAACAAAACTAGTAGGTAATCAACTCTTACATGGTGTCAAGTCTCGATTACAGTAACGGCATTTATGCTAGCCTTCTAAAGTACCAAACTGTAAAACTTCGTTCCTTATTTAATAAAATAGCATGGCTCATAACCAGGGTCTCTAAATATTCGCACATTTCAGAACACTTTCGTAATCTTTACTGGCACAAGTGCCTTGAAAGGATTCAAAACTAATTGTGCTGGATGGTGTTTAAATCCATCAATAGAATGGCCCAACCTTACATCTATGAACTATGCATCCCAAATAACATTAGTACGAGGCAGTTGATCCTAAGATCAGCAACATCATCAGCTATAGGCAGGCTGATAGAATCTAAGTGCAAACCAAATAATCAGTTTGGCGATCGCATTTTTGGAGTATTTGAGCCTAAAGCTTGGGATAAACTCCTTCCGGAACTAAGATGCATAACAAGCACAAAATAATTTAGGTCCAGACTAAAACTTACCTTTTTAGGCTCTCATACCCTTAAATTAAATATTCCTACCTCAGTATCATTATTGAATTGCCTATTATAAATCTTAATCATAGTTTTTTTTTATTGGATTAACAATATTACACCTCAACCTGTTTCTTACCAAAGGAAGAATCACATTTTGGTAGATTATTATTCTAATTAAAACCTCTTACTATTTTGTACTACTCATCACAAAATTTTGCTTTTGCTTTCCCAAACACGCTCATTAAAGAGCACATTATATTTATATATTATGATTAAAATATATACCAAGATTAGATAATAGCATTTCCAACAACATGTGTTCCCAATTTTGCGTATTTCTTGAATATGAATTTCTTTAATAAACGATAAACAATGAAAATATCAAGTGACGTCCTAGACAGGTGTTGTCGTGTATATTGACTGCCTGTACAGAATATAAGTAAAAGAATATGTACACACGTTTACTGTAAAAATATAATTTTATGAAACGAAATGTTATTGTACTTTTCTGTGTATAGACATATAAGTTTAAACAAGAAAGTACAATAAACTAACTTAATAAATAATAAATCTGAAATCTTCAACTACACCCGTCTATGTATTTTTATATAACTGCCATCTATATTTACGTAAATATTTTTATGAGAAACGAAAACATCTTTAAACTTGTGTTTTAAGGAGGCAGTACGTGCTGTTCAGTTATTTTTAGGTACCGTGTATTATTAACAAACAATTTATTTATGTTTGTAAACCTGTAGCGAGGAGTGTGTTTGTCGGTACACAACTGTATGTGTATCTCCTAATTAAACATAAATTTGCTTTCCTTATTTAGAAAGGGCTTAATTAAATTGTTAATTCAAGAAAATGGTATGTTTATTGCGTAATTAAATTTCAACCCGATGATTAAGTATTGGATATGCATTTACAAGTTTTTGATTTATTCCTTACGGAATTTAATTGCAAATGCCATTATTCATGATTTCATGTTAATCGTAAAGGATTTGCGTTATCTGTAAACCATTAACTGTAAGTACTTACGCAGTCCGCTAATTCGACTTTATTCAGTCAGATATTACGGCGTTTGAGGTAACTTTGCACAAGAAGGTTACCGAATTTTTAATGAAATGAGTTGGCGAAGGGTGAAATTATAAAGAGTCTTGATATTAAATCAATCAAATCATGTAAACATTTTTAAGTACCTACCTACTTTTTCAATTAATATTTTCAAGTAACTTTATCTCAACTTTATTTAAATTTTATTTTCAATACGTACATTCCGCTTCTCTAAACAAGATTGACTTATGAAATAGAAGCGTTGAATTGTAAAAAGTTTTTTTATATAAATATAATGAATTTCAAAAACAATAAAAAGTGTTAAAAGGTATTGTTGAATACAGCAATGTTGAGATAAGGATTACGAAGATCATTATCGGACAAAAATTGTATCTGCAGTATCCTTGCTGTATTAAGTGGGGAAATACGTGTGGAACGGCGTATTTTTAGTGATTTTAATGATTTTTTTTTAACACATAAGGTATTTATATATTTTATTTATACTATTTTACACATAAATTTAAGAGAATATTCTAAAATTTTTAAAATATTTTCCCCAAAAAATTACGGAGATATCAGCTGCCGCGTGATGTAAATCGCCATCCGGCTGGGCAATTTGTGTAACTCCTGGAAGTCACAATTAACACTTGAAATCAATTTTTCAAAAAAATTTACTTTTTTTAGAAGCGTTTTTTCTATTTGAACCTCACGCATAAAAAAATTGAAAATTAATATTTTTTTGAGTAATGTGAAAATTTTGTATGATTTTTTATCATTATATTGTACGTTATTTTGCAATAAAAAAATAGTTAAAATAAAGATACGGTTCAAGATTGAGGTTCGAGTAGAACGCATTTAAATAAAGAAACTATGTGCTGAGTGTGAAAACGGTTGATCAAAAATTGTAGGAGCTAGATGTTACACAAATTCGAAAAAAGTAGTTTTGAGAAAAACGTGTTTGAAAATAAGAGTGGCAGTGAAATATTAGTAGTTTGATCAGGGGATACTCACTCCAACGCCTATAACTTTTAAACGGCTTGGCATTTTGGTTTTAAATTTTCAGAATATATTTTTGAATAGTACTACTATCGATTTCTGAAAGAAAAAAAATTGAATTTTTTGAAACCTCTACACCTATTTCTCCCCTTAAGCAAAATATAAATGTATGAGTGATAGAGGGCTAACGAATACTACCAAGATGAGACTCGCCCGAATGTTGATTTTCCCCATATTTCTAAACAGTGTGGAAACATGGATACTTAGAGCCAGCGAAAGAAAGCGGATAGGCGCCCTCGAAATGTGGTATTGGAGAAAAATGCTCAGGATTCCGTGAACAGTTGGAAGCACAAATGTATCCATTCTGGAAAAGCTAGGCATCCCTAATAGGATATCAACTATCTGCAAACAATGCATTTTAAGATACTTTGGACACGTTGCTCGCCAAACTGAGGCCTCTAACTTGGAAAAACTCATAGTCACAGAATCAGAGGAAGGTCACCAATGCGCTGGAGTGACCAAGAATCAATGGCGTGACAGTCCGGTACGTCGGTGTCTGTAACACTCCACGCGGTTCTGCGCTGCGTGGAGTGGTAGTGCCTTGTCCACTATGATTGGAGTAGAGGACACGTTCCTCAGCAATGAGGAATCGACTTAAAAAGAAGAAGAATATTATAATAATTATTATTATTTATTACAGGATTTGGGGGAGAATAGTGCAATACCACACGTTCCATATGATAATACATCTTTACATATAAAAATCTCGCGTCACGATGTTGTTCGAGATAAACTCCGAAACTACTTAACCGATTTTGATGAAATTTGGCTTAACGTGTGTGTAATTTGGTCCAACTTAAAAGATAGGATAGTTTTTAATCTCGATTATTGACCTCAATATTTATTATTGCGAATTAAATGTTTGTTTTAGGACGATGCTTTGTAATTATTTGTAAGTTCCATAAGTTTATAACAGATGGCGGTGTGAGTTAATTTATCGATACAACACTTGGTTTAACCATCCAGTGGATGGCGTTGTGTTTCGTTAGCCACAGCAACGCGTGGCCGGGTCAGCTAGTATTTATGTATTTACACAGTAAAGAAACAAAACATAAATAGAAAAAAATTATAATAATAAATAAATAATCCATTATTATGCAGGGCGTGGTATTGAGTGAGCTCGGGCCCAACGCTCACTCAGGAGTGGTGCTTGGTGCTGGAAGGCTGCGGTAACCACCGTGTTGTCAGAGGTCATTAGCCGCATCCACTGACCCTGTGTCTCATCAAGCTGGCGAATTATGGAGTCCTAATTCCGTAAACATTGTTGATGCACTGCTAGCGCTGTATCCAAATATGATTCTGATGATAAATAATATAATTATGTAGGTTGGTGTTATCTTGCGGGATTACTAATAATCCCTTAATCTGCGTTTATATTTACACAACTTTATCCGTAAATAACCGATAGTAAATAAATAAAATGTCCTCCTTTGATCCCGACGTAAAGCACGACGTACGTCTCACTCACCGCCTGCAGTTAATAAAATGGTGCTACTCCGAAAGAATCCGTTGACTGAAACATTAGCGGCGAGATTTATGTGGCGAGAACACGCGGCCAGTTCATATTTCTATCAGGCGGGGCCTTTATTCAGCGGCGTAAATCTTTCCTCGTTCGTCTGTCTCTTTCCAAGCTTTCAGGGTGGAATTACACCATCACTTTGAAGATCAGGTCTTTGGACATACAATTTATAAAAAGTACGTAGCTTTTTTAATGTGTTACCTTACAGGAGTTACAATTACTGAAGCCAGTTGAACTGTGGTTTCCACTTTGTGGGGTGTTATGAGGCTGGACAAAGTAGGCAAGGGGAGGGTTCCGTTGCTATTTATTATTTGCTTTTATTCCGGATACTTTCCCTTCCCTGAATGAATAAAGAAAAGGAAATGCAGGAATGAACCTGGATATTCAGAACAAATCAATTAATATGGCTGAAATTATTATTTAACTTAAGCGCAGACCCATGGAAAATCACAGGAAATTATATATATATTTTTTTTACATCCACACACTATATCATCTTTGAGGATGCTGTGTGGAGGTTTTTTTAAGGAAAGGAAAGAGACGAGAGTTCTGAGAAGGAAAATGGTTTAAGTGGTTGGTAGGAATCTGGTGTTCAGTGTGTCCTGGTCATCTACCTCCAAGACCTAGACAGACCTCACCCCATGGACCCGGGCACCCCTGCTAAATCACTAAACGTAGCGAACCACTTGGGGTGACCTATGGCAGAGGTGTCGATTATCCAATAAAGGTTTCCGGGGCGGCGGTACCCATTCCCGCCTTCCAAATTGTAGGAATTGAGAAGATGAAATTATTTTTTTTTAAATTGCCTTGGGGTCACTTTGCGTTTCAAAAATAAATATGACTATATTATTTTAATAATTATTGTTTTGTTGATAAATTAGAGAGACGCCAGAAATTTACCTTTCTAATGAATACCTTTAGTGAAATCGTGATTTATTGTCGGATTATTATACGGTGTTGCGCTATCTCCTTCTTTGGGTGTTTTGAACAGTATCACTGTGTCCATCATCAGAGCAGATGTATAATCACTTATTTACACCTTTGCCCTGATGACGATCACTGTAAAGTTGTACGAAGGAAGGGGAATATAGGAAGAAAACGATATGGAAGGAGATTTTAGCCCAAAAATAAATCTTTATATTTATACTTTAATAACTGTTCGTAAACTTGAAAAATCAACTGTCAAAAATTTAAACAAAGTCAATGCACATTTCAAATACAAAATGATTATTTTAATTAAAATAAAATAATTTTCTGATTTTAGGTAGGTAGGTACTTTATCACTTGTCTTCACACAATCATTTCGATTTTTTTTTTAAATTTCAAAACAAATTTGAGTTCATTACACAAGATCATTCGCATCACAGACAACCGAATTAGTTTGTTTCGTTAAATTCAGAATGAAGCACATAAACCAAAAATTCCAATAAATTTGAGATAGTCGATACCGCGATCTCCAAATCCAGGCCCAACTGGTATCTTTTGGTATCCTACAGAGATCTGATTGATTTAATTATCTTCAAATTTATTTGACAGAATATTTTTGATAATTTTAGATTGATTTCAAAACAATTGCATCACATTTAAAACTTGGTAGTTATATGGTTTGTCACTTACGCATGTACGATAATAACAGACATTTCATGTATTTTTAATTGAATTTTCCCCATCGTTTCCCTGGGTATTGAAGGATTTCGGGATAGAATTTTATTGTAAACATGAGAAGATCGATATCTTCGTATTTGTTCGTTGGAGCTTGCGTAATAAAAATATGACCCCAAAAGAAAGATATACCTTGAAAATTTGAAATGAAAATATCTCGTGTCAGATGAAATGGCATAAGACACAACACAACATTCATACAGCATAATTTTAGGTCAGTTACAGAATCCGAATTCAACATCAGTAGCTCGGATAAATGCTTCAACAAAACGCATGTACCTAAATCAATCGGTCAACATTCGCAACACTGTTAAACGTAAATCAATCCCTCAACATTCGCAACACTGTTAAATGTAATAAATCCGTACGCTCTATAATGTGTTTCAACGAGCGGCTAATACTAGCGCCCCGTGTAACCGCAGGAATAGAAGGTAAGAGTCGATAAGAAAAGATTTGCGGAGGACTTGGTGAATCGTTAGTATTAATGTTAAAAAAATAACCACTTTTTATGGCACCTTTGTGGGAAATATCACCACAAAAAAGCTTTAAAATTTGTCAAGTGACAGAATTTTAAAACGAACTAATACATTTAAATCACTGCATTAAATCAGCACCAAAATAGCCAATGAGGTGCTAACTACAGTAAACTATTTTGTGTGTAACCTTAACACTAATCAACTTAAGTGTCTGTATAATTAATACCTTGGAGTTATTTTTCACAAAAACAGCGCTATACAAAACATCCAAATGTTATTATTTTATTTATCTTCTCGCCTCGTAAAAACACACCCGATTTGAAGTGTAAAGAGTCGAGATGGAATCACAATAGTTTTATTTTGTTTTAAGGATATTTTTGAGAAATTCCAATTAAGGGCGGAAAATGCTTAATGATGGAGCTTCGATCGGGGTCTATCGACGTCAAAGGCGTTGTAGTTTGTTGAGAAAAGAAAAAAATAACAAAAAATAGCTCGATTTTACGGAGACGCCGACAGCCATAATTATTTTAATATTTATAAAGGAAAACATATTAATATCTTCTAGCTATGCAAAATCTGAAAGAATTTGGAATCCTCCTACCCCTTACTTCGCCAGCAGAGGATAGAGACCCGTTAGCGCGTATGCAAACCCGTCGCATTTGTTCACTTGACTAGGGATAAAGTATATTGTATAAAATCAAAAACCAGCTGATATTCCGTACAGTTGCACAGTCTTACGCGGCAGTAGCAAACTATTTCCTGTGGGGCCTGTTTTACGAGGGCCGGGCAGCTTGTTTATCGGCCTCGGTCCGCGTAAAGCCCGGCACCGAGCTTTAGAGCAAACATTACTCCACACCGCCACACCGCCACACCGCCACACCGCCACACCGCCACACCACTGCACTACCCACGGCTTACTTTACTTTATGTCTTTGAGAAATTTCAGATCGTGAGAAGAAAATAAGGCTAGTTTTTCATGGGTGCAACAAAGTGCACGATGCGAATCAACGAAAATAATAAAATCCTAAACTATTTATTGAGGTTTTTTGTTATTAGAGGGTAGTATGCTGATACTATCAAAGACACAAATAGAAACTATTGATAATCCAAAAACAAACTTATTTTATATAAGGTAATTCTGCACCTAATATTTTAGCCCAACCCGAAAGATACTTACTTCCATTTACCCAATTTCGACAGTTTCAGCCTGAAAATATATAGTAAGATAACTATAGCTAGAAGTACTGTGAACAGTATACACAAATTATGTTAGTTTTCTCTTATTAAATAAATCATAGCCAAAATTTCCTCTGAAATTATAATTTTTGTAAGTAGGCACCTACTTATTAATTTTATTACAAACCGTATATTTTATGTAGGTTATATTTTTTCAAAAAATTAATAATATTTATCCAAAGAAATTTTTCTATCTCCATGATATCTAATTCTTTTTTCAATCTTTTTTTAGGTGGGTAGGGACTATTGGGAGGAAAATCCAAATAAAAATCGTCATTTCATCTGAAAAAAGAAACTTTACTGAAACACTAAAACAGCCACCATTTTGAAATGAAAATGCCAAGTCGTTGAGTTAAAACAAGATTTCGATACCCTCAATCAATTAGCTGTAAGGTTGCATTGTAAGATCCATCAACACAAACTTCGTAAAAATACCTCTGGCAAAGCTTAACAAAATTATTCGTTTGCAGCGGGAATCGAATTCGCAACCTTCTGAGAAGAAGTCAAATTAGTTGATCAATTTACAAGAATTTACCTATCTATTAGACCGCTTCCTCAAAGTATTATATAAGTATCTAGGTAGATAATTTTTAAAAAGTTTTTTTTAACGTATCTAATCGGTAGATACAATAGAAAATGAAAATGAAATGCGAGTCTCATGAAAACTAAAATAATTTTTGTAGACAGCCCTCCATACGGAATATAGACTAATTTAGACTTCATTACATTGAAGCCTAGGACTGGCACGTAACATGATAAATACGAAGACTTCATTGTAACATTATATTATGTAAGCTGCATAGTTATTGCCGCAATGTTGCACGAGTCTGAGCCACTTTCAACGGAAAATGTGAGGTTTTCAATCATTGTACCTAACATTGAACAATTCCACCACTTTCTTCTTTACGTAATAGGTTGCAAAAAGTAGCTTTTTGTGCGCCAAGTCGACTATTCCTGTGTACTCCTGATTTCTCTAGGGTATGCGAATTTCAGACAGGTAAATCTAAAATTATAAATGCCGCCTGCAAAACTAATACAAATAATACGCCGTGTGTGAAAATTGAAGAGAATAGTTTTTTCTGGAGGTAATTATTCATTTATCAAAAACATATTTTTTAAGGAAATCTTCTAGGCTGATAGGTATATATCAGGGGCGGAACTAAGACTCAAAACGCAGTTAGCAAACATGAGCAATGGGCCTTTGGGGGGAAGTTTGGCGAAAAGTCTTTAATTTTATTGAAGATGTTTATCCAAGACAGTGATCTGTCACCTAATCGTAATTTGGAAATATGCAAGCCTTTTAAGTGTTAAAAAAATTAAAAATCTATTATAATGACTATTATTATTTTGAATTGTGGTACCAAAATGGCATTTGGAAAGACCAAAAAAATAAAACATTTATATATTTTTTTAATATGCACCTACATGTAAAAGGACTTATAAAAGGAGTGGAAAATTTGTAATCAGTTTCGCAAAACTCACGGAAAACTGCCTTTTTTCGAGGTTGGAGATTGGTTGTTGGTTTTTCTAAAACCAATAAATACTTTCGATTCTTTTTTCCGAAATTCAGCATCCCAACAATATTGAGAAGGAAATCTTTCAATCGTAATTTCATGAATGGTAATCTTTTAGTATTAAAATGGAAACCTTGAAAACAAATCAGCTTAACCCCAGTGGGCAAATGCGTCGGATTCCCACCCAGGCATCGCGAGTTCAATCTAAATCTAGCTAAGTCCGCTAAAATAAAAATGTGAAATATTTTTTTCAATAAGTTCCGGGGCACCCTCAATCCGGGGGCTCTGGGCTCGTGCTGCCCATGCTCGTAGGGTAAACATGGAACTGCAGAGAGGAAATGATCACGGAACTGCAGCCAGCATTAGCTGAAATGCTGACCGTCAGATCCGTACATAAAATCAAGTATTTAAAAATCGTTGACAACTCGGCACCTCACTTAAAAATCTTTTTGGCGATCTCTTCAATCTCTGTAATTTTTTCATTAACGTTTTTTTTTAATAACGTTTGGTTATCAACTTAAAATTTTCTTTAAAAATACAAATTAAATCTATTTTCCTACCTTCACCATTCCTCATCCTCTTCGCATCCTTACCTTTGAACCTTTGATTTATAATTTTTACTCAAAGTTTAAAATTATTAGTACCGAAAAAAAGATTACAATGAAACTTTTTTGAATAAACAACTAGTGCGTTGGATTTTGGTGTAGAATTTTAAAAAGAACTCAATCTTTTAACTTATTTCCGAATGAGTCTATTCACAACCTTGTAATCCTAATTCATTGCACTCTGCGTTTTTAAACAAGAATTAACATTCTTTCTTCCTCCAAGTTCGTGTTGATTGTTGATACAATACCGATTCCAGGCAAAAAAGAAAAAGCGCTTAAAAAATTCTGAACGTTTGTAATCCCCTCTAGCATTTAAAGTTCGTGTCACTTGTCGTATTGTGACAGGAATGTCACAGTGTTACATGTCACACAGACACCCGTGATTTCTGCTGAGCCACACTGAGTGGAATAAAGACGTTGTTTGCTTCCGCTGCTTGTTTTTGTGAATGCTGGGAATTTAACGGCTTCCAAACAGATTTACCGAGAAATGAAAATTCTCTTTTTTGTGCGGTAGAAATAATTACACGTATTTAAAGAAGAGATACTTATGAAAACGGTAAAGGAGTTATGAAAAATGATTTTCGAAGCGAACGTGTAAAATTAATTTTCTGTTGGGGTTTAAAGTTTACGTATGGACGCTTTGTAGGAAATGATTGAGATGAATCTGATAATACAAATCGGGTTTTAAATAACCCGATTTATACATGTTAAAACTATGTTAAAACGTAGTTAAAATCATATCAACTCTCATTACGAATGATTGATAAATTTTAGCGCGGCCTCCAAAGTATCGGTTAACTATCAATATACACTTATTTTTTTAATTATTTGGAGAACACTTTGAACTAACAAAGCTCTTAGAAATGAAAGAAGTCGCAATCAATGTACTTAAATTGCGCCTAAGACGCAACCAATTTATTGCGTTCGTTCTTTGAGAAATGAAAATGGATGAAATGTGAAAAAAGACCTCAAGAACTAATCAACTACCGTTTAGTGTTAAAAAGTAAGTGCGGACTGTCAATGCGTGATTAAGTTAGTATTTCTACTCAACATTCCTAAATTATTAATATTCTTACGTAATTGATTGGCGTTTGACGTTTCGGAACGTGAGATCGTAGACAGATCAGCTATCGTAGATAGATTCCACTGTTATCAATGAAACCGCGCTGGGGTGTCGATATAAAATCATCGGAAGTTACGCCTTTCGATCCGATATTGTAAAGTTATCGATTTCACCGTGCTGCTCCTGGGGTTATCATTAGTTGCTTAAATAGCATAATACTATCGACCTTGTTGACTAATACCAACGTCGGGAAAACACCTACAATTTCATTTTTTTGAATTCTGCTAAAGAGTTTGTCCCACTCCATCATCAGCAACTCCTTGAGGAATAACTAGAACTTGATAAGATAAAATAAAATGTTTATGAAAAAATCAACTTTCCATATTTATGTATACTAACAACTTTTCCATTTACAGCGGGCCGTTGGGAAATCACTTCCCTTCACTTCCCTATCCCCTTCTGGCCATCTTCCCTACCCCTCCCACCCACGGGCCTCTGCACCCCGTCATTAGTCACTGTCTGTAGCAACCCCGCGAGGCCTCGGACTTCTCAAATTAGATGATTAGCATTTATTTATAAAGGAACCTCCGAACCACCATCCCATCTTCTATTCTGATGAATTCGGACGACTTTACAACAGCAAAATAGCCAAGTGTAAGCTATTAACCTAATGATTAGACACATTACATACATGCTGTAGTATTAGCATTAAAGTTCAAAATCATGGATCATTTTTAATAAAATTAAAAAAAAAAAACAGAATATATTTTATAAATGAAACTTAAAAACCTGTTTTTCTATCACTATCGTGGTTTCTGCTCTTTTTTGTATTTCTTGGGCACTAACTATGTAAGAAATTCTAGACGAGTTTTGCTTTTGAAAAGTTTAACTTTTGATGTACACTTTAAATTTATCTTCTACCGGTTTCAGCACACCCGGTTTCACACACACTAGCAAACTTAAAACTAACTTACAATTTATACAACTACAGAAATTATTAGATTTTATTAGGTGGGGGTAGTGGAAGGGTGATTTTGGGAGAGGGGAAAACGGTAGGAGTCAACATAACACGGGAACATTGTCAAAAAGGGTGATTTACAGGGTGCTGTTATTTTGTTGACAATTTTTTTTTATTTTTTATTATTTTATTTCAACGTCTTAAGCGCACAAATTAAAGTATAAATTTATATTTAAAGTATAAATTTATATTTTTAGTTTAAACTATGTAAATCATCCAAATTTCATCATTATTTTTATTATATAAAGTTCACATATATTTATTTTGTTTATATGAATACCGCACTAGAGTCCCAAATACTCCCGTCTGGAGCCAGTGAGATTATGGCATCCCCAATTGCGGTATGTTGGGAGGCTGAAGGTAGTGGGGAGAGGAAGGAGATGGGGAAAAGGAAGGTGGGAAGTATTTGGCTATTCAGATCTGGTTACCAAACACGGCCAAAGCCATTTCAAGCAACTTTTCAATTCTGAATGGTGGTCTTACACCAGGGAGATACTGAGAGTATCTTCCACTCTGGAACATGCCGCACATATACTTTATTTTATTTTTAATGAATAAATTGTGAAATAACACAAATTAATCAAATAAAATTTATTTGCCACGCCGGGATTCGATCCCGCGACCTTCGGAACGCTAGTCAAGAGCCTTACCGCTGGACTACGCCGGCCGTCAGATATATAGATTATATTACTATTTCCTCTGTCCTGAACAATTGATTAAATGTGACAACCGACCTTTGACCGCTGAGGTAAATTATTACAGCTAAAGTGTTTTTCTTTAATTCTGAAAATTTGAAGCTGAGAAAAATTATTTTAAAATGTTTGTTTTGTATTACAAAATTGTATTGTTTTTCTAAGCTTCCCAATAGATCACTTAATTTTCACAGCAATACGCACAAATAAACCAAATTTGTGATTAGCATGTAAGAACTTGGTAAATAACATTCAATTGAAACATAAAACCATTGTGTTTAGCAAAACTTTGATCAAATGGGCTTCATTCCACGCATCACAAAACTATTCAATAAACCATTTACACTTGAACCTGTACATGGCAAATGTAAGATCTCATCTCGAATTTGTATCTGTCAATTGGAATCCTCAAAACCAAACTTATATCAATCGAATTAAAAATATTCAAACAATTTTTTTGAAACACCTGCCGTATCGTTTTGAAAATCATCAGTGAAATGTTATGACTCTTGTTACGTTACAAGAATAAGGAATCGAGTCTTAAGTACCGTCATGTTTCGACAGTCAGCGAATCGAGCCCTAAAATACTGTTGCACCGCGGGACGGTAATGCGCAGGCGCATCACCCCTCCCGCGACCCACGGATCAGGAGACGCGCCGCACACCGCCATTCAAGGCAGTCTTCAGCAAGCGAGCTTCCCGGGCCCACGTCCCGCGCGAACATGTGCGACACAAGTTCAGTTTCGCCGGTTGTGCACTTCCGGTGTCCGCATGGACGCTGCTGAGACCGGGAGAACAAGCGCGTAAAGCCGCTGTTGGCCCATAAACCAAACGTGAGTCAATTACCATGTTACCCTTTGTGTGCAATTAAATGTTTTGAAGCCCTAACCACGCGTGTAGAGAGCAGAGACTGACGTTCAAACTAACTTTCAGCTAGGATCGTTCCTCTTATGTATTATTGTGTCTCCTAGAATTGAATAAACTATTTATGTGATAACCTACCGTGTTTTGCTTGTCGAGAGAGGCCCTGGGGGGATGGAGAAGCGTGAAGTTCCGAACCACAAGCACTAGCCTTGAGGTTAAGAGAAAACCCTGCTTGCACCGAACCTGAGCTAGTTTTTATTTGGGGCAGATACAGCAACTAATTTGTATTAAATATGTGGGAGCTTTCTCCAACCCTGCCGATAGCATCAGCACGCACGCTGACGCGAACACTGGCGCTAAACGTGGGGCCATTTAAATTTTTTTTCTGTTCCACCACGGCCTCGTTCCCAAGCAACAATTGTAAACTCTGAAATGTTATTATGATGTATTGTTTATTCCCAATTGTCTAGCACTTCCAACAGGAATCTCGGCGCGAACGTAATTTCGAATCACAATTTAAATTATTACGGGCGCGATTTTATCATTTGTGACTCGTCACTCGACAAAATATTACCGGTATTCCAACGCAAGGTGCCCAACCTAGGAAGTTGTCGCTGCGAATAATACAGTGATTACAAAGTGTCGGCCGATTAAAATTGCTATTTTCAATACAAGTGAATAGTGGAAATAAACACAAATTAAAGAAGAATTTATTCAACAATTAAAATCATGTACATGATAAACAAATCATCCGCTTGGTCTCGAAAGTGCTAAATATTTTTAATAATATACTATATTGCAGCACGCTGGTACGTCTCTTAAACGGACACTTGCTGACACCTAGGGAACAAGTGGATTTAAATTCTTTCTGTCATTTGACAATTAAGTATTTTTGACTCTGTCGTCTGCTGAAACCGGGTCATGCCGAATCACATTCGAATAATGCAAAAAATACTAAATTCGCGTTGACGTGGATTCCTTGACATCTGACACTATAATACCTTGTCAATTGACAAAGAAGGTAATATCTTGTCGAAAAGACGAAGGGAATTCGCGTGTAAATACCAAAAATTGGTGCTGTATAAAATCAGGCTATAGGAAGCCGCGTAATGAAACCATGCCCCCAAGATATTGTTGAATTCTCAAACAAATTACTTCCACGAAAACTTGTGAAAATTTTTTCGATTTTTCCTTTTTTCGATTTTTTTTTAATTTTCGAAATTTTTTTTTTCCAAAACGCTTGGAGTTTTTCTTAAAAACGCATGGCCAGAGGAAAATCGCTGCTCAAATTTTCTCCAGTTTCGGACTCTGAAATTTTTTTCGATTTTTTCCTTTTTTCGATTTTTTTTTAATTTTCGAAATTTTTTTCCAAAACGCTTGGATTTTTTCTTAAAAACGCATGGCCAGAGGAAAATCGCTGCTCAAATTTTCTCCAGTTTCGGACTCTGAAATTTTTTCGATTTTTTCCTTTTTTCGATTTTTTTAATTTTCGAAATTTTTTTTTTTCCAAAACGCTTGGAGTTTTTCTTAAAAACGCATGGCCAGAGGAAAATCGCTGCTCAAATTTTCTCCAGTTTCGGACTCTGAAAATTTTTCCGATTTTTTCCTTTTTTCGATTTTTTTAATTTTCGAAATTTTTTTTTCCAAAACGCTTGGATTTTTTCTTAAAAACGCATGGCCAGAGGAAAATCGCTGCTCAAATTTTCTCCAGTTTCGGACTCTGAAAATTTTTTCGATTTTTTCCTTTTTTCGATTTTTTAATTTTCGAAATATTTTTTTCCAAAACGCTTGGATTTTTCCTAAAAAGCACGTGGCCAGAGGCAAACCTCTGCCCAAATTTTCAAATAACCCAAACACTTACAAATACGCGTTTTTTCGCAGAAGCATTTTGTAAAAAAAAAATATATATACGTCCCCAGTGGTCAATCCCTGGCAAAAATTTCTTTCCAATTACGGATAAAGAGTCGAGTTCTCGTTTTTCTCCCAACGTAAGGTCACCCTGACACGACCCTATACACTATGGAAGTCCCTCAAGTCACGCTGGGTATAATCCCCCACATTTCTACGTCAAAAAAGGAAGAACTACTACAGGCCCTGAGAAGTAGAAAGATTTCTCCCAGGAATAAATCCAAAAAATGCCTTATTCAATATGCTTCTTTCTACAACAAAAAGTACATCAGGAAGTTGCAGTTTCAACAGGAAGACACCTCAGAAATCATCTCTACCTCCCTCACAGTCTCCGAAGCAAAACCCTTGGTGGTACAAGCCCAGGAACAGACGAAAATATATGATTTGACAACCTGGAAGACGAAATACAACGGACTCACGGATGTGGAGGATTTCATCAACAGAATAGAAGAAACAGCCCAAGTCAGAGGAATCCCCGAAAGTATTCTACACAGGAACTTCATAGACCTCATCGCTCCTGAAATGCTTACCTGGCACAGGATACATAAGAGAAAAACAAACTCATGGAGGGAACTCAAGGTGGCACTTTTATCCAGTTTCGGAGAAAAAAAGGCCCAACATAGAGTCAGGCTATCCCTACTCGCTATCAAGCAGCACTCCGGAGAGCCTGTTGCTAGATTCACACAGAGGGCAGAGGCCATCAATATAAAGCTCACCCAACCTGTCCCTGAAGCGGAACTTCTCCCGGTTTTAATCGACGGTCTTCTCCCCAGATACGAAAACATCATTACTTCTCAGAAAATTGCCACGCTGGAGCAACTGAAAGATGTCTGCCAGCTACTAGAGGCATACCAGGATCGGGAGAGAGACGAAAGATTCCCCAAAGAAAACTTTCGCCCAAGCACTTCGTCCGGCATAAAACCGGAGCACAACGAAAAGAAATCCTGCTCTTTTTGCCACAAGATTGGTCACTCCCAAGCCGCCTGCTTTAAACAAGCAAAACTTTTATCCTCCAAAGACACCCATTCTAACAAAAGGCGATCCGTCGATCGTTCTCCAAGAAGAGATGAAGGGAGGAAGTTTGGCAAAAGACCACGCCAAGACAATACCGAAACGTCCATCCCGGATCTCAGATTCATCAAACCCCCTATGGATTTCTCCAGACCCCCTCCCAATTGGACAGCCAGGAAGACAAAAAACTAGACCCCAACCCCCCGGACCATCCCTCCCATAGGCCAAAGGAATGGTCGGAGTGGTTGGAACACGTCAAATTTTTTAAACAGGCCTTACCCCTCTCTACAGTTTGCTGCAAACAGGCAATAGACGGTAGACCCTTCGCGCATTTTTCCATAAACAACGTGGTTTTTTCAGGTCTCCTAGACAGCGGCGCCTCTGTCAGCTGCCTGGGCGACAACGCCCACACCTTATTCACAAACTGTGGTTTTAAAATGGGAAAACATTCTTCACATGTTACCACGGCAGACAACACTTCACAACTCGTCATCGGTTCTCTAACCCTACCGATCAATTGCGACCAAAAAACAGTTTGGATCAAGTTTCTAGTTGTACCTACAATCACACAGAAATTCATCTTGGGAGTGGATTTTTGGATGGCTTTCAAAATTGCCCCGCAACTGTTTAACAACCCCTCCGTCACTCCCCAAGTAAACGAAATCCGTACGGTAATACCCTACGAAAACTTGAACCCCTTACAAACAATACAATTAAATCAAATGATCAACAAGTATGAATCCATCTCCTTCGAAAGGTGCGGTTTAGGCTTAACCAACCTAGTACATCACCATATAAAAACAACAGGCCCCCCAATCAAACAAAGGTATTACAACCTAGCTCCACAAAAATTGAAAACGCTGGAAAAAGAATTGGACGATATGTTAAGACTGGGAGTGGTGGTACCCAGCCGCAGCGCATGGACCAACCCCACCTTATTAGTTTCAAAGAAAGACGGCTCAGCCCGTTTCTGCCTCGACAGCAGACGCCTCAACGCATGTACAATATCAGACGCCTACCCGCTCCCCTTGGTCAACTCCATCCTGGACAGACTTCGAAACGCTAAATACATCTCATCCATAGACTTAAGCAAAGCATTCTGGCAGATACCTTTGGATCCCAGCTCCTGCGAAAAGACTGCCTTCGTGGTGCCTGGCAGGGGTATGTTCCATTTCAAAAGACTACCCTTCGGTTTAAAAAACAGCCCAGCAGAACTACAAAGACTCATGGATAAATTGTTTGGCCCAGAGTTTGATAACAATTTATTTTGCTACCTGGATGACCTGATCATCATTAGCGATACCTTTGAAAAACATATACTTATTCTAGAAAAGGTTTTTCAACAACTCAAACAGGCCGGTTTGACTATCAACCTGAAGAAATCGGAATTCTGCAGGCACCGCCTACGATACTTGGGTTTCATAGTAGACGAAGAAGGCCTAAGAACAGACCCCACAAAAGTAGCGGCTATGACAAATTTTCCCCGACCTACAAATGCAAAAGAGGTAAAAGCCTTCCTCGGACTCACCGGTTACTACAGAAGATTCATAAAAAACTTCTCAACTCTCGCGGCGCCGCTCAACAAAATCACGGGAATCCGTAAAGGTACCAGTAACTTTTCCTGGTCTGCAGAGACTGAGTCAGCATTCAACTCCCTGAAAGAGGCTCTTCAATCAGCCCCAGTACTGAATTGCCCCGACTTCAATCTTCCCTTTACGATCCATTCGGACGCATCAAACGTCGGAATCGGAGGAGTCCTCACTCAAAATTTTACGGACGGCGAACACCCCGTGGCATACTTCTCTCGTACCCTAAATAAACACGAAAAAAACTACGGGATTACCGAGAGAGAATTGTTAGCAGTCATGGAATCCATTCAACATTTCCGCGGATACATTGAGGGCAGTAAGTTTACCGTCGTCACAGACCATAGCAGCCTAAAATGGCTGATCTCGCTAGACAACCCCTCTGGGAGATTGGCTCGCTGGTCGTCCCGCCTATCTCAATATACCTTCGATGTCATCCACCGTAAAGGCGCGGATAATATCGTCCCGGATGCCCTTTCTAGGATCGAGATAGCAACATTAAATGCCGAATTACCCAATTCTAGTCTCCCCACAAAAGACGTATGGTATCAAAAAATCTTTAGAGGATGCAGTGACAACCCACAAAAGTTCCCGAATTTTATAATTAAGAACGGACAACTATATCGCAACTGCAAGCCTCCACTGTCAATCTTAGAGGACTATGCCTGGAAAATGGTAGTCCCTCTCGAAAATAGAGAACAAGTTATTATTGATAACCACAGTGCCGTAGACTCCATACACCCTGGAACTTTCAAAACATTCAAAAAAATATCTTTAAGATATTATTGGCCGGGTCTATTCAAACAAGTACGTTTATACATCTCCAAGTGCGACATCTGTAAGGCATACAAGCACAGTACGGCACCACCGTCTGGTCTAATGGGCAACCCCAAGCGTGCCGATAGACCACTTCAATCCTTTTCTATGGACCTCATTGGACCCTTCCCTAGAAGCTACGCCGGTTACATGCATATACTCAGCGTAGTGGACATCTTTTCCAAATACTGCTGGTTGTTTCCTCTGAAAAGGGCAACTGCAGCAGCAATAACCAATCTATTGGAAAAACATATTTTCATACCCTACGGTACCCCTCGTACTATAATATGCGACAATGGTAAACAATTTATAGCTCTGGAATTTAAAGAGTTTTTGTCTAAATATGGTATAAAGGATGTATTCTACAACACCCTTTACACCCCACAGAACAACACCGTTGAACGATACAACCAAACCATAAACACGGCCCTGGCAATTTTGGTTGGCAAAGACCAACGCACATGGTGCAAAAAATTAGACAGAATACAAGCAGCCATGAACAACACGGTGAACCTCGCTACAGGCTATACACCATTTTTTCTCAAACACGGCATGGAACAAGTAGTTCACGGTTCACTACACCCTGACAATTGCCTTCCACCCGTCCCTTCCTCCACAGCAGACCCCGCAGCAAATTACGCCCACCGCTTGGAGGAACTCTCCGCTATCTATAGTGAAGTAACAGACGCTCTACTATTGGCCCACCAAAAGAGCGCCGACAGGTATAACCTTCGCAGGAGGCACGTCACATTCAAGGAAGAAGACATCGTCTGGAGGAGAAACAACACTCTGTCACAAGGTGCGCTGTACTTCTCTGCCAAATTGGCACCCCGTTTTGTAAAGACGAAAGTCCTAAAGAAAATCTCAGACCTGGTTTACCGATTGTCCGACATCTCTGGTAAACACATAGGTAACTACCACATAAAGGACATTGTAAAAAGTGGGAACATGGAAACAAACTCCATTGCCACGCCCGTATAACCCCAACGGTTATTCCGTGACTCCTAGCAACCATTCGTCTACACCGTGACATGGATCACTATGGAAGTCAACCCTTTTGTTTCGTCACTAATGAGCGGCCTCTCGTAAACGATTGTCACTCATTGGGACACTCAAACGAAACCTTTCTAGCTCTGGCACAGTGGTGTCAACTGTAGCCAAAGTCATGGAAGAAATTATAATTCTCCCTTGTGGTTTCGTTTCATTTTATTTTATTTTATTTTTGTTTGTATAAATATCTCGTCATCATCAGTCATTCGCCTCTAATTGCTGCCCCAGGTGTCAAACCTTGGAAACATCGTTTTTTCTAAGCATGCACACCTCTACCTGAAATTGATCACTTCGGAGAAAGGAATTCCCTGTGGCTTACTGCAAGTAGTCAGAGACTACGTGCCCAAGGTTTTGTGCATCGTCACAACTAGCAGCATCATATTTTCACATCATCATGTCATACCTCGTCACCCCTTTCTAAATGTTAGAAAAATTTTTTTGTACATTAAATATCGGGTCCTCGCCAAAGTGCATCTAACCCTTATGTCATATGTAGTTAAATTAGGTAAGCAAACCTGTGTAAACCCACGGCGGTATCAGATGTTTGCTACCCGTTCTAAGTTTTTTTCTGTTTTTTAAGAAAATAGAATGGCGCTCAATAAATAACCCAAATTGCTCTAGCTCTCCCCAGAACTGGATGTGGAGTCTGGAAAGTATCGTTATAAAAGGGACAACTTTCAACGTGCCTCTTCATTAACGATAAATTTTTTTACAACATTTCAGCAACATTGAGTCACCCTGGGTCTCAACTGCTCAAACTGAAATTTTGGGGTTGCCTTGTTGTGACTTATCACGTGCAAAGTACGAGGTCACAACAAGAAGCCAGGTCTCCAAGTGAACCACCCTGTGAACAACCCATCCCATTATTATAATTTTCATAACACCAAGGTGTGTCCATCGCAGTCTGTTTAAGTAAGTAAAACCTAGAAGGTCTTAAACACTCAAATCGGACCAATGTAAATAATTTTCCTTGTCAAACAACGATAAGCGCATGTCTTGTATTGTTGCTACCATCGTACGTGTAAGTACAACAAAAGTTGTACCATCACGATACGATACTCTGTGCGTAACCAAAAGGGTTGTACCACAAAGGATCTCTTTTGCGGTAAGCTTAGATGAAATTCACATTCCATCAGCACGCCAAAATTTTTTGTCCCTTAATTGTTGAAGTATAAAATCTTGGCCAGATCTTCAAATATGTTTTTGCCTTTGTGCAAGTCTTTAACGTACGCTAATATGGATTTATTATGCTACGGTATTGTTGTACTAAGTACATCAGTATGTCTCGCCGTCTGTATTGAATAGGTACCTTTATATGAACGTTAACCTTTGTTGCCATCATAGGTGGGAACCTTATAAAATCTGCCGTCATAGATGGGAATCTCAGAATATCTACTAAATGCGATACGGGGAGCCCGTTATAATTACTCTGTGGGTTTTTGTCAGAAATGTCATAAATACCTAGTCTTTTGCACCTCCCTTCAATACTGGGCAACCCAGTTGTAATTCGTTCATTGTTATCCGTGAAGACGTTATAAAACTTACTTGCAAATCTTTTGATTTTGCAATCTTGTACGCTATACGTGAAGACGTTATAATACTCACCATGAATCGTGCGAACGAAATAATATCAAACCTTTATGTGTGAACTACTCAATGTAGTCCACACCCCTTTTTTGTAATCATTAATATGCCCGTGGACTTCCTGTCACAAGAACCCAGGAACTATCTACTATCTCAAAAGGACTAATCATACGCGGATCCTTTCAACTTCCTACTCCTTTCCCAGTTGTCATTATTGTAATGTGCCAGGATGACTGCTGTAGACCTTGTTTCACCTCCACCCAGAGGTCGAATTTCGGAAATAGCCGAGTCCCCAGCAGTTTTCTTCGTTCAAATGTTCCCAATTATCACCCTCCCCCTTCCTCGAAATTATCCGTGAATGGGGATATATGCGTTACGCACTTGGCGTTTCGTTTGTCAAATGGGACAATCTTCATACGCGGATCCTTTCAACTTCCTACTCCTTTCCCACTTTGTTATAACTAATCTTGTACGCAATGTTTTGTTTTTCGAAAGTAGAAAAAATGCTACCGTATAGACGTGAGCATAGGTCATGGAAGACCAACTTCTTTCGAATGGGGAATTTTGTTATACGTACAATCCCTCAACCACGTATTCTTGGAAATGTATTTGGTAAAGAAAAAAAACCAAAAGGGGTTACACAGAACCTGTCCTTGAATACGTACCTTTGTAACATGTATTAGGAATTAGCCACATTTAGTTAGCTCTCTCTCCGTCTCTCTCTCTACACGCCAAACAAATCCAACTTTTTCTCAACATGCACACTTGTTTCTCTCCAAACTTTTTTCATCATTGGTCTACTAGGCAGGTAAACTTCAAGAATTTTGTTCTAATAATAATTTTTGCCGGATTAAAAAAAAAAAAAAACCAGCAGCTCTGCACCCTATCTACATCTGCGCCTCTTCATGCTGCCCTCGCTACCGTCACGGAGGTCCCTTGCCTTCAATCCCTGCGTACCAAAAGCACCCGACCGCATCTAACATAACCTAGTGTGAGTCGTGCGTGTAGTTGCGAATTGTATCACCACAAAGAACCGACACTCAAAACAAACCCGAGCACGCCAGCTCTAGGTTGGTTCATGTTCCTGTTGCCCTTGTGCAAATGTTCCTGCTGCCATTATGCAAATGTTCCTGCTGCATAATGCAAATGCTCTGCTGCCATTATGCAAATATTCCTGCTGCATAATACAAATGTTCCTGTTGCCCTTGTGCAAATGTTTCTGCTGCCATTATGCAAATGTTCCTGCTGCATAATGCAAATGCCCTACTGCCATTGCTGATGCTCCTGTGCCCTTGCGCAAATAACAATACCAACGATTGTTCACAAAACAATCCCACTACATACAAAAACCAGTGTACCAACCACCAATTACGATTCCACTCTCCAATACTTCAATGGTTTCGTACTAGCTCACCCACAGGATCCGGAAGCAGTTACCCTTTCGACCTCTGTGACAGGTAGAACTCTCCACACCACCTAGAAGCCTCATCATGTGTTCTCTTCCTCGTATTTTCTTAAAGGCCCTAGTGTCCCTTGAGTGTAATCTCAAATGGGCCAGGTTACTGTGACAAAGTAACCTTGTAACTTCAGTGAAACGTTCAACCACCCCAGACATCCTACGCAAACCACGTTCGCAAACATTAGCTCACAGACCAATGATACAATTGTAGAGTTTTTTTTTTCTATCACTGCATAACCCTTGTACCTTTCTTCAACAGATCCTTGTTCTTTGCAACTGTATTTATGTATGCCACTGCCTTTATATACATTTATTGACAATTCCTTGTTACACCATGTATCATCTCTTTTGTGTTCTGTTCATAACTATTCTCCAGCTAGGAATTTCTCTCTCTCTCTCTCCTCGTTTCTCTTAAATGTTTTTGGCACAAGTGCTGAAAGGGTAAGAGGATTTATTAGCCCTACAGCTCCATTGCCACGTCGCTTTTATTGCGGCGAGGGGGGAAGTGTTACGTTACAAGAATAAGGAATCGAGTCTTAAGTACCGTCATGTTTCGACAGTCAGCGAATCGAGCCCTAAAATACTGTTGCACCGCGGGACGGTAATGCGCAGGCGCATCACCCCTCCCGCGACCCACGGATCAGGAGACGCGCCGCACACCGCCATTCAAGGCAGTCTTCAGCAAGCGAGCTTCCCGGGCCCACGTCCCGCGCGAACATGTGCGACACAAGTTCAGTTTCGCCGGTTGTGCACTTCCGGTGTCCGCATGGACGCTGCTGAGACCGGGAGAACAAGCGCGTAAAGCCGCTGTTGGCCCATAAACCAAACGTGAGTCAATTACCATGTTACCCTTTGTGTGCAATTAAATGTTTTGAAGCCCTAACCACGCGTGTAGAGAGCAGAGACTGACGTTCAAACTAACTTTCAGCTAGGATCGTTCCTCTTATGTATTATTGTGTCTCCTAGAATTGAATAAACTATTTATGTGATAACCTACCGTGTTTTGCTTGTCGAGAGAGGCCCTGGGGGGATGGAGAAGCGTGAAGTTCCGAACCATAAGCACTAGCCTTGAGGTTAAGAGAAAACCCTGCTTGCACCGAACCTGAGCTAGTTTTTATTTGGGGCAGATACAGCAACTAATTTGTATTAAATATGTGGGAGCTTTCTCCAACCCTGCCGATAGCATCAGCACGCACGCTGACGCTAACACTCTTTACAAACGTAGAAAAAAAAGCAATTTGTACGTGTGCAAATTACACCGGAAAAGGTGAAACCTTCAGAAAACTAAAGTAGACAAGAGTGGGGAGGCCACGAAGCACTTCACAGATAGGAGACCGATAGGCTAAGAAACACCGCACAAAGAGGAGACCTATTAAATAATCTCATTCTCTCGTAGGCTAAATCCTATAGATGTATTGTTTCTTTTTAGTTTCACTATTTTTCGTTTCATTGAGTTTCATATCACAACGGTGCTAAAGAAGTTTTCGCTTCAAAAATTTGATTGTTTCTGTATAAGACTGTGAACTGTATTATTGACTCACCGGCCTTATTTAAATTGCATTTTGTTGTCCTAAACGCAAAACCAGATCGAATACCTTATTTGATAAACAATATTTCAAATCAAAAACCTGCACGTAATCTGTAACAATAACAAAAATATTATAAATGGAACTTATCTGGTTTATATGTCTAATGTTCACTATTAAATGTAAAATAATATTCTGTATATAACTGTATGTTTCTTAAACAAATGAATAATATATTTGATTGTGTTCTATTGTGTCGATGTGCCATTTGGCTCAACATTAATAAGACTGATAAGTCATAACATAAATTACATAGGTAGCGCTTATTATTAAGAACCAGATAACATTATTTCGTGGCACTTCAGTAGAGCATTCAACACTTAACTGTCATCTATCAATTTGTTTACTGTTTCATGTTTGTCATTTACAAACATTTCTAATTTTCCACTCCGTCAACAAGATATTAAACTTGTTTTGAAACAAGAACACCAATCAATCAGTACAATACTAAACATAGTATAAGAGGATCAAGTTACATCATTACCTTCGTTTAGTTTTTCTTTGTAAATAGGTCATTGTTTATTAATCCCAATCATGAATATGAAAGGAGTAGAAACCTATTTTTATTAAAAATATTACATGAATTCATAAATTTCTAAAAATAAATATATGAAAGATTGCCAATCAAGTCAGCAATCAATACGGTTCGCGAGTTTTATATCTTAACATTAAATTAACAGAATGAAAAATTTTTAGCGTTAAAACTTTATCACTTCAAAAGTCAGTCGAATGAGAATGCAGTAACTTTGAAACCCCGCGCCTAATCGATTAATAATTACAAATAAATAATTATTGTTTTGCTTTGTTCCTGTAAAAAATCATTTTAAGTAAATTCTTATTTCATAAATCTAATTCAATCATATTATTTAAAAACTCAGAGCTCCAATTAACATCTACGTGTAACCAATTTACCGACCAACCTTTTGTTTTTATTTACCAACCCATCAATCAAAAAGTACAGTATGTTTCTGAGTTTCTCTTATTTTTAAATAAATAAAAATCAAAACTACCTCTAAAGTCGTAAAATTTTGTAGTCAAAAAGTTGGTAGACCTACCTTAATTATAAACCACGAATATTTTACGTGACTTTTTTTTTCAAATAAGCAATTGTGAAATTTGTCCTTTAAAATGCCACCATCTCAGTAATATATATTTTTTTAAATTTCTTCAGTAGGTAGTAACCAACACGGCCACCATCTTGAACCGAATCGGTAAGTAACAAAAAAAAAATCGGATAGCTGAAATGCCGAATCGTCGAGTTAAAACAGGACTTCTAGCTCAGCCATAAATGCCTCATAAAGCGATCTTACATTTAATTTCCAATGAATCAAATGCAGACAAAACTTAAAACGTTCAATGTTTTTAAAAATCTCCAATAATAATTGAATAATATTTCTAACCTAGGTTCTAAACCGAGTTTTCCTTGAAAATCTTTATACAGTTAAAACGCTAAATGGCACTTAACAAAATAAGTAGCAATAAATTATCCTTGATTACAAATCACAAATGAATTGGTTCATAAAACATAAAAACAGTCCATACAAATTGAAGGTTGCGCCGGAATTCTATATTAAATGTTGAATGCGTATGATTATGATTGCCAGTCAATAATCAACCTTTCAAATGCTTCATGAAATGGATTTACGAGCGAACAATCAATCTTCCCCGCAAAGTTCTAATTTCCCCACAATTCACTTGTCATTATCTTACTTTTCCGTCATCCGCCCACAACGTTACTCCGAAGTATTCACAATATTTATCACGACCGAGCCGTAATTATTTTTTACGTAACCTTTCACGCTTTTGATTAATGACCTCACTCGACGGTGCGAGGTGCAAGGAATTAATCACTCCGGGAACGCGGAACTCCCAGCTCCAAAATGACGAAATACGTAGACGCCCAGTTGCGATCGGCGTCGTTTCGCCTACCGGGCGTCTTTCTTCGGCGTCGCCTGCAGAGAAAGCTCGGAAAGCGGAGACAAATGATCCTAATTCTTCCAAACGTCAAGACGAAAGGAGAACCTCGAGTCATTTCACAAATACGTAAGAAACGAGGCATGAATATTAATAATTTATTATCCGCAAGATGTCACTTTTTGTTTGGAAACGCTCATAAACTCAAAGTCGTTTTCAAAACCTAGCGTGGTTGATGATTTACCTTCGTTGTTTTTTGAGAAAAACTTACTATGATTTATTAAAAGATTTTGTTAATGAACTTGCTAAATGAATGTAAATTTGACACTTTAGAATAATGCGGTTTTTGGCATTGAAAATAAAACAGTTTTCCATTTCTCTATTGCACGATTATGACACGATAAGATCTAGTAAATGATTACTAAAGGGGTGGCGCTAAGTTTGGTCGATAAATTATTTTAGAATCTTGGCTCAAAATGGCAAAAGTTTTCTGGAACTAAACCAAATTTTAGTTCTATCAAGGTTCTACATTATGAGAACAATTTCGCGCAAGAATAAATTAATGGGCAGTCCAAAATATTTTCACGAATGCTTTCAGGAAAATATTATTGTTCTGTATTTTGGAAAAAATATTTATGTTTTCACCATATTCAATGCATTCTTATGACGGTTTAACTTAAAGTATTTCTTAAATGCAGTGCCTTGCTACAAGCGTTAATAAACTCATAGTTTTGAATTAACAAGATATAATTTAATATAAAATATCACCACATTTTTAACACGCAAACACGGAAAGTATTTCTTCAAACTTCGCAAATTCACTTTGTGGCGTCATTAAACGGAAAGTATTATTTAAGAAACAAATTGCTCCTAGTTAATCTCAACTGAATTAAGCAAATCGATCAATCAAGCGAAATAAGCGTGATTCTTGTAATATTTCATACTGGACGAATATTTATTCACGTGACTAACGTACCGCTAAATCACCATCTTACGATTAACAAAATAAAAAAATGATGATAACTGGAAAAAAATTAGTTCAGACATTACATTGACGACGCGCGAGACTAAATTAGGACTAAATTACTAAACGAGTTAAAATAATCCAGAGTGATCGATACTCTCATATAGTCCAAGTGAAAGGCCACCAATCAGAATGGATACGTTGCTTTAAATGGTTTTAGCATTGTTGGTTTACCAGATCTGAATATTCTTAATAGGTTTTACCCAGCCTTCCCGTTTTCCGTATCCATCCCTTCACATCAAACTTCAACAAAATTAGCTGGATCCATAAAAAAAGCTGGACACATTATGAAACAGAATTAAAGAATCTTTTCCGATCTGCAAAATTATAATTAACAAATTAACGTTTGCTATATTTCTTTGTTATCAACGTAATATTTTATTGGAGGCATCACATATGTTTGTAAATTTTTTCAACAATCACGATAATCTGAGTGTCAAAAATGTGTTTAAATATTTTGAATTTAATTTTGGAATGGCACAAAATATCTCAATACGTCATCATCTTTTTCTGTGCGCACACCCATGAAAAATTAATAAATAAAAAAAATTCTTCAATCTTCGCAAATTCACTTTGTGGCGTCATTATTAATTTAATGAAAACAAATATATTTGTTAACCACTATTTAATTAACAATATCAACATGTTTCATATTAACTTATTATCAATATTAACTTATTATCCTGACGAAGAAAACATAGTTTTCGAAACATGGTGATATTGTTAATTAAATAGTGGTGTACACAAAGTTATTTGTTTTCATTAAATTAAAAAAAAAATTAAAAAATTTGATGTAATGAAAGCAAACCAAAAACGTAAATTAGTACAAAAAGAACCACAACAACAACAAAAAAAATCTGATGTTTTCTTTTTCGCTTTGTTTTTAACTTTGACAGCGCACTTGCTCCAAAAGTCACCACAATTACTAAAAAAAATGCTTGCTGCGGACTCATTATTTCTCTTTATTATTATTCCTTTGACTCTGAACTTGTCGTGTTGTGAAAGCTTCACCAACAAAGCGCTGGGGATTGCCTTTTATAAATCTGTCAGGTGTTCAACACATCTCAATCGTGATTTTATTTCAATTTACGTGCTGCGTAATTAGTTTATTTACGTTTATTGACTGCTAAAAGAACAATCTAAATAAAATTTAATACACTGTTAAAAACAAGCAAGTAATAGTAACAAACCAAACGATATCTGTACTTTCTCATGAAAAAAAAAATAATTTTAATAATTTTACTTTTTATTGGTTTAAGAGTTTAAGCAAACGGATTATTAATATATTTTTTAATTAAAACCACACAGCAGGCCCCTAAAAAAATTATTTCCCACAGGGCCCGTTGATCTTTAGAGGTGATGACGAGTTTCTCGCGTAATGCATACAAAACGATTATGGCTGATAATGCAAACTCTAATTCAAAGGTCACCTGAGATTTATCACATGATAGAGTATACGATTAGCCAGGTTTAATACTAATTGAACATTTCTCATACAATTTGAATTTACGACATATAACAGCCTTTCCAACGTTGAAATGTGCAATGTTCCTTCCAACTTTGCAATGCAATAAGCAGAAGCTATAAAAATGACGCGACTGTTCATATCGTACCGGCCATTGTTGGGTATTGCCGTTTCTTAGAAATACTATTAACACGAATGAAGTTAGTAAGTACCTACTATTTTATAGGTAATTTTCATATTTAGCAAATGAACAGACAGAATGAATGGCGGATATTAAGGCTTAAAATTTATTTTCAACTCACGTCGGCATCGTTAAATGCATAAGATGTTAATACATCCCAAGACAGGTATTTAACCCTTCAGACCTCGGTCATATTTTGTCCAAAATTTCCGCTATGCAATAAAATTAAAATAAATAGAATATTTCTGAACGAATATGGTATAAAATTATAATTCAGCATATATTTACCCCGCAGCATAAAGAGAAACTAGATCATAAATATAGCACTAGATTCACGCGTAACGACGGGTTAATAGTTCCGAAATTCAATAATAAGTACGGACAGAGAACGTTTGAATACAACATACCGAAGATATTTAATTTATTACCTGACAATATAAAGCAACATAATTCTATGAATAAGGTTAAATATATGGTGAAAAATTGGTTATTGGAAAAAGAATATTTATTTTGATACTTGATACTTGATAAAATTTATGAAAAAATGTTTAACTGTAGATAAAAGATGTAAATTATAACTTTAAATATATTTGTAAGGAATTATAAGCACCTGCTGTCAAGCCAATTGCAATTGGCTTAGCGGGACTGGATTGTTGATTTATAAAATAAATAAATTAAAAAAAAAAAAAAAAAAAAAAAAAAAAAAAAAAAAAAAAAAAAAAAAAAAAAAAAAAAATCCGAAAACTAAAAACTGTTTTAGAAAGGTGATGAAATACTCTTAAAAATGTAATTATTCGAAATAAACGTGTATGTTTTGAAATACAAAAATTTTAAATGCATAAATACACTTTTAATATGGCTCACCTTTCGTTTTTTCAAAGGTTAATAATTAATAAAAAAACTTACAATATTTTATTAGACAAATTTATTATAAACTTTTTTGTCATCTCACTTTTTGTCGTTTCAATTAAAAATAATTTTAAAAAATACCCAAAGCTTATTAATTTTTTTTCAAACTTTGGTTTTAAAAATGTTTACAATTTAATTAAGTTGTAAATAAATTTTAAATTTGAAATCATAGAGCGTAGAATTTTCTCTTTCTAAAACCTTTTATATCATACTAGCTTTTCCCCGCGGCTTCGCTCGCATGGTATTACGGGAAATTACTGTAGCGGTTGAACTTATCAATTATCCCCCCTCCTCCCCACCCCCACCCCCTCCCGCATTCCATACATTCATTCCCTTACATTCAGTTTTCAAACATCTCGCCTGCCACCTAAATTTCATAAAGCTATAGCTCAAAGAAAAAAAGAATTATCCAATTTTGTTAATTCGTTCGGAATTTATGCGCTTACAAACATTTCGGATGTTTATTTTTAATTGAATATTTGGAAGTTTGTTAATAGAATAAAAAATTGCACTATTTATTATTCAGTCTTTATAATCGTTACGAATTATATTTTTAATGTAGGAACTCTTATCTGACATTTATTCCAAAGCAGAAGGTTGTCCAAAAAAAAAAAAAACATATTCTAATATTTGAATTTTCTGGAGCAGTAGCTGACCAGGGGGCTGAGTACCTACCAGCTTAGAGCCCACAAATATATCAACATCGTTTCCATGGAAACGATTTTTTTCTGACGTTAGCAAAAATTCGCTTTTGTTAGCGACAGAAAACGTATAACAAATATAATATATTAATGTTTATAATTTCATAACGCCAGAGCTTGCTATCATATACAGACTGTAGTCTTCGCATATAATTTAGCTTTCTATTGGTGAATGAATTTTTAAAGTCTTTTTATTGGGTAATGCGTGAAAGCGTCATAAATGAACTCGAGCAGGAAAACGTATAACAAATATAATAAATTAATATTTATAATTTCATAACGCCAGAGCTTGCCATCATATACAGACTATAGTCTTCGCATAAAATTTAGCTTTCTATTGGTGAATGAATTTTTAAAGTCTTTTTATTGGGTAATGCGTGAAAGCGTCATATACGAACTCGAGCAGTTTCGCATTTATAATATTAGTATGGATTTCTCGATACGATAGTAAGGGAGATATAACGATCTCTGTGAGAACTGTATGAATTGCTCCGAAAAGCAAATTAGCCTGAAGGGTTAAATGTTCACTGTAAAAATATCGATTACCGGTTTATGCGAAATCAAAGGCATAAATTGGAAAGCTATCAGTTTAATAAAAGTGAATTTTACAATATTTTTCAGAATATTACTGTAGGTCTAAATGACTCGTATAAATCACGGATATAACGCGCGAAGATAACCCCAATAAAATTATTCAAATTTTCGGTGTAATTAAAAAATACCTTCTTACACTTAATTAACATTTGATGCTTGCCGAAATTTTAATTGAAAGATGCTGAAGAATGTCCCACACATAAATTTCCGAGATTAAATCTTTATTATAAACAATTACGCGAAAACGTTGGGAAAATGTTTTTAACGGGTGATTCAGGGGCAATATATTCATTGTAGTTATGGAAACATATTTCATTTTATTTTAGGACCTCTCTCTTAACACGTGATTCTGTTGACAAACTTGCGATTGGTCGTTAAAACTAAGTTATTATAAACAATTTTGGAGATTAAAGAATTTCTAAAATTATTGATGATTAAATAATGATTCTCAATAAATATTTTTTTAATTTTAAATAGCCAACATCTTTTCCGAAGATATTACCAAGTTTAAGTTATTTGTACAATAAAAAAACCGATCTAGAAAAGTTGTTGAGTAACCAATTAAACGGATCAGCTCTGACGTCATAGTTACTGCTCAAAACCTGGCGATTTCATTTGATTCAAATTCCCTTGTCGTTACTCAAATTGGAGCCTTTGTGGGTTAAAACAAAAGAGCCAGCCTCAAAACAAAAATAAGAATAAATAAATTTGGTAAATCCATAATATAAAATAAAAATAGACTGGAAAATGAGAATTTTTCTGGAAACCAAATATTATCTATGTCGTTTTGATAGTGTTTCACTCGAAGTTACTAATTCAATAATGTTATTATTATTCTTATTGTAATATTTCTTCGGTAAGTTCTCTTCTCGTACACGTACTATTTGAGTACCGCCACCAATTATTGGATAACCAACGCCTTTGCCATAGGTTCCCCCAAGTGGTTTGATGACTTTGCAGGCGTGCTCGGGTTCATCGGGCGAGGTGTGTTCAGGTCTTGGCTGGCGGATATGCCTGCCCACCTGTTTAGAGAGACTCTTTGACCTCTCCAGCTGGTCTCTCTCGACTCGTCGTCTTGCTCTGCAGCGAGAGGAATGGATTCGTACGTCACTCCTGGACACAATGACCCCCAGATTTCTACCCATTCCTTGTAGCTTTTTCCTTTCTAGAACTTCCTCTCCTTTATTTCCTTCAAAAGACCCTGGTTATTTCCTTCAAAACGACGACGCAGACCACAAGTGAAATAATTTTCCTCAGCGCCTCCTGCATTGGTTTAATGTAAAAAAATGTGGTGTTCTTATCTTAGCCATCCACTTCAACAATTATTATTACTACATTTTTACTATTATTACTATGTTTAAAATATACTAGTACGGTGTGCTAGCTGTTTCTAACTTAATACACAATAACACTTTACTTAAAGCATGCGAACACCTCATCACACGTTCTCCGAGTAAGGTGTTCATAAAACATTATTACTCAATAATTTATGTACAGTTCCTGAACACGTTACACTCTATTACTACTTTTCAAATTAGGAACATTTTTTGCATTATTTGCACTTACCTGTAAACTGTACGTACGAGTATAGAACTATAGAAATAAAATAATTTAAACGATACCAAGACATTTCAAAAAGCTGCTTCATAAAAAATAATTACTCAAAAACGTTATCTCTCGTGAGGACCGTAAACTGTTTTTTGGAGGTGCCTGCAATAATAAGAACGCCTCTACCAATTCGGTAGAGGCGTTCTTATTATTGCAGGCAATATTATCAACAATATTATCTTCGACTAAAAAAATCGTATATATTTATCGACGACGCTATCTAGGGTACATAACAGTTCTTATAACGATTGTTTCCAATGAAAAAAGATGGTTGCCTATAATAGGGAAAAAAAGTTATTTCATTAATTAAAAAAATGTGCTCGTTTTTCCAATAAATACAAGAATTATGATATTAAGTGGAATTTTCGCGGCCCTTTTCGGCCCGTTTCATACAAATCTTAATTCTGGATTTGAGATTAAAATGCCCAACCAAAATGAAAAATTATTTCTACAACCAAAAGATCTACCAAATATCTAGTACGGATGTGAGCTACTTTATTTATTTTTGCTTTAAATTATAAGATAAAGGCCAATAAAGATTTAAGTATTTCATGATTTTAGAGGCAACTTGGTCAATTATTTGTGAGTAAATAAAAAACAAAAAAAAACTCCATTTATTTTAAAAACACAATGATAAATAATACAAAAATTAAACACAGTTAAAAATGCTTTTTTGGGGAGTAATTTAAATATATAAACGACAAATTCTTGTTCCGCCATAAATAGATAATTTTGTATTTTAACTTTACACTCATAAAAATGATTTTTTTTTATTAATGTTTATTTTTTATTTCATATTTCATCGTATGTTAATGATAAATATATTATTATTATTTTTTATTGTTTTTCATTTAGTCACAAATAATTGCCCAAATCGCCTCTAAAATCATAAAACATTAAAATCTTTAATGGCCTATATCTTATAATTTAAAGCAAAAATAATTAAAGTAGCTCACATCCGTACTAGATATTTGATATACCTTTTGATTACAAAAATAATTTTTCTGGCTGGTTGGGTATTTTGATCTCAAATCTAGAATTAAATTTGTATGAAAAGGGCCTAAATGGGCCGCGCATACGTTCCTCCTAAACAAGCCCCTATTTATTATGATGAAAAATATGAATCTGATACACAAACTTATTTACACATGACTTTTGATCCCGTCGTATTTCTGCGATTGGCAATATCCGATTATTACCAGACCGCTAAGTCCCGTAGCTCTCGGAAATAAAACGTAACGAACTGTTGACCCCAGGACTCGTAAGCCAATTCGCCCCGTGATTTGATGGGATCACATAGCGTGGTCCTTAGCGCCTCACGTGTCGAGGGGACGCACTAAATCCAGCACGTGACGGCTAAAGGAACATCACGGGACCACGCGTGGACGTGACGCGTGGTGTCACGGCAATGACGTGAGTTTGGGAAACCATTACTGCTTTTATGGCGACACTTTGGGAACCAGAGGTTTGGGGATATGGTTAAAAAAATACCTCATCGTCGTTTTAATACACAATGCATTAAAATATTAATTGTGTAGCTGTCAAAGACTGGTAACTATTTTTAAATATGACCTTCATTTTCATCACGGTTAAAGGTAATATTTTTATATTTAATTTTTAAAATACCATTATAGTACAGTTTTTTACAGAAACATTGCAGTTAATTCATTTATCTTAAGAATCATAGACAAAAACGGATTAAAACATAGGTGTATTAACAAGCTTTTGACTATCAATGATTGAAAAGAAAATTTGCATTATTGTGGTAAGAGATTTTACCGTGTTTTGGCTGAAACGATGCATGCAAAATTGGTTTATTCATTGAATCACGTAAGTTTCCGAAGGTAGCGGGATCGAATCCCGGCTTGGAATAAATTTTATTTGATTAATTTGTGTTATTTCACAAATAAATCATTTAAAATAATATATAGTATATTTGCGGCACGTTCCAGAGTGGAAGATACTCTCAGTATCGCCTTGATGTAAGACCATCATTCAGAAACGTTGCTTGAAATGGCTTTAGCTGTGTTTGATGACCAGACCTGAATAGCCAGGTACTTCCCCCTCTTCCTCTCCACCATCTCCTTCTACTCCACACTACCTTCAGCCTTACAACATACCTCAATTTGGGATGCTGTAGTCACACTGGCTCCAGACGGGAGCAGTTGGAATTCTTGAGAGGTATTCATATAAAATTTAAAAAAAAAGTACTCTTACAATATATATTACATAATATAATTTTCTTTTTTTTATTTAAGGTTTTATTCCAGCAGGATTGGGAGGGTTGTGCAATCCCAGTCTGCCATATTTCATAACAACTATAATACATACAATAAGACAAGAGAATTATAACATGTTAACACGAGAATAATTGTATGTGATGTTACAAGATGTAGGCTGCAATAAAAATTTTAGTTTTACTTGTGCACAGAGAATCTCACTTTTGTAAGTTATTTTACAATATGTTTCTTGTTTAATTGTGACAAAAATGAATAATTCCGGTTTTAGGAAGAGCGTCAAATTTATTCGAGACATAGATTTTTTACATCTCAAAACTCCAAATACCTAAAATACGAGTTACCAGCTTCTGACAGTAATGACGCGAACAGAAGTACCTACCTTCATACATACAAGTATTTCAAGTGAATGTTATTTTTAACATTTATTACGCAATATTTTGAATTCCTCACTTTAAAGATGCAAATTTTGTTGTAAAAATAGTGTTCTTTTCTGGTTTAAAATGTTTTAAATAATGTACAATTAAATAAAAAGTAACTTTGTTTTTAAATACTTTATTATAACTTACAAGTCGTGTCTAGTTTCAGTTATAACCCAACCTTCTTTAAGACAAGGTTGTTACAAATTACTCAGGACAGACTATTATACACAAGATAAAATAAATAGAGAGATAAGGATTATTAGAGGATGTGAGGAATTTAGAAAGGGGGTGGAAGTGGGATAAGGGCAGCGTAGGCGTTACGTGGGTAGAAAGGAGAAAAAGGGAAAATGGGAAGAATGGGAGCAACTTTCACATTGAACTTCCAATAACTATTTTTATTTATTTAATATTAGAAAATTATTGATTTTTTCTTTATTTCGTCATTTCTAATGCTTCCAAATAATTAAGGCGCACACCTGCTCCATTTTTTTTATGTACAACATGCATCCCTGTATTTTTAATAAAAGTACGGTAAGTGTTAATTTTTTTTCATTTTGGCAAATGGCAGGTAATCTGAAACGCCCGAATCAACTCTTGGCGTCGGTGTAGTTGGATATCATATTAGCAATTATTTGTAATATTTTGGAGGAAGGAACTTGTAAATAATAACGCATCTTCAGGAAACTTTAAAGGACTTGTGACTTTTATTTGCTCTATTCCCAATTACATTGTGAATATTCAGGAGACCCAAACTACCCAAAACAGACCAAGGAGTTTACGTTTTACTTGTTAAGAAGGTATGGCGATTAGAGGAGAAGTGAGAGTAAAACCTAAAACATAGGTTTTTTATAATGTTACTCCTTGGTAGGAGGGAAATTTGCACCTTCTGACATCTATGGATAATTTCTTCAACTAATTATATTAACTTTACCTAAACCAAAAAATCGTATCATTTGGAGAGGTGTGAGTCCTAGCTAAGCCTATGTTAGATTTTTAGACAATTATTCTTTGCAATTTTTTTGCAAATTTTTAATGATAATAATAGATAATAATAATTGGACAATTTGTACAGCGCCGTTTTTGTGAAAAATCACCTCAAGGGCGCTTAAGTAATAGTAATTAAATTGACTCAATATTGTCAAAAATTGTCTCAATGCCTTCAAGGCCCTCGAAAATGTTTGAACATTGGTTTCTAAGTGATGAACAGTTAAGAAAAAAGTAGATTGTGCCTTAAAAATACAATAATGTAAATCAAAAATTTGGAATTTGCTACAAACATTTTGTTTTATCAGACAGTCCAATTTGATCAAAACGCTATTTTCATAGTGATACAAATTTAAATCAACACTATTTCAAAGCTTAAGTTAACCTCACTTTTCAACATTTTAGTTCAGATAATCGTTTAAATATTGTAATTTCTGCAAGTCGGCAGTCTGAAAACAGCAAAGCTTACTTTTCATTTTATTCCGTTGCAAGTGTGTGTAGATATATTCGCACAAAGGGAAACAATCTGAAATAGGTTGCGGTTATAAACGAACCCAGTATTTTCCCAGTCACTTTTCTATTTATATTTCTCAATTCACTTTTGAACAACTCCTTGACACTTCAACCACCATATTGAAAATTTAAAGGCGCCTTTAAATCCTTAAAACAATATCTTTGTAACCGCACGACATTGCTGTCATATGATGCAAATTATATCCAACCACACCAGTGCTATCTTCTTTGAGCTTTCCAGATTATCTGCCATTGGTATTAGTATAAATTTAAATAAAGTGGTGAAAAATAAAGTAATTTTTCATTTAATTATAATGTCAAACACCACTCAGTGATTGCTTTTTTTAAAAATGTATACTTTAGTTCGATACTTCGTATTGTAGATCAGCTGGAATCATTACCGATGGTGTTGATTATTGAAATTTAAATATGATTTTGCTAATTTTTTAAAAATATTTATAACTATCAAGATTTACCTACACAACGTATGTAAAAACACGTACTATGCACGCGTCCGAAATCGACTTAGGATAGTATACGAAGGTACTCATAGGTACAATCAGCATAAAATAATTAAACGTTGTTGTCACGACTATTCTATCCTCTTGTGTAAGAAATTTTTAGATGAGTAATTTTTTTCTACACCTGTTTTTTTTCTTTCTTTAGGAATGTCCCTGCTTTAACCTCGAATGAATCCCAAACGCATGAAGCTTGCCAATTAATAAAACAATTTCACTTTCAAGCCTTCAACAGGTCCTTGGTTCCACAGAGCAGAGTGAGTCCCACAACTCCGAGGCACCGGGTCCCAGTCCGAGGTCAACACTTACAGAGACCCCACCATCCATCTTCCGGACCCCAGAGCCGTTTGACCTCCGACTCGCCTCAGCAAGAGATAGAAATCTACCACCTCGGAACCCGAATATCATGCAAGCATTATAATAATATTTATAGTCTATTGATGGTAAATTCCAAGTTTTTCGATGAAAAATGAAAATTTACCGATATGACACCAATATTCGTTTTGTTTATTTAGTTATGATTTTTTTTTTACATGAGCTCCACACAGGAGGCCCTGAGGAAAATTATTTTCCTCAGGGCCTATGTCATCTTTGGGGATGCTGTGTGGAGGGTTTTTTTAAAGGAAATGAAGGTAAGCAGAGTTCTGGGAAGGAAAAGGGTTTAAGGGGTGGGTAGGAATCTGGGGTTCAGTGTGTCCTGGTCATCCGCCTCCAAGTCCTAGACCACCTTCACCCCATGAACCCGGGCACCCCTGCTAAATCACCAAACGTAGCGAACCACTTGAGGTGACCTATGGCAGAAGTGTTGGTTATCCAATAAAGGTTCCCGGGGCGGCGGTACCCGTTCCCGCCTCCCAAATTGTAAACACCTAAAAATTATTTAGTATTTAACAGTGACCGAGAGTGGTGTTTTTATAAATTGCCCTATCTAAAAACGAAGCTTAATATTAAGTTTAAGAAAAGTTAGGTGTCATAAGCTTTTATAGCGAAATTAATTATCGAACCGAGCAGGTGTAAATACAAGTGTATTGTGAGTTTCTTAAGAAATAATGCGCAATGAATTGAATTGAATGAATGTTCGTATTGCATGTCAATTCAAAGCTCTTAACTACCCCTAATCAGGCAACAGCTCTAAGTACTAAGCTGTCGTCATGTATTATTATTAATTTAAAATTATGTTTAATGCATTGTTTCAAGTTTTGTCCTCTTTTTTAATGTCAGTTTTTTTATAAATTAAAAGTTTTTTTCAAGCTTCTACATATTTATTATTTATGTTAAACACTGTTACGTTACAAATTGTCACGTGGCGTATTCGAGAATAGACCCCTTCGCGGATTCAAGAATAAACCGCCAATATAGAGGCGCGCGCATTACCCCCTCCCGCGAGCGACAAACCGAGCTGTCGCTAGCATCTCGGTCGGCAAGCTCGCCAGTCTTCAGCCAGCGAGCTTCCCGATCCCACGTCCCTCGTGAACATGTGCGAGACGAGTTCAGTTTCGCCGGTTGCGCACTTCCGGTGTCCGGTGTGGACGCTGCTGGGACCCGGAGAACAAGCGCGTAAAGCCGCTGTTGGCCCATAAACCAAACGTGAGTCAATACCATGTTACCCTTTGTGTGCAATTAATGTTTTGAAGCCCTAACCACGCGTGTAGAGAGCAGAGATTGACGTTCAAACTAACTTTCAGCTAGGATCGTTCCTCTTATGTACTATTGTGACTCCTAGAATTGAATAAACTATTTATGTGATAACCTACCGTGTTTTGCTTGTCGAAAGAGGCCCTGGGAGGATGGAGAAGCGTGAAGTTCCGAACCACAGGCACTCGCCTTGAGGTTAAGAGAAACCATACTTGAGCCGCAAACCTGAGCTAGTTTATTTGGGGCAAATCCAGCATCTAATTGTATTAAATATGTGGGAGCTTTCTCCAACCCTGCCGATAGCGTCAGCACCCACGCCGACGCTAACACTGGCGCGCTAAACGTGGGGCCATTTAAATTTTTTCTGTTCCACCACGGCCTCGTTCCCAAGCAACAATTGTAAACTTTGAAATGTTATTATGATGTATTGTTTATTCCCAATTGTCTAGCACTTCCAACAGGAATCTCGGCGCGAACGTAACTTCGAATCACAATTTAAATTATTACGGGCGCGATTGTATCATTTGTGAGTCGTCACTCGACAAAATATTACCGGTATTCCAACGCAAGGTGCCCAACCTGGGAAGTTGTCGCTGCGAATAATACAGTGATTACAAAGTGTCGGCCGATTAAAATTGCTATTTTCAATACAAGTGAATAGTGGAAATAAACACAAATTAAAGAAGAATTTATTCAACAATTAAAATCATGTACATGATAAACAAATCATCCGCTTGGTCTCGAAAGTGCTAAATATTTTTATAAATATACTATATTGCAGCACGCTGGTACGTCTCTTAAACGGACACTTGCTGACACCTAGGGAACAAGTGGATTTAAATTCTTTCTGTCATTTGACAATTAGGTATTTTTGACTGTCGTCTGCTGAAACCGGGTCATGCCGAATCACATTCGAATAATGCAAAAAATACTTAATTCGCGTTGACGTGGATTCCTTGACATCTGACACTATAATACCTTGTCAATTGACAAAGAAGGTAATATCTTGTCGAAAAGACGAAGGGAATTCGCGTGTAAATACCAGAAAAATTGGTGCTGTATAAAATCAGGCTATAGGAAGCCGCGTAATGAAACCAGGCCCCCAAGATATTGTTGAATTCTCAAACGAATTACTTCCACGAAAACTTGTGAAAATTTTTTCGATTTTTCCTTTTTTCGATTTTTTTAATTTTCGAAATTTTTTTTTTTTTTTCCAAAACGCTTGGAGTTTTTCTTAAAAACGCATGGCCAGAGGAAAATCGCTGCTCAAATTTTCTCCAGTTTCGGACTCTGAAAATTTTTTCGATTTTTCCTTTTTTCGATTTTTTTAATTTTCGAATTTTTTTTTCCAAAACGCTTGGAGTTTTTCTTAAAAACGCATGGACAGAGGAAAATCGCTGCTCAAATTTTCTCCAGTTTCGGACTCTGAAAATTTTTTCGATTTTTCCTTTTTTCGATTTTTTTAATTTTCGAAATTTTTTTTCCAAAACGCTTGGAGTTTTTCTTAAAAACGCATGGCCAGAGGAAAATCGCTGCTCAAATTTTCTCCAGTTTCGGACTCTGAAAATTTTTTCGATTTTTCCCTTTTTTTCGATTTTTTTTAATTTTCGAAATTTTTTTCCAAAACGCTTGGATTTTTCCTAAAAAACACGTGGCCAGAGGCAAACCTCTGCCCAAATTTTCAAATAACCCAAACACTTACAAATACGCGTTTTTTCGCAGAAGCATTTTGTAAAAAAAAAAAAAAAAATATATATACGTCCCCAGTGGTCAATCCCTGGCAAAAATTTCTTTCCAATTACGAATAAAGAGTCGAGTTCTCGTTTTTCTTCCAACGTAAGGTCACCCTGACACGACCCTATACACTATGGAAGTCCCTCAAGTCACGCTGGGTATAATCCCCCACATTTTCACGTCAAAAAAGGAAGAACTACTACAGGCCCTGAGAAGTAGAAAGATTTCTCCCAGGAATAAATCCAAAAAATGCCTTATTCAATATGCTTCTTTCTACAACAAAAAGTACATCAGGAAGTTGCAATTTCAACAGGAAGACACCTCAGAAATCATCTCTACCTCCCTCACAGTCTCCGAAGCAAAACCCTTGGTGGTACAAGCCCAGGAACAGACGAAAATATATGATTTGACAACCTGGAAGACGAAATACAACGGACTCACGGATGTGGAGGATTTCATCAACAGAATAGAAGAAACAGCCCAAGTCAGAGGAATCCCCGAAAGTATTCTACACAGGAACTTCATAGACCTCATCGCTCCTGAAATGCTTACCTGGCACAGGATACATAAGAGAAAAACAAACTCATGGAGGGAACTCAAGGTGGCACTTTTATCCAGTTTCGGAGAAAAAAAGGCCCAACATAGAGTCAGGCTATCCCTACTCGCTATCAAGCAGCACTCCGGAGAGCCTGTTGCTAGATTCACACAGAGGGCAGAGGCCATCAATATAAAGCTCACCCAACCTGTCCCTGAAGCGGAACTTCTCCCGGTTTTAATCGACGGTCTTCTCCCCAGATACGAAAACATCATTACTTCTCAGAAAATTGCCACGCTGGAGCAACTGAAAGATGTCTGCCAGCTACTAGAGGCATACCAGGATCGGAAGAGAGACGAAAGATTCCCCAAAGAAAACTTTCGCCCAAGCACTTCGTCCGGCATAAAACCGGAGCACAACGAAAAGAAATCCTGCTCTTTTTGCCACAAGATTGGTCACTCCCAAGCCGCCTGCTTTAAACAAGCAAAACTTTTATCCTCCAAAGACACCCATTCTAACAAAAGGCGATCCGTCGATCGTTCTCCAAGAAGAGATGAAGGGAGGAAGTTTGGCAAAAGACCACGCCAAGACAATACCGAAACGTCCATCCCGGATCTCAGATTCATCAAACCCCCTATGGATTTCTCCAGACCCCCTCCCAATTGGACAGCCAGGAAGACAAAAAACTAGACCCCAACCCCCCGGGCCATCCCTCCCATAGGCCAAAGGAATGGTCGGAGTGGTTGGAACACGTCAAATTTTTTAAACAGGCCTTACCCCTCTCTACAGTTTGCTGCAAACAGGCAATAGACGGTAGACCCTTCGCGCATTTTTCCATAAACAACGTGGTTTTTTCAGGTCTCCTAGACAGCGGCGCCTCTGTCAGCTGCCTGGGCGACAACGCCCACACCTTATTCACAAACTGTGGTTTTAAAATGGGAAAACATTATTCACATGTTACCACGGCAGACAACACTTCACAACTCGTCATCGGTTCTCTAACCCTGCCGATCAATTGCGACCAAATGGATCAAGTTTCTAGTTGTACCTACAATCACACAGAAATTCATCTTGGGAGTGGATTTTTGGATGGCTTTCAAAAATTGCCCCGCAACTGTTTAACAACCCCTCCGTCACTCCCCAAGTAAACGAAATCCGTACGGTAATACCCTACGAAAACTTGAACCCCTTACAAACAATACAATTAAATCAAATGATCAACAAGTATGAATCCATCTCCTTCGAAAGGTGCGGTTTAGGCTTAACCAACCTAGTACAACACCATATAAAAACAACAGGCCCCCCAATCAAACAAAGGTATTACAACCTAGCTCCACAAAAATTGAAAACGCTGGAAAAAGAATTGGACGATATGTTAAGACTGGGAGTGGTGGTACCCAGCCGCAGTGCATGGACCAACCCCACCTTATTAGTTTCAAAGAAAGACGGCTCAGCCCGTTTCTGCCTCGACAGCAGACGCCTCAACGCATGTACAATATCAGACGCCTACCCGCTCCCCTTGGTCAACTCCATCCTGGACAGACTTCGAAACGCTAAATACATCTCATCCATAGACTTAAGCAAAGCATTCTGGCAGATACCTTTGGATCCCAGCTCCTGCGAAAAGACTGCCTTCGTGGTGCCTGGCAGGGGTATGTTCCATTTCAAAAGACTACCCTTCGGTTTAAAAAACAGCCCAGCAGAACTACAAAGACTCATGGATAAATTGTTTGGCCCAGAGTTTGATAACAATTTATTTTGCTACCTGGATGACCTGATCATCATTAGTGATACCTTTGAAAAACATATACTTATTCTAGAAAAGGTTTTTCAACAACTCAAACAGGCCGGTTTGACTATCAACCTGAAGAAATCGGAATTCTGCAGGCACCGCCTACGATACTTGGGTTTCATAGTAGACGAAGAAGGCCTAAGAACAGACCCCACAAAAGTAGCGGCTATGACAAATTTTCCCCGACCTACAAATGCAAAAGAGGTAAAAGCTTTCCTCGGACTCACCGGTTACTACAGAAGATTCATAAAAAACTTCTCAACTCTCGCGGCGCCGCTCAACAAAATCACGGGAATCCGTAAAGGTACCAGTAACTTTTCCTGGTCTGCAGAGACTGAGTCAGCATTCAACTCCCTGAAAGAGGCTCTTCAATCAGCCCCAGTACTGAATTGCCCCGACTTCAATCTTCCCTTTACGATCCATTCGGACGCATCAAACGTCGGAATCGGAGGAGTCCTCACTCAAAATTTTACGGACGGCGAACACCCCGTGGCATACTTCTCTCGTACCCTAAATAAACACGAAAAAAACTACGGGATTACCGAGAGAGAATTGTTAGCAGTCATGGAATCCATTCAACATTTCCGCGGATACATTGAGGGCAGTAAGTTTACCGTCGTCACAGACCATAGCAGCCTAAAATGGCTGATCTCGCTAGACAACCCCTCTGGGAGATTGGCTCGCTGGTCGTCCCGCCTATCTCAATATACCTTCGATGTCATCCACCGTAAAGGCGCGGATAATATCGTCCCGGATGCCCTTTCTAGGATCGAGATAGCAACATTAAATGCCGAATTATCCAATTCTAGTCTCCCCACAAAAGACGTATGGTATCAAAAAATCTTTAGAGGATGCAGTGACAACCCACAAAAGTTCCCGAATTTTATAATTAAGAACGGACAACTATATCGCAACTGCAAGCCTCCACTGTCAATCTTAGAGGACTATGCCTGGAAAATGGTAGTCCCTCTCGAAAATAGAGAACAAGTTATTATTGATAACCACAGTGCCGTAGACTCCATACACCCTGGAACTTTCAAAACATTCAAAAAAATATCTTTAAGATATTATTGGCCGGGTCTATTCAAACAAGTACGTTTATACATCTCCAAGTGCGACATCTGTAAGGCATACAAGCACAGTACGGCACCACCGTCTGGTCTAATGGGCAACCCCAAGCGTGCCGATAGACCACTTCAATCCTTTTCTATGGACCTCATTGGACCCTTCCCTAGAAGCTACGCCGGTTACATGCATATACTCAGCGTAGTGGACATCTTTTCCAAATACTGCTGGTTGTTTCCTCTGAAAAGGGCAACTGCAGCAGCAATAACCAATCTATTGGAAAAACATATTTTCATACCCTACGGTACCCCTCGTACTATAATATGCGACAATGGTAAACAATTTATAGCTCTGGAATTTAAAGAGTTTTTGTCTAAATATGGTATAAAGGATGTATTCTACAACACCCTTTACACCCCACAGAACAACACCGTTGAACGATACAACCAAACCATAAACACGGCCCTGGCAATTTTGGTTGGCAAAGACCAACGCACATGGTGCAAAAAAAATTAGACAAAATACAAGCAGCCATGAACAACACGGTGAACCTCGCTACAGGCTATACACCATTTTTTCTCAAACACGGCATGGAACAAGTAGTTCACGGTTCACTACACCCTGACAATTGCCTTCCACCCGTCCCTTCCTCCACAGCAGACCCCGCAGCAAATTACGCCCACCGCTTGGAGGAACTCTCCGCTATCTATAGTGAAGTAACAGACGCTCTACTATTGGCCCACCAAAAGAGCGCCGACAGGTATAACCTTCGCAGGAGGCACGTCACATTCAAGGAAGAAGACATCGTCTGGAGGAGAAACAACACTCTGTCACAAGGTGCGCTGTACTTCTCTGCCAAATTGGCACCCCGTTTTGTAAAGACGAAAGTCCTAAAGAAAATCTCAGACCTGGTTTACCGATTGTCCGACATCTCTGGTAAACACATAGGTAACTACCATATAAAGGACATTGTAAAAAGTGGGAACATGGAAACAAACTCCATTGCCACGCCCGTATAACCCCAACGGTTATTCCTTGACTCCTAGCAACCATTCGTCTACACCGTGACATGGATCACTATGGAAGTCAACCCTTTTTGTTTCGTCACTAATGAGCGGCCTCTCGTAAACGATTGTCACTCATTAGGACACTCAAACGAAACCTTTCTAGCTCTGGCACAATGGTGTCAACTGTAGCCAAAGTCATGGAAGAAATTATAATTCTCCCTTGTGGTTTCGTTTCATTTTTATTTTTATTTTTGTTTGTATAAATATCTCGTCATCATCAGTCATTCGCCTCTAATTGCTGCCCCAGGTGTCAAACCTTGGAAACATCGTTTTTTCTAAGCATGCACACCTCTACCTGAAATTGATCACTTCGGAGAAAGGAATTCCCTGTGGCTTACTGCAAGTAGTCAGAGACTACGTGCCCAAGGCTTTGTGCATCGTCACAACTCGCAGCATCATATTTTCACATCATCATGTCATACCTCGTCACCCCTTTCTAAATGTTAGAAAAATCTTTTTTTGTACATTAAATATCGGGTCCTCGCCAAAGTGCATCTAACCCTTATGTCATATGTAGTTGAATTAGGTAAGCAAACCTGTGTAAACCCACGGCGGTATCAGATGTTTGCTATCCGTTCTAAGTTTTTTTTCTGTTTTTTAAGAAAATAGAATGGCGCTCAATAAATAACCCAAATTGCTCTAGCTCTCCCCAGAACTGGATGTGGAGTCTGGAAAGTATCGTTATAAAAGGGACAACTTTCAACGTGCCTCTTCATTAACGATAAATTTTTTTTACAACATTTCAGCAACATTGAGTTATCCTTGGTCTCAACTACTCAAACTGAAATTTTGGGGTTGCCTTGTTGTGACTTATCACGTGCAAAGTACGAGGTCACAACAAGAAGCCAGGTCTCCAAGTGAACCACCCTGTGAACAACCCATCCCATTATTATAATTTTCATAACACCAAGGTGTGTTCATCGCAGTCTGTTTAAGTAAGTAAAACCTAGAAGGTCTTAAACACTCAAATCGGACCAATGTAAATAATTTTCCTTGTCAAAACGATAAGCGCATGTCTTGTATTGTTGCTACCATCGTACGTGTAAGTACAACTAAAAGTTGTACCATCACGATACGATACTCTGTGCGTAACCAAAAGGGTTTGTACCACAAAGGATCTCTTTTGCGGTAAGCTTAGATGAAATTCACATTCCATCAGCACGCCAGAAATTTTTTTGTCCCTTTATTGTTGAAGTATAAAATCCTGGCCAGATCTTCAAATATGTTTTTGCCTTTGAGCAAGTCTTTAACGTACGCTAATATGGATTTATTATGCTACGGTATTGTTGTACTAAGTACATCAGTATGTCTCGCCGTCTGTATTGAATAGGTACCTTTATATGAACGTTAACCTTTGTTGCCATCATAGGTGGGAACCTTATAAAATCTGCCGTCATAGATGGGAATCTCAGAATATCTACTAAATGCGATACGGGGAGCCCGTTATAATTACTCTGTGGGTTTTTGCCAGAAATGTCATAAATACCTAGTCTTTTGCACCTCCCTTCAATACTGGGCAACCCAGTTGTAATTCGTTCATTGTTATCCGTGAAGACGTTATAAAACTTACTTGCAAATCTTTTGATTTTGCAATCTTGTACGCTATACGTGAAGACGTTATAATACTCACCATGAATCGTGCGAACGAAATAATATCAAACCTTTATGTGTGAACTACTCAATGTAGTCCACACCCCTTTTTTGTAATCATTAATATGCCCGTGGACTTCCTGTCACAAGAACCCAGGAACTATCTACTATCTCAAAAGGACTAATCATACGCTTCACTCATGATTATGGGGCATCGTGTCGTGGGAGTTAAGTTGATGGACACAAAAACACCTAACTCGTTGTCTGGGAGACGAACAAAGAAAAATCCCCAGGTTTGTGAGATTTGAGCAAGGGTCTGTCATTTCTCGCAAACAAGTAGGAGAATAAAACGACCCCTAATCTTCTGCCCAATACACGTAGAGGATTAGACTCTTTTATGTCAGTGTATTCTTTTGTCCAACACTACCAAATATTATTGTAATGTGCCAGGATGACTGCTGTAGACCTTGTTTCACCTCCACCCAGAGGTCGAATTTCGGAAATAGCCGAGTCCCCAGCAGTTTTCTTCGTTCAAATGTTCCCAACTATCACCCCTCCCCTTCCTCGAAATTATCCGTGAGTGGGGATATATGCGTTACGCACTTGGCGTTTCGTTTGTCAAATGGGACAATCTTCATACGCGGATCCTTTCAACTTCCTACTCCTTTCCCAGTTGTCATTATTGTAATGTGCCAGGATAGCTGCTGTAGACCTTGTTTCACCTCCACCCAGAGGTCGAATTTCGGAAATAGCCGAGTCCCCAGCAGTTTTCTTCGTTCAAATGTTCCCAATTATCACCCTCCCCCTTCCTCGAAATTATCCGTGAATGGGGATATATGCGTTACGCACTTGGCGTTTCGTTTGTCAAATGGGACAATCTTCATACGCGGATCCTTTCAACTTCCTACTCCTTTCCCACTTTGTCATAACTAATCTTGTACGCAATGTTTTGTTTTTCGAAAGTAGAAAAAATGCTACCGTATAGACGTGAGCATAGGTCATGGAAGACCAACTTCTTTCGAATGGGGAATTTTGTTATACGTACAATCCCTCAACCACGTATTCTTGGAAATGTATTTGGTAAAGAAAAAAACCAAAAAGGGGTTACACAGAACCTGTCCTTGAATACGTACCTTTGTAACATGTATTAGGCATTAGCCACATTTAGTTAGCTCTCTCTCCGTCTCTCTCTCTACACGCCAAACAAATCCAACTTTTTCTCAACATGCACACTTGTTTCTCTCCAAACTTTTTTCATCATTGGTCTACTAGGCAGGTAAACTTCAAGAATTTTGTTCTAATAATAATTTTTGCCGGATTTTAAAAAAAAAAACCAGCAGCTCTGCACCCTATCTACATCTGCGCCCCTTCATGCTGCCCTCGCTACCGTCACGGAGGTCCCTTGCCTTCAATCCCTGCGTACCAAAAGCACCCGACCGCATCTAACAAAACCTAGTGTGAGTCGTGCGTGTAGTTGCGAATTGTATCACCACAAAGAACCCACACTCAAAACAAACCCGAGCACGCCAGCTCTAGGTTGGTTCCTGTTCCTGCTGCCATTATGCAAATATTCCTGCTGCATAATACAAATGTTCCTGTTGCCCTTGTGCAAATGCTCTGCTGCCATTATTCAAATATTCCTGCTGCATAATACAAATGTTCCTGTTGCCCTTGTGCAAATGCTCTGCTGCCATTATGCAAATATTCCTGCTGCATAATACAAATGTTCCTGTTGCCCTTGTGCAAATGCTCTGCTGCCATTATGCAAATATTCCTGCTGCATAATACAAATGTTCCTGTTGCCCTTGTGCAAATGCTCTGCTGCCATTATGCAAATATTCCTGCTGCATAATACAAAATGTTCCTGTTGCCATTATGCAAATATCCCTGCTGCATAATGCAAATGTTCCTGTTGCCCTTGTGCAAATGTTCCTGCTGCCATTATGCAAATGTTCCTGCTGCATAATGCAAATGCCCTACTGCCATTGTGCTGATGCTCCTGTGCCCTTGCGCAAATAACAATACCAACGATTGTTCACAAAACAATCCCACTACATACAAGAACCAGTGTACCAACCACCAATTACGATTCCACTCTCCAGTACTTCAATGGTTTCGTACTGGCTCACCCACAGGATCCGGAAGCAGTTACCCTTTCGACCTCTGTGACAGGTAGAACTCTCCACACCACCTAGAAGCCTCATCCTGTGTTCTCTTCCTCGTATTTTCTTAAAGGCCCTAGTGTCCCTTGAGTGTAATCTCAAATGGGCCAGGTTACTGTGAAAAAGTAACCTTGTAACTTCAGTGAAACGTTCAACCACCCCAGACATCCTACGCAAACCACGTTCGCAAACATTAGCTCACAGACCAATGATACAATTGTAGAGTTTTTTTTTTTTCTATCACTGCATAACCCTTGTACCTTTCTTCAACAGATCCTTGTTCTTTGCAACTGTATTTATGTATGCCACTGCCTTTATATACATTTATTGACAATTCCTTGTTACACCATGTATCATCTCTTTTGTGTTCTGTTCATAACTATTCTCCAGCTAGGAATCTCTCTCTCTCTCTCTCTCCTCGTTTCCCTTAAATGTTTTTGGCACAAGTGCTGAAAAGGTAAGAGGATTTATTAGTCCTACAGCTCCATTGCCACGTCGCTTTTATTGCGGCGAGGGGGGAAGTGTTACGTTACAAATTGTCACGTGGCGTATTCGAGAATAGACCCCTTCGCGGATTCAAGAATAAACCGCCAATATAGAGGCGCGCGCATTACCCCCTCCCGCGAGCGACAAACCGAGCTGTCGCTAGCATCTCGGTCGGCAAGCTCGCCAGTCTTCAGCCAGCGAGCTTCCCGATCCCACGTCCCTCGTGAACATGTGCGAGACGAGTTCAGTTTCGCCGGTTGCGCACTTCCGGTGTCCGGTGTGGACGCTGCTGGGACCCGGAGAACAAGCGCGTAAAGCCGCTGTTGGCCCATAAACCAAACGTGAGTCAATACCATGTTACCCTTTGTGTGCAATTAATGTTTTGAAGCCCTAACCACGCGTGTAGAGAGCAGAGATTGACGTTCAAACTAACTTTCAGCTAGGATCGTTCCTCTTATGTACTATTGTGACTCCTAGAATTGAATAAACTATTTATGTGATAACCTACCGTGTTTTGCTTGTCGAAAGAGGCCCTGGGAGGATGGAGAAGCGTGAAGTTCCGAACCACAGGCACTCGCCTTGAGGTTAAGAGAAACCATACTTGAGCCGCAAACCTGAGCTAGTTTATTTGGGGCAAATCCAGCATCTAATTGTATTAAATATGTGGGAGCTTTCTCCAACCCTGCCGATAGCGTCAGCACCCACGCCGACGCTAACAACACAAAAGACTATCAATACCCTCGGAGCTTTTGGAATTTAAAAGATGTATATGAAAAATCAAGTTTAAAAATCTAAATATTAATTTTGATCTAGAAAATCGTGGAAATTGGAAGTGAAAGAAAAGCACGCCCCTGGTCTGTATGAGTTCATTGCTGTAATTAATCAATTTATGATATAATTTAATTTCATCTGCAAAAATGAGGTAAGTATTTATGATAGGTATCGGCTTGAATTTTTTTGTTTTGTTTAGGTCACAACCAAGGGCGGCTGGTTGCACAGTGTGTTCGTGTGCAGCACTGGTAAATTATATCGCCTAAAATTACTTTATAATATCTTACCGAAAAATATAAAATCTAGGAATCTCATTAAAAATATCACCTATCAATATAATGCCTAATATGAATGTTGAGAGGAGAGCGAATTCTCAAAGTTACGCGCGAAGTTGCCCTGTGCCCGTGTGCAGACCGGTAGCAAGCGGAACGAATTGTGTTTTCGTATCCAATATCTCAAACATCGCTGGCGCGTCAAGCCGGCCACCTGTATGAAAAATCAAGCTATCCGCGTGTGCCACCGGACGGCTTCGCGGCCTTTATCATACTTAACTTAAATTTGGATTTAAGGCAAAAATACCTAACCAAACTGAATAATTCTTTTTTTAATCAAAAGTTAAAACAAATACCTACATTATACATAAATTTGCTTTTTTATTGATTTGTGTTTTAAATTATAAAACGCATATCATTAAGGAATTTAATTTTTTTATAGGTGACCTTGACAATTTTACCCACATACTGATTATACTTTGTTATAAATACTGTTAATGTACTGTTTATAATGAAATATAAAATAAAATAAATTAAACATTGTTAAAAAAAAGTTTTTGTTGAAATTTAATTTTTATTTACGACAAATTTGTGTTGTGTTTTTATTTTCTTGGTAGGTACTGAAAAAATATTTGTACAATTTTTTTAAATTTTAGTTAAAAAGCGATATGTAGAAGTTTTTGCCCTTCGACAACAGCTTAGAATTGACCTTCTCTCCCAAAAAGATTAGTGGAATAATTTTTACAATGTTGCTTAGTAAGAGTTATCTCATAAGTGTGGATTTTCAGTGAACCACCACATTTTCAGAGCAGCGGCCGCCACTGGTCACAACACCTATAACCCCTAACACTTGTCCGGAGACGGAAGGACTAAGGCAAACTGAAAAATACTATCGATTTTCATCAAATTATAGGGTACAAGGAAGTATTCATACGATAAAAAAAAACATGTGAAAGAATATGGATACCTGACTATTGAGATCTGTCAGCAATCAAAACCAAAATAACTTCAAGGAATGGTTTAATCCTGAATGCTAATATTTTGCCATGCATATTTTGTCTGATTTTTAGAGAAAAGGCTGCGCGGCCTTTTCCATACACAACTTAATTTTGGATTTTATGTCAAAATAGTTACAACTACAAACTAGATACTTTCTATTCCTTTTGATTAAAGTATTTATTCAGTTTGGTCAAGCCTTGTACGGCAGTGTACGGGACGGATTCATACGTCCGTCACTACTGGACACATTTACCCCCAGATTTCTACCCACCCTTTGTACTAGGTCTTGGCGGCGGATACTTTTGCCCACCTACTACCTGGCGGGCCGGATCGGGAGAGACTGGTTCAGGGAGACCTTTTGACCTCTCCAGCCGGACATTCTCGACCCATCACCTTGCACCGCACAATTAGATTCCTATCAATCCCTCATATGTTTTTCCTTCCCAGAACTTCCTCTCCTTCATTTCACTAAAAATACCCTCTATACAACATCCCCAAATACTACATAGGACCTGAGAGATTTTTTTCCATAGGGCCTCCTGAATGAAGCTTTTGTAAAAAACGAAATATTTTTGCCTCAAATCCAAATTTAAGCCAAGTGTGAAAAACGCAGCGCAGCCGTTTTTAAATTCTTAAATTTTGTTCTATAATCTTGACTGACATATTTATTTATGTCTTGAAAAAAAATTATCGATTTTAGGTAGCTACTAAATCATGAAGTTTACACAAAATATCGTCTGCTTAATATCCGTCGCCAAATATTTAATGTTTTACGATTCATGACGCCTATTTTGAAGTATGCGTTAAGTACGCCAGATAATTGTGTAATAACAACTAACAAGCCATGATTGATCGATATAATTTGAAGGTATGTCAATATACAAGCCGATAAAACGATTATACACACTAATTCATTATATTCGTAGGACAGTTTACATGAAAACATTATCAATTATTGCCTTCCTTCTCCTTATCACGTGTTTGATATTTAGTGCACAAATCTTTCATAAGTAAGCCTTTAAATAATTTATGATTGATGGCTCTAATAAAATAGAAATCTATCATTAAAAGAACGCCAAAAAGATAAAGCTGTAATATCATATTGATATTTTTTCGAAGAGCAATATTTTTTCCACGTAACATGGTATTAGGTGTGTCATGGAAAATTCCTAGTTCATTGCCATAAAAAAACCCACTCACTCTATTATGTTAATAAATAAAGTTTTTTTTTAAAGGAATTAACTTGAATATTAAAGCTTTTCGCTTATTTATCATGTTAATTATTAAATAATATTTTAAAAAAAACAAAGGTTATGGAACGGAAAAAGTTGCAGAAAAAAAGATTAGTCTGTCAAACAGGGTGAGATACACGAGTACTGTAAGATATGGCTGTGGGTCCCAATCCACGGAGGCGCGAAATTTCGCTCCTTTCATCACGTGTGAAGGAGAACGTAGTCTGTGTTGTCAGTTAAAGAGATGGTTTGAGATGATCTAATGGCTCCTTCCGTATGACTTTGCTGGGTCTGGTCCAGAGAGCTGTAGGGTAATGCGTGGTCCAAGGTTGGGAGATGGTCAGTAGAAAACTAGGGGTCAGAGGGAGGTCGGGTGGTCAAGCAGAGATAGTTGTTGTCTAGGCAAGTATTCATGGTTAACTGATTTACAAAGACTTGTATCCCGTATTAACTTACCGTTACCATCGCACCCGGGAACGATCCCTGGAATCGAGTAAAAGTGTCCGATGATGGCGCTTTCTCTTTATCAAACTCTATCTCGGCCCGCTTGTTCATTCCCCCACTCTAATGTTTATTTATGATATGAACTAATCTGAATATCTATTTGAATTTCGCTGCTAACTTTATGGGTAGAGCTTTAAATTCGGTGGCGTAAGTGTAGCTCAAGCGTGTAATTTACAATGTACAATATATAATCTCACAGGTGGGGTATAATGTGTCAATTTATTACTTTTTTAAATTTACAACTTGGAGTTAATACATCATTTTATTCTAAGATAGCGTTTGTTTACTAATTCCATTTTTTGAAAAAAACTGTATCTGAAAAAGTTTTAAGTGCTGACTTCCGCTACGAATAACATTATACCATATACGTTTGAAAATACAATATATTATATTTTATTTTATTTGCCATTTACATTAACCATTTTTTTTTAACATTCAATAACTATTTTGAATGTGGGTACATTTTTTATATTATGGGTAGACCTACCCACCTAGATATCAACAACTTTTTCAGCTTTATGTACATAGATCTTTCGAAGAAAAAATCCTTAAAATATTCAAATGAATTCCTGAAAATACACAATCAAAGAAAGAATCCTGAAAATATTCGAACAAAAAATTTCAATAAAAAAAATCGTTTTCAGCTATAACAATCTCAATAATGTCGTATTTTTCAATCTTAGCACTGTAGCTCACGTAAAAATTCTCGGGCCGCCACTGCTAGATATAAATAGGTACGTTAGTATGAATTCATCAATAGAATGAATGGTTTTTAAGGCTTCAAAGACTTAGATGGGCCGGACATGTGCACCGAATGCCAAGCACACGAGTACCGAAGAAGTTTCTAAGGACACCCTGGAGGTAAACGAAATGCGGGCAGACCTAGGCTGAGATGGGAGGATGATATCAGGAAGGATACAAGGGGACTACTCCATGTTGCAGATTGGAAGACGACGGCCGAGGACAGAGGGCTATGAAGGCTTATCCTGAAGAAGGCCAAGGCTCGAAATGGGCTGTAGCGCCATTGAAGAAGAAGAATGAATGGTTTAGCAATACATAACTTCATGACGCCAGACCTCACTATTATATATAGAAACCATTTCGGGCATGCGCACATCAAATCCCCAAAGTTTCATCGCAATCGGATGAATGGTTTTTCAATGCAAAATTTCATGACGCCAGAGCTTACTATTATGTATGTCTGTAAACATTGACTTATTTATTTAACAATCACCATACAAGCAACCTGTTCTGATAGAACCTTTATTTTTATTTTTAAAAGGTCATGAGAATCCATACTTCTTCCTTACGGTATCCCCATTTATTATGTTGTCTTTTGTTCAGCTGTCAGGCTCTTATTTTCTTCGGAAAAACCATAATTACAAACGTACGTCAGGTAAACATCTATCCTTAACGACGACAACGTGTAAAACGTTGCAAAATGTAACACGATCCGCTATTCTTAGCCTCAGAAAGTTATAACTCGCGTCTACTCACACTGCCCCGTGGTGGCTGCTAATAAAATGGTGGCCCATGACATATTTAGTGCCGACACAACTTGCGTGTTCATTAAATGGCCGCCTTAATTTATCTCCGTTCCTCCTGACTTAAATCGTAAAGCATTCCATCTTCTAGGTAGCCCCTTACTCAGAGATTTAATGTCTGCAAAATGGTGTGCGGCATGTAAATGTTGCTCAGTCTAGTATTTCACAACCAACCAACGCGACGCAATGGTGGGAATCTAGGCGAGATCGGCAAGACGTATCTCTTGAATGCTGAAACAGACGTTGTAGTGAAGATTGTACCTTTTAGGTTACATGGAAACCTGACATCATTAAAGATTAGAAGGAGATCGCTCATTTGAAGCACGGAAAAAATGCTAGTGCATGTAGATAGGTACCTACGGCTATGAGACGTAAATGCCTAACCCAAAACGAAGAAACAAAATTGGCCGTCTTTTAAAACAAAATAATTTTTCACAGGAACATTGATCTATAATACCCCAAATCTGATTAATCACAACACCATCTTAAGACTCTGTATGTCCGAAATACTGTGAAAGGCTGCAAAGTGGACAGAATATCAAGAAAAAGCAATGAGTGTCCCAGCAGAAACGACCAAGGAACAGACCGACAAAGAGGTGAAGTGACTGTGGAAGGAGATTATGGAAGGACGGAAAAGCCCAAGGATTGAATAGGAATGATGAGGGGCTGGAGTTGCTGGAGAACAAATGTAAATCCATACTAATATTATAAATGCAAAACTGCTCGAGTTTGTTTATGACCTTTTCACGCATAACACAATATAAAGACTTTAATAATTCTTTCACCAATATAAAGCTAAATTATATGCGCAGACTACAGGTTGTATATGATGGTAAGCTCTGGCGTTATGAAATTATAAATATTAATATATTATATTTGTTATACGTTTTCTGTCGCTAACAAAAGCGAGTTTTTGCTAACGTCAGAAAAAAATCTTTTCCATGGAAACAATGTAGATATATTTTTGGGCTCTATGCTGGTAGGCACTCAGTCTACTGGTCAGCTACTACTGCAGAAAATTTAAATATTAGAATTCGCTTTTTTTTGGACAAGCTTGGAATAAATGTCAGATTTGAGTTCCTGTATTAAAAATATAATTCGTAACGATTATAAAGACTGAATGATAAATAGAGTATTTTTTTATTATATTAACGAACTTCCAAATATTTAAATAAAAATAAACATCCGACATGTTTGTAAGCGCATAAATTCCGAACGAATGAACAAAATTGGATAAGTAATTCTTTTTTTCTTTGAGCTATAAGCATTATGAAATTTAGGTGGTAGGCGAGATGTTTGAAAATTGAATGTAAGGGAATGAATATATGGAACGCGGGAGGGGATGGGGGTGGGGTTGGGGGGGGGGGGAGATAATTGATAAGTGCAAGCGCTACAGTAATTTCCCGTAATACCATGCGAGCGAAGCCGCGGGGAAAAGCTAGTAAAGAAATATGTTGAAATTGAAGTTGCAATTTAAGCGCTCATTTACTGTTTTTTTTAAACTAAAAACATAAAAAGTCAGTAGTTAGTTAGATGCGAATGAGGAGTTGTTCGGTTACTTGGCTGAGTGACCAGTGACGACATGTGGAAGAAAAATAAAAATTTTCCAAAAAAAAGACATCGAAAAATTGACCGGAAACCAAAACATCATTAAAATCCTGTACTCCAGATAATGTCAGGAATCACTGGTTAAAGTAAATCAAGTACCTACGTCCCTTAACACCTTGTATACGTGTATTTTTTGACCGGTGAGTGGCTGAGTTTGCTTTGGCTCAGGTTTCCCAACAATAGTCGTGAGTTTTATTTTTTTTCTTCATATTTCAAATGTTTAAATATTCAAAAATATCTCCTTAAAAGGATTTTTCGAATTTCGCATCATTCTAAAAGTTATAACCATTTTAATGTCGCGGTTTAGACGGAATCTAACCAAAATCTAAATAGAGCAAAACTTTAAACGCGTGTTTCTCGAAATCACTTTTTTCGAGACGGTTGCCATGATATCTCAAGTTCTACAAAACCAATTTGCTTGAAATTTGGTGTGAGCTTTCTCTAAGCATTGCTCTATCGCCCCTACCAGAATTGTTGCAAAATTTCAATTTTTACTATTTTTTTTAAATTCCGAAAAGTCAAAAAAAGGGGTAGAAAAATGACTTTTTATTTCAGACAGCCGCCATTTTGCGAAAAAAAAATATTTTTACTTCTACGAGGTACGGATTATAGCTGCATTTCTTAGAATTAATAATAAATTTGTTTTTTTTTTTCTTTTGATAACTAGGAAGGTTGCAATCGTGTCAACCAGAGCGCGCCATTTTATTGAGGCCCCCCTACTTCAATACCCTGTTACTTTTTGAATTTCTTTTTTTTTCGATTGAATTTTTTGGTTATGTATTTTTTTATGTTTAATAAATATTTGGTAAAGTAATGGCTGGTAAAAATATTGTTGTTTTTTTTTATCGCATCTGAAAAAACACCTACAATTCATGCTTCTAGACTAGAATACCCCCTTAATGCCTCGGCAGTCCTCCATAGCTACACAAGCATAATTTTTCTCTTAGTTGATGGTAGTAAAGGATTTTCAAATATTGTCAGGTTATTCGTAACAAAATAATTTCATTTTTTCCATCTAAAAAAAGTAATAATAATCTGACAGTATTTGAAAATCTCTAACTACAATCAGCTGAGCGGAAAATGTATGGGAGGATTTAGCCAACTCAGGATGAACGATTTTGTAAGGTTATTGTATTTTTACTGTTCCCTTCAGTTCGTAAATTAATTTGAATTACGTTTTTAGTAAAGTCTCTATTAATTGAAATATAATTTTTTTATTGTGGAAATTCCAAGTTCGCCACTTATGCTGTAGTACGTAAATTTTCATAAAGGTATTATACAACAGCAATATAATTTAAGGTAATTACTTCTTATTAATGTGGATAAATTTTGACAGCATAATACCTCGCAAATATTAATTCCCCTCCCAGCAATATTAATTGCTTAAGCACCTTCCATCAGCATTAATCGGATAACATATGATATATTTGCCTTGGTGCAAATGAACATGAGAGATGTACCCATTTTTACTTAAAGTTCAAAGTCTGGCAGATCCATAAACACGTACGCTTATTTCTCATAAACTACTAATCCTTGTTAAATAAATCATTAAAATACACCAACAGGGGATTAGCAAAATATACCTGTGTCAAGATTAGAGTCACGTGAAACCAACCGCTCAAAATCTTGGCGGTATAAAAAATCAATCAAAATGAATAAAGCAATCACATATTTATTTCATTTTTATCGATTTTTCGCTAGATTGTGGAAACCAGCCCAATTAAAAGTTGATTAAATTGCATTTGAATAAAGCTCATTACTAATCTAGTGAATGCAACTACATTATAACGATCGATTTTTATATCCTATACAATCATTTATGATTGTGTTTAATTTGTAAAAGAATCAAGTAATAACCATAATCAGTAAAAAGAATCTTGGCCGAAACCCAGAAATAAACAATTAGTTTTTTAACGTTAAAAGCACCCATTGATAAATTACTAATTATTGGTTTATTGGAAAATTTTTCTTTCATCGTATTGGTTCTTTCTTAAAGAATTTAAATTTTTATTAATATCTATATAATAATGCACCAGAGTTCTAAGTTTGACTACCTGCACCGACGGATGAGTACTAAATGCCTTTTGTATCTACACTCAAGCTGCTTGAGCGTAGACAACAAACGAGCGTAAACGTCAAGCTGCTTGAGCATAGACAACAAAAATACGTGCTTACCGTCAAGCCGCTTGATCGTGTCGGAAGCTCATTACTCTCATTATGCATTTCTGCAATACATGAAATATTGTTTCTCCTAGCATCATCAATAGAAAAAAGAAATAAGATTTTTTTTTTTTTTTATAGTTAATACCGCACAAGAGTCCCAACTGCTCCCGTCTGGAGCCAGTGAGACTATGTCATCCCCAATCGGGGTATGTTGTGAGGCTGAAGGTAGTGGGGAGGGGAAGGAGATAGGGAAGAGAAAGGTGGGGAAGTACCTGGCTATTCAGATCTGGTCACTAAACACGGCGAAAGCCATTTCAAGCAACGTTTCAATTCTGAATGGTGGTCTTACACCAGGGCGATACTGATAGTATCTTCCACTCTGGAACGTGCCGCAAATATACTATATATTATTTTAAATGAATAAATTGTGAAATGACACAAATTAATCAAATAAAATTTATTTGCGCACGCCGGGTTCGAACCCGCGACCTTCGGATTGTGAGTCGAGAGTCTTGCCTCGGGACCACGGAGGCCGTCATATGGACCATCAAGCGATAAATCTATAAATATAGAAATCAAAAATGCTTGCTTGAGGTATATAAGTTAAGAATTGTCTATGTATTGCTAAATTATGCATAGGAAATGTTTGAAGCTTTCAAAATACCTTCTTTCCTCGCGAAGGTTTTTGGATTACTACAACCACAAGACAATACATCCGAAAAGATGTTTTGATCATTTCAAAATCTCTTACAAAACTGTCAAAACTGTCAAAACTGTTACAATTTGAGAATGACGATTGTTAAATCGAAATTCAATTTTCGAAACTCTTTAAATTAATGAATTTATTTAAAATCTATGGTACCAACCAAAATCGAATACTTTTGAATATAATCAAAAATTATACTTGTTTTTACTATAAATTATTTTTGTACCAAATTTAATTGATTGTTCTTACAATACACAAAAATGAATGTTTGTGATAGAAATTTTGTAAAAGAAATTGCAATAGGTGGCACGCGAGCTGTTTGAAAATTTGAATGTACTGGGACTGAATAAATTGAACATAGGAGAGAGGGAGAGGGTAGGCTGGGAAGGTGGAGGGGGGACGCGTGAGGGGAAGGGGATATGGGAGGGGAAGGCAAACGGGGCAAATGGGAAAAGACACGCAGGGAGAAACAATTTCTTTATTAGTGGCATTGCAACGCTTGCCAGGAACTCGCTAGTTGAAAATAAAAATTTTCAAAATGCATCAGTAAGTTATAAAAGACGGGTATGTGACTATATGAGCGTACATATACATAGTCTTATTATAATTAGCAAAGTTTAATCAAGATTTAGATTTGGTGTAGGTTTTCCTAAGTAATTCAATGTTTTAGATTAAAATAATACCTTTATCGGATTAATAGGAATCATATATATTATTACTACACAACAAGAATTATCTCCGGAGAATTATTGTAAGATAGCTAATCCTTTCTGTTCTGACTACCAAATTAGTCAAGCTCTTCTACTTATAAACAATAAGTACCTATTTGTAAAAAAATGTAGTAAAGAATTTTGTTGACTCCGTTATAAAGCGCTAACACATAAGATAATGGTCTCGTTTGAAATGATTAGAAATTTTTAAGCATATCGGGAACCGTTTTCTTCATAACAAGCTGTCGTCGATTTCCACAAAGCAAAACTCTGATATTAATCGAACGTGATGAAGGTTTGATTTTTACTCGAATCAGACAGAAACTAACGATCTTTCGATTCACATATTAACTGCTTACTTTTACTTGCGGAATGAAATCAGTTGTGAAGGACTGAAGCAATTTGGATTAAAAGAAGTGGTATCAAAAATATTGTGTTTCGTCTATTTTTGACAGTTAAATGGAAATATATTATTTTTTTTACATTAGCTCCGTAAAGGAAAAAAAATCGCTACAGGGTCCATGTCATCTTTGGGAACGCTGTGTGTAGGGTATTTTTAGGAAAGGAATGAGCGGAAGTTCTGGGAAGGGAAAGGAACGAGAGGTGTGTAGGAATCTGGGGGACAGAATGTCCTGGAGTGACAGATATATGCTGGAGAGATCAAAAGGTCTCCCTCAACAAGTTTCTCCCGATCCAGCCTACCACGCTGTTGGTGGCCAGAAGCATCCCTCGCCAAGATCCGAACAAACCTCACCCCACAAACTCGGGCGCCTCTGCCAAGCCACCAAACGTAGCGAGCCACTTGGGATGAGCTATTGCAAAGGTGTTAGTTATCCAATAAATGGTTCCCAGGGCGTCGGTACCCATACCCAACTCCTAAATTGCATCAAAGGCGAAGTTGCGAGTTCAAAATATTAACGTTGACCTAAAATTTCAAGATGCAAAATGGAGCAAATGTTCATTAAAAAAAGTTTTGTTTCTTCAAAGAAACTTCTACTTTTCAGTATGCTATCGATTGTATCCAGATGTATTCGAAAATTACTTTGTGCCATATTTAAAATTAACCTTTTTCACTGGTTGTAATTAGACCGCTGCATAATAACCGAGTGTTGTAAAAAAAATGTTTTAACTATCAATAACTACCGGCTTCGCCACATAACCAACTGACAGCCGCCAGAGCTCAAATTAAAAACACTTGTCATTATTTTCGCAACATGGCAGCTATCTCTGTCATCGGCTTGATGAATGACCAAATTTCGAAACAAAATAAGCAAAGAATTATGTACACAGGAATATTGCAATGACGGAGTGAAGGCTTTTGATTGATTAGCCGTTATGGCCCGTTCCAACGAACCAGGGATTAGTATTGCGGCGAACAGTTAGCTTGTGGAACGAGGTTGCTCTTTACTTATAGTAATTGTTATTTGGAAATGACTGACAGTTCTTGATAACGCTGTTAGTATCTGTAGTTCAAATTTGATCAGGGTTCAATTCCTATATTGTATAGCCACGTGTATTTAGCTGGTGTTTTTAGATAGGTTGATAACACTGTATTTACATTTGATACCTAACGAGTTTAAGTCCATTTGCCAAATTTTGTTAAATCATCCACGTTGGTTGAATAAGGCTTAAGGCGACGCTTCCCGGCTCAAAATGAAGAAGATGGAGAGATATGTAACTACGAATGTTGGACAGAGCGCGCTAATATTTTCCATGATAAAATTGAAGCGAAAATTATGAAAATGCTTAAATTATGACTCGTTTAAAATAGAAAAAATTCTTGTGGAAGGTATCTTAAGTATCATTTAAAGAAACATTGTGAATTTTTTCACAAATATAACTTGTAAAATAATAGTAATACACTTGTTTTAAATAATTTTCGGAGCATACTTTGCGATTTTTTTCTATCGAGGGAATTTCATATAATTTGCGTTTCGGCGTAGAACATATCTAGATATTATCTTCAAAAATAACATATATTTTTTTAAGAGCTTAAAAACTTCAAATGTTTAAGGGAGATATGTAAGAAATCGGTCGAAATTCGGATAGCGGCGGCTTAATAATAATCAGTTCAAATGAGGGCCTCCGTGGTATAGGGGTAAGGCTCTTGACTCGTAATCCAAAGGTTGCGGGATCGAATCCCGGCGTGCGCAAATAAATTTTATTTGATTGTTTTGTGTTATTTCACAGTTAATTCATTTAAAATAATGATGACCGACAATAGATCCCCCGAAATGATATTTACCATAAAATTATAATTTATGTGCATTATTTATCAATTTCAAACGTAAAAGATATGCAGTTCGACTTCAAAAATGCCCCTAATAATAAGTTGGTATGATGTATGAGGTGTTGAAGTTGTATGAATCTGAGTTGTCCGGTCACAGTTTAATGCGTATTTACATCACGCATTTCAGACTTAGATACGCACATTTCAGGTCATTTCTAAGTAAATCGTGTTTTTGTACATATAATGGTTAATTTACATTTATTATATTCGAATAATTCAATATTAAAACTTGCTTGTGTTATTTTTCGTTTCTTGTTATGTCAGAAAATTTCATGAAAGTGATATATTTTTTTTATAACTTTATTTAAATGTTTATTTTTTTGATACATGTTTTGGTAAACATGTATCAAAAAAATAAACATTTTCAGATGTGCAAGCAATGCGTTCAAATTTTCAGTTTTTAATATGATTTTTGGGAATTAAGAACAAACTCCAAAAAAAATTGTATGGTAAAAGCGAAGGTTTTGCAAATTCCTAAAAAAAGGTCTGTGTTTAAAGAATTTTTTTTAAATTTTCAAAGTTTTCATTGAAAAAGTTTGTGTCACATTTTTTTTTCAACTTTTTCATGTTTGGAATATAAGTATTGCAAAATTTAAATATTAAAGTACTTGTATTTCAAATACAAAATTCTAAAATGTAATTTTAGCTAGTTTCTAAAATGTTGTTTGTTTTTGGGACGTCTTCAAAATCAGTCAGTTTCTATATCAGTAAGGATTTCACGAGCAGGGTTGTTTATCAATTGTATAAAATATTCACGACGTTTTTGGTAAGGTTCTCTATATTTAAACATAGTACCTATATCTGCTTTATATTATAATAATATACTCGACGGATAAAAATAATTAAGCACAAACTTCTCACATTTTCTGCAGGTGTATTATTGTACAAAAAATAATCGATTGCAATCGATCTTCGAGTAAAGCCCAAATAAGAACATAATCACTATTTTTATTCGATAACAGTACTAAAGTCTCCATGCTATTGTTATAAATGGTATTTTTGACAAGCATGATAACATGGTTCTTAAATTATCATTGTGTACAATAACAGAATTGTAAAAAAATCTAATAGATTGATTTATTAGGAAAATAACTGATATCTGATACTTTAATCCTTTCAAAAGTGTGACGCAGTTCTTCGTTAATTGTGTTAGCTTGCGCATAATATTTTTAATAAATGTTACGTTGTATAGAGAGGTATTAAGAGTATAGCAAAGACCCGTGAAAACTCATGTGATATTGTAATAATAACATAGTGATTTAGGAGAAACTATAATATGACTAATGAATTTTGCCTTATTTTTAAATTGATATATTAGTCATATTATGAAAAATTAAAAAAAAAAACGTTCTTACTTACCCAAAATACAGGCGAAGATTGGTGGAAAACAAGCAAAGGAAGATGCCGTAGTTTGAACGGTTAGAAGCTGGGAGGACAAACGCGTCGTGCTACATCCAGGCATACCTCATGGTAGATTCAATTCTTCTACTAGCTACATTAGTCCTCGGTAATGACGGAGGCATTATCACAAGTAACGTTTTTCGCTCATAACGATAGTAAATAGCAGAAGTTTTTCAAATATTTTCAGATTGTTCGTAACCCCAAAATTAAGGTCGTTTTTAAAAAACAAATAAAGAATTTAAGAAAATGTTGGTAGTTCTTAGTCGAATTGTATGACCGAATCTAATAGGGACACCTTTTCTCAGTTGGTAGAATTGCGCCCCGGCAAGGTGAAGGTCTTGGGTTTGAGTCCCAGATGTGACCGTATTTTTACTTTTTCTGATTTTTCTACATTCAGATTTTCAATTGTGTTTCGCTTATATTGTCTTCATTTAATTAAAAATATAATTTGAGGTTTCAGTCATAAAGTTAAGAATAAAAAAATATATTCACCCTAGACTTGCAGAAAAGTCAAAAGATGACGCATATTAAAAATAAAAATGGATAAAAATTTATCCAAGACACTATCTAAGATAGTATTAAGTTTGGGTTTGAATCTTGCAATCATACATAAAGCAGCCATTAAAAATGTGCGTTAACAAAATGAAGATAATGTTGGTAGTTAACGCAAGGGTTCTGCAGGTAGATTTAAGATTGCCCTTATAATAGTGGACTTCAATAGAAGAGGTCACCAGAAGAAAAGTAGTAGGAAATAACAACTCAAAGTCAAATACATGTATTCGTACGTTATTTGACTGGTTGACTTGTGACTTCCGCGATGATATTCTCAACTGTGCGCGTTTATTTGCTTTGATTGTTTGAAGAACGGGCAGTTTTTACGGTTTAATTTACGAGCGTTTGTTTTCTTTGCGCGGAGTCTGAAAAACCACGCAATAAATTATCCGGCCGGCGTTTATAGCGTCAAAAATAACCTCCAGTGTTGCATCATAATAAAAACTTGAGTAATGTAAAATCGTTCACAAAGGAGTTTCTTGTTTTGTTGTTTGCGATTCGCGTTTAGTGCCGATATTTCTTATTTGATTTGCATCTGGGTTTTTACGATCGTCCTCTTTTTCTCCTTGGGCAAGCACTTTGCTTGCTATTGTAACCTAACCTAATATGATATATCTACCTACACATTATTTTTATTATCTGAACTGTTAAATTAATCTCTCTTTGCTGTTTCAAGCACAACAAATTCCACTATTCAAGGGTTATGTATTGAATAAGTTTCTTTCACATACTATTATGGGTATTGGCACTTGGTGTCAAAAACGCAAAGGAATTAATTTTTTTTTTAAGCTAATTAAAAAAAACAAATAAAAATAAGAAATTCCTAAACGACTCTCACTTATTGGTTCCTACCGCAGTTTAATAAGTAGATGCATCTGTTTTAAGCTCGCAAAGCAATTTCTATAGTGATTTTTTCTATAGTGATTTCTATGGTTCTATGATATCCTCATTTAACAAATTTATTTTTTTGTTGATATCAAGTTTATTTTTTAGAACTCTATTTTATTTTTTATTTTTTGTTTTATTTATTTTACAATCCACACAAGAGGACTGGAGGAAAAACATTTCCTCAGGGCCTATGTCATCTTTGGGGATGCTGTGTGGTGGTTTGATTTAAGTAAAGAAAGGAGAGGAAGTTCTGGGAAGGAAAAAGGTATAAGGGGTGGGTAGGAATCTGGAGGTCTATATGTCCAGGTGTAATGGACGTATGAACTTATCTCTTTCATTGAAATGCAGGGCGAAGGGTTGAGAAAGTCCGCTGGAGAGATCTAGATTAGGTCTCCCTCTCCCGATCTGACCCGCCATGCAGTAGGTGGGCAAACGCATTGGCTGCTAAGACCTAAATAAACCTTACCCCATTAATCCCTGCTAAGTCACCAAACGTAGCAGACCACTTGGGGTGACCTACCTACCTGGGGTGAGTTCTTTCGAGCCGAACCCTCTAATATGAAAATATCTGGAGTCGGTAAATTATTTTCCCATTTAGTCTCTGGTAGGTTGACATGTTGTTTTTGAATTGCTTTGTATTTATTATATTTACTAGATGATAATTTGTGGAAAAGTGTGTGGAAGGGTTAAGTTTTTCCTGTGGGGAAGATTTAACCCGGACATAAAGTCTAGAGAACAAAAAAAATATTAAAGAAAAAATAAATAAAAAATCTATTTTGCTAAACAAAAATAAGACAAGATGATATTGATGGCAGAGTTTTCAAGGATTTATCATGAAAATTTGTTATCTTTTTTCAGTAATTTTATATCATGATTGTATTTATTGTATAATATCAGTTATGAAAACTCGCTCACATTATATCTTTCATACTCTTGATCTAAAAACAAGTAATAAGAAGAAATCATCACGCACGCGAGCAACGGAGAGTCCACTGAATCTTACTTCTGGAAGGGTAGGAGGCTGCGGGTGGATATTTCTTCTCCGTGGAATAATTCACCCCCATAATATTGCCCTTCATCCCTTACTCTTACTGAAAACGCCATTACGGCGGCGATCATTTATTTTTATGTCTTTATAAATTTTCATCTTCAATATTTTCGGACATTAACTGCACGCGGAACCTACGTACGAAAATATTAAACGTAATCATAAAATTGTGAATGTATAATTTATTTTGTGATAGGTAGTTTGTGAGTTAAAAAATATTTTTACTAAGTAAAAAATTCAATAATCCCCGAGGAAATAATTAAAACATGTATTTGAATTACAGAATGTGCACAATAATAAGTTTAAATCGTATAAGTACTTAATTAAGTATCTACCTTTTTATATAAATACTGCACAAGAATCCCAATCTTCCGGAGCCAGTAGGACTATGGCATACGTGGTAGTTGGGGTATGTTGTGGGACTGAAGGGAGGGAGAAGGGAAATAGATAGGGAGAGGAGGGTTAAGATACCTGACTATTTCAATACGACGTTTCGATTCTGAATTGAGATCTTTCAACAGGGAGACGCTGAGATTGTCTTCCTCTCTACAGACCTACTAAAATAAACTAACCATCCAACACGCAGTTAGGCAGTCAGGGAGGGTATGCAGGGAGGACGGACCACTAACCAATGTCTTGGCACACATTCCTTGCTTCATTCACATTCATGCAACGTCTCACACAAATCCTTCTGTTATTCTGACTCTTGGCATAATCCGAAAACATAAAAAATACGACATCTACCTACTCATACTAATCGAAAACAAATGTAACAAGGATAGCCATTCATAGAATATGTGTGTACGAATGAAATATCTATTTGGACCTTTTTTATATGAATACCGCACAAGAGTCCCAACTGCTCCAGTCTGGAGCCAGTGAGACTATGGCATCCCCAATTGGGGTATGTTGTGAGGCTGAAGGAAGTGAGGAGGGGAAGGAGATAGGGAAGAGGAAGGTGGGGAAGTACCTGGCTATTCAGATCTGGTCACTAAACATGGCTTAGGCCTTTTCAAGCAACGTTTCAATTAATGGTCTTACACCAAGGCGATACTGAGAGTATCTTCCACTCTGGAACGTGCCGCAAATATACTATATATTATTTTTAATGAATGAATTGTGGACGGGATTCGATCCCGCGACCTTCGGAATGCGAGTCAAGAGTCTTACCGCTGAACTACGCCGGCCGTCACGGTACCGTCATGGTATTTATCATGGTCATTTGTCAAACATTTAAACGAAATAAAAGCACATTGTAAATATAGAATTTTAAATTAATTAAATCACTTTAGTACCTGCTTTATAGCTTGTCTGACTTATCAGTTTCAATTTTGAAAAATAAAAGCTTATTATGCATACGCAAGAATACAATTTCAATCATGAATCCAGGCACTGACAACCGAAATTAGTACCTACTTAAATAAGCCCACGTCCTCAGGTTTTAGGATCAGGAAGCTTACAACTTGGCCGAATTCATAGTTATGAAGTTTCAATATAAAAGACGACTTTCACACGTATAAACCTATCGTTTGTAGATTTAAACGCGTGATTCAGCCACCCTGTCATGTCGACTCGTTTTGTATCGTTTCCAATAAGTACAAAATATTATATCTGTAAAACCCAAATGAAATTCGATAAAAAGTCCATAACTTCCCAGCAAACCATGTCATATGCAATTTAGTGTGGCCGGTCTGTGTAAGCTCCAAACAAATGTAAAAAAGGGTGACCACACCGAAACAAATAAATAATTTTTTGCGATGATATTTAACCGATTATTTAATTATGGGATGAAACCCACTTGCACAGCGTGGGTATAAACTGTGCGCTCTAAAGTTTAAGCTTAGACTTAATACTTCATATTTCAATTAGGGAATGCAAATCTCGCGAGATTGGGGCTCAAGCGAGATCCCGCGAGTTTATGAATAACAATACTGCGAGATCTCGCCAATTTCGAGATCTCGCGAGATTGGCAGTTTTGTGTGTTTTTTTGCAAATAATCACAATATTTGAATAAATTTGGAAAAAAACAATAAAAATTATAAATACAATTTTTCAATATACGCATCAAACATTGTTTGACGTATTTGTCTATAATTTTTCAATAAACTTCTAAGTCGTAAACTTTGACATAAGTATCTATCAAATAACAAATGAAAGAAACAACCAGCCTTCTCTTCTAATATCAAACAAAATTCTTTTAGTAATAAAACAGTTCTTTTATAACAAACAAAACAACGAGAAGTAAAAAAAAAATTAAACTTAATGTACCGACAGATCGCAACTCCGTGCGTGTCAGTCCGCGCTTCGAATAAGACGTTTTTATGCTCGAGTGAAATCTCGTTAAACTCACGAGATCTCGCCCTTTTTTCGTCCGAGATCAATCTCGCTAAAAAACGCCGAGATCTCGCGAGAACGAGATTGCATTCCCTAATTTAAATACTGTGTGAAATCACAATGAAACAATACAACCGATGCGCGACTGGAGGAATCGTTTTTATTTTACAGCACTTCCCCACCATTTGATTTCATTTTAAAACATGTAATAATTATTACGCACTAGTTATGTTGTTATATTATTTACTTGCGGTCACTAGCTACCTTTTGATCTTTCATCTTATTTATTTACGGTTAAATGGATCTGAAATTTTTTGTTTTGATCTTCAAATCGAGGTCGCAAAAGGCTTTTCAAATTTCATAAGGCTAGAGCTAATTCACTGTTTGAGAGATTTTCTGCTTTGTGATTTTAAAAACTAACGTCAACGTATATATAACAAGAAAAATCATTTACGACGATAACTTTGATAACGTCGGGTAATAAATCCACTGTTTTTCTATGCTTCCGTTAACTAACTTTATATCAGTTCTTGAAAGTAATAAACATTTTACAATAGTTCTTCTATTCTGAAAATAGAATTTCTTTTTAATTTTTTAGGTGAAACCTCACAAGAGCGCCCCTACCTGTGTCGTGTAAAGGCAGGAGAACTAAGTCAACACCCTACTAGTAGGCACCGTTGTGAGGCAGTTTAAGGAAGGCGCTTCTTCTTTTCTTCTTCCTTGCACTGTCCCAACTTATTGCCTAGGTAGGCTATTGGGGTCGGCTCTTCTCGTTTTCAGACTGTATCTTCTTCAGTTCTGGGTATCGCTTTCATCCAGGCAATTTCTTTGCAATATGTTGGAGCATTGAGTCATCCAGGTGTTCTTTGGTCTTCCTTTGAACGACTGTCGATGAATCTCTGTAGACATTGACTGCTTCGCTCTTTGGTCTGGTGGTCTCCGTTTTATGTGCCCACGCCATCTCAACTGTCGTTCATCCAGCTTATCGTTTATATCCATTACACCCGGACTACCACGAATGCCTGAACTTTTGAATGTGAACCTTTAACCCTACATTTTAGTGATATTCCTGCCGACCATCTAATCATTCGCATTTCTGAAGGGCTGTAGGGAGGGATTTATTTATGCATGTCTTGAAGAGGCTCGGATTATATGAAGAAGGATAAACAGAATCTCTGAATATCCTCCAATAAGATTTATCATCATCTTCTTTTTGCCCTCTTCCAATTGGGGTCAGGAAACCATCGCATCACTCTGACAGAGCGCCTCCAGGCGTCCCTGTCGTGTGCTACTTCTGCAAAGATAAGTACGATTTTAAATGTGTTTATTAAGAGGGTATTCCCTCCAGACAAAATTGAAACTATGTCAATTTTAGATAAAATTTTGGATGTATTGACTCTTTTCCCAAAAAAAATATAAATTGATTTCAAAAGACTGTTCTTTTATCTAGTAAAGCTATTTTTTAAATTCTGAGAAAATATGTTAATTTTTAGTAAATAAGGTTTTACCGTAGGTCGTTAGCAGATTTGTTAAATTTTCAAACAAAATTTGTATTATACAACATACATTTCAAATCATATAATCATGCAGTAAAATAAATCAATAAATTATTTGAGAAAGATACTTTTCAGAATTTAAATTTTAATTCAAATAAAATCATAAAAAAAAGTTTATTAGTATTTACTAGTAATAGTATTAACAGTCTTACTAACTAATATATTTAAAAAAAATTACTTTCTTATTTTCCTTAGACATTATTGAAAAATTATAAATACTTATGATCAAACAATAATTACAAAAGGTATATCATTTTAATTGTTTTATCATCACGAGTTTGAACATTTTGGAATGTGGGTATTTATCAAAGCAAATTTGGAATGAAATAAAATCGATATCGAGTTATTATGTTAAAATGCTGGTTAAAGAATAATTAATCTTTCTCATAGGAACCGCCCTGTACTGTTGCAAGGATATGATCGCAAGATCGTTCGACGAAATTTGAATTCTCGGCCGCTGGTTAATGGCTCTTAAATGATGTATAAAACGATTTTACTGTCCTCTAAGTGAAAACTACCTTCTTGGACATTCGCCACATTTATTTAACAATAATTGTAAAATAAGTTTGCTTTTCCGAATAAATGAAATAACTAAAAGGTTTATTAAATTTAATATTATGTTGACCGATTGAAACAGTGGTCAACCTGACGGGCTGAAAGCTACCCCTTTGGTTCGGGGCGGATTATTGGATCGCAACCAAATGCCTTTCATATTTCGGTTATTCCCTTGCTTACATTACAAGAATTTATTTCGGCACTTTCGAGGCGTAATGGTCCATCGTAAAATATCTAGGAAAATTGATGTAAGACGTTTGCATGGGGAGGGATTCTGCCGGTTTTACTACCCTTAGTAACCAGCCAACCAACCCTTAACCCTTTCGAAGCTCTGTTTTATTTATTTTGTCTGTATTCTGTATTTAGATAGGTGACAGAGCGTATCAAAGTCCCGTTTTAACTTGATTATTTGGCCTATTATCATCTGTCCGTAATTATTTTTGTTACGTTCCGGTTCCGGTTCAAGATGGTGATCTTGTTGGATATCGTAGTTCCTATTATGAGCTGTCAAATTGGAATTATCTATATTACGGTATCTACCTGCCGGCCTGAAGAAATTATGAAATAATAATTATTGTCATTGAGATGACATTTCTTGGGACCAAATATGTAAATTTTACTTGAAATAACTTTTTTTTATAGTTTATACTTAAGTAGGTCGGTACTTAAGTAGGTCGGTACTTAAGTACCTTTTGATTTCAGGAGAAATTTTGTTTTAATTAATAAAATAAAATAAAATTAGCAACACAGTTTTTTGAACGAGTGGTCTCTGAACAATTTGTTGAAATATAGGTAATAGTGTTGTAAATAGGTACCGATATGAAAATAAATAGATGGCTAATTAACACTTTCAAAGGGAATACCGAGCTTAAAAGTAATGGGTCTAAGGAATTTACGTAGAATTTTTTCGACTGAATCTGAATATTTTTTAAAATGGGGGGACCAGATCGAGGAATTATATTCGACTTAACTATAAACTGAAGATGTACACAAAAATTTTAAATTTGAAAAATTCATAAAGCCTCTGGAATTTCAAAGAATGAAGCCAAGCATTTTCATATTTTTATTATTGATAGCTGTTAAATGGGACGTTTAATTTAGAGTCGTAATCTTTGTGGTACATCGGAAGAAGTAATTAAGAAGTTCAGCTCCGATTTATAACGTATATGTTTGAACTTAACACTTTTCACAATATGGTTAACTTTATAAACGACACTTGACCTGCCACTCGTAACCCCAGATTTATGTAATTTTTTAAAAGTTTTTTTTTTATTCAATAGCTATACATATTTTAAAACTTATTTGATAATATAGGTCGCACTGGGTGCTTTACCTGTGCTGATGCCAATTAGGTTTGTGCAATGCTGGTTTATTAAAATTGGTGCGCACACACATCCGCGCAATCATTCTTGCATCCCTGCCTCAATCTACCTTATACTAATTTATAATATAGACAAAACGTAAAAGTATCGATTTTTTTCTAAATTCTATATTTATAGAAGAAGTCTTCTGCTCATCACGCAAAATTTATCTGAATGACCATTCTTAATCATTGTAATTGAATAGCTTTGAATTCGAAATATTATTCAATTATGGCAAAGATTTCTGTTTTGCCAACCAGACGAAATAAAATGTAACAAAATATAACCGTTTAAATATTTTTAGATATCTAAAGAAAGCGATTTTCATCAATTTGTCTGAATAACCATTAGCAATCACTCTATTTGAATAGATTTCACAATTATCACAACGATTCCTGTTATACCAACGAGACGACATGTCATAAAACGTCACGAAAATATAACCTTAAAAAAACAGTTTAATATGTTCAGAAATGCTCGATTCGATTTATCTCTGGTTTTGAAAGGGTTAGCCTGCCATCTCGGGGGTGGGCGCGCAATTACGTCCCTTCCAATGGCCGTATAACATCACTGCAATTGGTAATATGGCGGAATTTAGCACATTACACGACCCATACACCATAACGATGGACGCCTTATTTTTGAGTGATATGTCTTTATTCTCCAACTCCCCCATATATTTTTTTTCATTATTTTGCGATCTAAATATGGCATTTCAGTATATATATTTAGCTATTTCTGAATGGAAAACAGGACGGAAAATTTAAATATTTTTTATAATTTACCAAAAACATTTAATCCATGGTAAGTCTTTAGCTTCAGAAGTTCATTGCATTTATAATTTCCGTGTAACGACCAATATCACAAACCGTGCGCAAATGCAATACAGAATTTTACCCCAACAATATCTTAGTTCCTGGAGCTTTAGCACCGTGAAATCGATAACTTTATACAATCGGATCGATAGGCGTAACTTTCGATGATTTTATATCGATGTCCCGATTTTGCATATCGAACGATATTATTCAAAAATTTGTTTCATTTTTATTTCATTTTATATAATTGTTTTTTATGATATTTTTAAGTAATTAATCACCTCTCTCTTTAAAATTTTGTCTATAGTTCTTAATGGTCAATACTTGTTATTTTTAATATCAATCTTATCTACTACTTTGTGTTAGAAATATGTTGATAATATTGATTATATGGTAGTGTTTTAACAAAGTTATTTGTTTTTATTTAATTAAAAATGACGCCACAGTGTATTTGCAAAGTTTGGAGAACTTATTTTAATTAGTATTTTATTTGAATTAGTTATTGTGCATATTATAATATTAGAGACGCTGCTAATAACGAGCTACGTTCCGGGTTTGGAATGTACGGCTGAGCGTTGACCTTTTTTCAATGATGTCAAGGCAAATGTTTGTGGGAATGTGTAACAAACTAATAATCTATTGACAACCAAATGTTTAATATTATTATTAAATGAAAAAAACATTTTAAATAGGAAATTTTATCTAGCTAATTCCCTACGATTCTACGATTAAACTATGATTCCCAAACAATTTGCTTGAAATTTTGCTAAGGATAAAAATCCTTATTTATTTATTTATTATGAATTAACCCCGATTAACGGCTTTTACATAGGAATTACAATAATTAGAAATGGATACAGAATATGCATAGTTAAGAAAAAAATATTCATATGCCAAAAAATTAAAAAGTGCATATTGAAGTGACAGCATACAATAGAAAAAGAAAACCTCATATACATGTAAACCTACAAGGTATTTTGAACTAAAAAAATAACTAAGTAAATAACTAAGTACGTAACAAAAATAAATGTGGAAATCCAAATCCAAAACAATAATAAATTTTAAAAAGGAGTAAACATTGAGGAAAAATATTAAGTAAATTTGATTATAATCCAACTGAGAAGCGCTGATAAGCTTTAATTAAATAATGTTTGTATGTTGATAATTTTTCAATATTTATCACATCATCAACAACATATTTATTACCAAACATATGCAGGCGATTTATTATGGAAAATAATTGAGCATTAGATCCTGTATTATTACAATGATAAGGTAATTTGTGACGAACTGATCTACTCGGTACTCTATTGGTAAGTACTTCTCAAAGTCCTCTTCCCTGTAATCTACCAATGGGGTACAAACGCCCCACTTCCTTCGAAAATGATCTCGTATCTTAAAAGCCGCATAAGATGTCTCTTACAGGAAAGATGTTTTTCCGCCAGAGACGATGTGTCTAATTAAATTGCCAATTCCAATATTTAAAATGTCGCGAAAACTACTTTACTAAAACATTTCACTACGAAGGCTTTGTTTATAAGAATCAATAAAGATCTCCTTGCAGAAAAGTTATTAATATCTTAACTCAAATCGGTGTACAACCATGTCTGTTTACCACACCACAATGCCTCCTATCGAGGAGCCAAATAAGACATAAATTTACTGGAATGCTTTTCTGTTTTTGAAATAAATGCACCGATAAATCGCAGCGTGAGAAGCTTGTAGTAGAGTTATTGTTAAACACATGGATTTTCTTTGACTTTTTACATGATGGGTACAAATATCATTCCTCCCAATCAAATTTTATAAAAAAATTGTATCATAATGTCTAAGCCTGAGGCATATAAGTAACCCCATATTGATGAGCGTCATACACATAAAAGTATTGAATTTACTTCGCTTTATGTACCGGTACATACGCGTGAAACTCGACGGAGCCCCGTTCACAATTGATATTGGCTTCATTAGAATGAGTCGGAGGGCTTTGAAGCAAAGAATGGATGGTTACCTCGAGAGTGTTTTCTCTTGGGGTAAGAATAATCTCGTCGAATTCAATGTTTCAAAGACCCAATCATGTCTGATTACGTCTAAAAGGGATCGAAATAAAAATCTAGTCTCATTCAACGGAAGCGATCTTCCGAACAGACCCTCCATTGATATGCTTGGTATAACTATAAGTGACCAGCTCAGGTATGGGGGCTCCATCGAAGCCAGAGTAAAGTCAGCTTCTCAAAAACTGGGCGTACTGTATAGGGCCCGCAGATACTTTAATAGTACACAAATGCTAACCCTGTACAAATCGCAAGTGCGCCCCACGGTTGAATTTGGCAGCCACCTCTGGTCTGGAGCTCCAAAATACTTGAAAAATACCCTCGACTCTGCAGAAACGGGCGGTCCGTTTGATAGATTCTCCCATCTTAACGAACCGATTGCAATTTTTAGAGCACAGGCGTCGGGTGGGAATGCTATCCATGTTCTACCGGAATTTCAATGGAAGATGCTCTGAGGAACTAGCATCATTGATCCCTTCGGCACCGGTGCATAGTCGGGAGACACGCCAAACGCGCGCCCAACAAATATACACGGTTGACATTTGTCATATGAGAACGGGTCGTTTTTTCGACTCGTTCTTGAGTTCAACAGCTCGGCTATGGAACGATTTGCCGGCATCTGTGTTTCCTCCCTCCTACAAGACCAATGTTCATTCCTTCCTCTCCTCAAAAAGACCCTCCACACAGCATCCCAGATGACATAGGCCCTGAGGGAAATTATTTTCCTCAAGGCCTCCTGTGTGGAGTTAATGTAAAAAAAGGGAGTCATTTCTTCGACTCGTTTTTATCCAAATTCCTCTAATTTCTGCACATCAAAAATGCTTAATAATTATATTTACAAAAGGATAAAATATTTTAATTGTAGCTATTCAAGAAGAAGAAAAAAACGGAATTAGTATTATTCAAGAAAAAAGTAAGTTTTTTTAAACTAAACACCGTAACATCGTGAACAAAAAGCAGTAACTTCATTTCAAATCATATTTTTATATTTTTTTAATGTTACCACATCCTGTACTTAGATTTATTGTACACTCTCTAATATAATTTTTTTACTCCTAAACCAAACTCAAGAGCTAGTTGTTCTCTTCATTGGCGTAGAAATACTTAAAAATATTTCTTGTTATGCCATGTATTATTGTAACAATAGTTCAATTTAAATTAATAAAATTAATCTGAAAATAGCGTGTGTTGAATTTATTAGAATGCCTGTTATTTAACGTACGGTACCTACCTACAAGTTTATTTTATTGGCAAGGACATACATTCTTGTCACTTGACCGTATTGAAACACAATATATTATATGAATTTAAAGAGTCTCTCTACTCTCCACGCCTTATCTTGTCATTACGACAGCCAGCCGTGGAAGTAACCAATAATTTGCTTCTATAATTACCTGTGTATTCAGTCATTATTCATGACAGACGGATCATAAATAACTAAATTGTCTCTATTGGACATCACAATCTATTGTTTGAAGAAGACGTATGTATTTATTTACATTTCAAATGAGAATAGAAACGACGCGATGCGATGTGCCAGTTTTGAACAAACTAAGAAAATATTATTTTTAAGTATAGTAGCATTGTGGCACAAGCTGATAATGATACTTGCTTTACGCTCATATTTTTTTTAAATACATAGATGATAGAAGTACTATAGAATTTTTCTTATCTTTATAGAACTAAAAAAAAGTTTCATTTTTTATAATTTGATTATCTTCTTGTACCATGTTGGTGCATATTATTTTTTTTTGTTTATCGAAGAAGGTTAGTAAAAATGCGAAAAGCAATAAATAATTTTATTCTGTGTTAATTATTTTTGTGTTTTATTCGAACAACTCAATTTCATTTAAATTTAATATAATTATTTTATTATTAAGTTCTGCAAGTACTTTCGTTTTGTAGTTGTTTCGGCTTACAATGCCATTTTCTGTGGTTAGACCACTTTGAGACAAATTATTTATTTGATTTCAATTTTTAAGGTGCCTCAATTGATTTATTAGCGGTTAATCCTTATACTAACAAAATAATTGTGACTCTATTTTGTAGGGTACTTTAAAATCTGTGTTCTTGTATTGAATGTTGATATGTTCTTAATTGCTTAATAATGACGTTAAGTCTTGTAAACATACTGGGAAGTGGGGAATAAAAAAAATTCCCTACTTTATTATTGTTATATTAAGATCATTCGTTCGTTTATTTATTTCTAATTGTTCAAGTAAATTTAATCGAAGACCCTTTCTTTCTTTTTGTAATGGTTTAGGCTTGTTGTTATTATCTGGAACGTGATTTGTCACTAAGACGTGTTTTGCGAATTCTGAAGAGGTTATATAATTATTATAACATCTTCCTGTCTGTCCAATGTAAGTAGCTTTACAGTTGGCATGGTCACATTTTAATTCATATATGCTGCAGATGTCATGACAATTTTAATAAAATAAAAATAAAATTCTAGCTCTAGACAGACAAACGATTGAAAAAATTGTAACAGATTTTATAGTAATTCAAACATAATAAGAACTTACATAAGTCTTTGGCGTATAACTGCAAGCGATTTCTTTGTAACATGAAATGGATCATTGCTTTCAGTAGTAATTTTCTTTTCACCTTGTTCAGAACCGATACATCCACCAAGTTAGCATTAGCGACATAAATATATGCTGTCTTTATTTCTCCACATCACAAACCAATCACTCACTGTCGCCGCCAACTGTCACACTGGAATTATCTGCAATTTATGTATCTGCTTCACAATACTGGTATAGTAATAATAATACGTCTAGAAGAGAATAACGAATAATGCACTAAATGCTTAATTGCATGTTGACGATACATAATAGGTTGTGTAAAGATCCCAGTCGCTGTTATTAAAGGCATGTGAATGTCTTGATTTAATAAATTACCCTCTACCTATTCATGAAAATGAAATCGTAACGATGATGTGCGTTGAATTAATTCAAATTTATTATAGGTGTGCTTTTTAAATAAATTTGCTCTCTAACAGCCCCAATAAACGTGGTGTAAATTTTATACAATTGATAAACAACCGCGTTTAAATACCTTACTAACAAACTAAAATTGTCTAAACTGATATTTAACTGCCATAAAAAGTTATACACGTTGTGTATACAGCGAAAGAGGATAGTTTATTTGTTGTACATACTTGAAATTTCTCATCGATTTTCGGAATATTTCCAAAGTATTTTATGTGCAATTCATCTTTTTGAAGATGTCATAAAAATAATCATCTAAACATCTTTTTGGAAACTAGATAAAATTAAATTTTTGTTTTTAAAATTTATTATAATATTCACAAATTGAAATCTCATTTTCATTTCAAACATGAAAAAAGTTGAGAATAAAAACTCCACTTATATTTTGACTCCAAACGTCAAATAATTGCAGAATATTCGAAATTTGGAAAACAAATTTCGAATATTCTTTCTTTAGAATCTGAAATAAAAAAAGTGATACTTTTTATATCCTTTACACAATCAAAAAAATTATAATTCCATGAAAATAACCAAAAAAATAATATTTTGGATTGGAGTTCTTGGATTTATGTTTACCTTCACATGCAAAAGGCATTTATATAATTAAAAAACATCACAAACATAGAATTTTTATTAAATTTACGAGGTAACAGTCAATTTAAAAATAATGCGTCGGAAATAACCTAACTTTTTCAAAAAGAGAAACACTGTTTATTCAGTGTGTACCTAAAACACCGCTTAGTGGTAAACTTAGTGATAAGTAGACATCGGATTATATGTCCAACAAAGTGCCAAAATATGTACTAAAAAGGGCAAAATATGCACTAAAAAGCCGCAAAATGCCCAAAATATGCACAATGAAAAATCAAAAAACCATTTTTATTTTCATATATTTTAATTAAAGACTGCACAAAAACAGCGAAATATTCTTAAAATTTTACATAGTTTTGGTGACAATATGCAATTAAGTATTTTTCCAAATTTTCGAGCGCAACTTTGTGACGTTTGTCGCCAGTACATCAATTTGTACACGGAAAATGACCTTTCTGCGTCAACTGCTCAATCAATTTGTACGCCGAATACGTACTACCTACATCAATTTGTACGCCGAAAACGACCTCTCTACGTCAACTGACGTCATTGGACAAAATTCAAAATTTGGCGCCATTTCGAAGACACCTATTTATGACCTGTGCCGTGGTAGGCAATATGTACTGCATGTCTTCAAGACTCGGATTCTTAAAACAATAATTTAAAATAGCGTCTAACATTTTACGAATATTTTCTGATATTGGATTAAGCTGGCGAGTTCGGTCATTGTTTCTAGTATTTCTATTGATTTAAATAGAGGAAGGTTTTTTGTTTCCAATTTTTTCTATGGCATCTGGTTACTTGTGGAAACGTGTTGAGATGGGCAATATTCTGTTTAATGGATGCGTCTTCAAATACTAGCTTGCTTGACTGAATTGCAATGGCCCCAGAACTGTCAAATCGACCAACTACTTGTTTTACAGCCTCAAAATTTTCAGCATAGAATAACATCGCCTTTAGTCAAGTACCCCATCAAGTTATTGAAGGTTCTGGTTGCAATGCTAGATTTGGCAATTGCTCTTCTTTGTAGGACTGCACACGCGACGGTGCTTTTAAAAACACTTTTTTGTAGAGGAAATCAATTTGTCAACATTCCCTTACTTTTGCCTTCTGCAAGGCGATGAAACCGATGAGCTAAGCATGTAATGTGCCGTAAATTTGGAAAAAAAAGTTTGCAGGGCTTGGCCAGCTTTCACCATGTATGGCGCAGCATCACGAAATATGCACGATTGGGGAAAAAGGCTAAAATATGCAATAACGCCGTAATTAGAGAAATATATGCATTTGCATATGCAAATATGCAAATGCATAAAATCCGATGTCTAGTGATAAGGTTGTTGGTGTCGTGGAATGGAAGAACTTGGAGAGAGGAATGGATAAGAGATCGAGTAAGGAAAGTCAAAGATTTCTAAGATTAATTAAAAATTGTTAAATGTGCAAATTAATAAACTCTTTTTTCATTAAAAGTAACTCAAATTTGACAATGCTTTGAATACCGAAACTTTTGTCGCGATAATAAAACTGAAGTACTTACGAAACTTATAAATAACATCATTAAATACGTGTCATCATAAAATAGGGATGAAACAATTGGAGTTCGACGAATTAAATACAATAGTAACAAATGATTCATTACACAATTATGTAGTTGGGATGTGTCCCCAAGGCTTATTTATCTCGATTTTATGTACAGATTGTTTTTATTAAAATTTCGGAACATTTCAAACAAAAGATGTAAATGAATTCATTGATTTGACAATAACTGACATCAATATTTAAACAAAAATAAGGATTCCACAAAACGATAATTTGAATATGTAATTGAAAATATGTTTAGAGCACCGACCGACGTGAAAACAAAATAGAGCTATCAAATGAAATTGAAGTAGACAAAAGAGGAGAGGAAATCGATGATATATGCTAATTGTTAAGTTGAACACTGATAAGTGAAAGTATGGGTGTAAAAATAAATTTTATATTATAATATGTTTATGCCAAACCACTCACTTTCATAGAGACATTAACTTATTGCCAACAAATATTTGGGCTTGGCGAAACATCTTCAATTCGCAATTGTGGGCCTGCCCGGGCCCTGACCTTATCTGTGCCAATTCGTAATGCTAATACATTTGACATTTTGATGAAAGGCTACATTCCAAGAAATAAAATGTTTGACGTGTGAATCACTTTGTTTAGTTATTCGACTCTTATTGCGGCAATGTTTTTTAATCCAGAACCCTGATAACTTTCCGCGGCCGGGAAACCGTAAAACTCTTCTGCCCCTTGTAGTGACATTTTTTCATAATATAAAGTAACTGACAGGATTAGTCATTTTTATCAGCTGATGTTTGAATACGAGCGATTCATTTACACTTTTTCCTTTGCCTGGTAGAAAATCTGTGTGCGTCACGAATTCATGTGACTGCCTCGCTTTTTTCGCTATTAGGCCCTACAGGCGGCTATTCGATATGTTTCGCCCCTCTTTTAGTTAAGTTCCCTGATCATAGAGTCTTGCACCTTTATACGCCATACAAAAAATTAACTTATTGCATAGGTATCTATTCATTTTTCTATCCAAATAAAAACCATTTGTGAATGTCCACGTAATATATGTTTGTCGTATAACTTTGTAAATTTGAAATTCACTGTACTAATGAAAACTAATTTCCACTAACAAAACCCATTAACTAAAAAAATTATTTCCAAACAGAAATTAAGCAATTAAAAACCGCCACAGAAGTTGTGTATTTTAAATTCGATTTAAAAAATAAAAATAAAATTCGAGTTTCTCACCCCTAATCCCTCCTACAGCAATTTTTAGCCAGGTTTGAGAGCTCTCAAAATTTCAAGATTCAACCATTCATAATCATATATCTTGTAGATACATTTTGTTATTATAGGCGCAGCTCAAAATTTTCAAATTTTGTAAAAGCTAAAAGGAACCAATTCCAAAAATACCGCTTCCTTGGAATAATGATATTGGGAGATCCAGTGGCAGATGGTCACCGGGACCAAAAAAACAATTTCATGAATATCGTCGTTCATGAAGTTCATTTTTTATATTTGGTTTTGGAAAACGTTATCTTTGGTTAGACATACCTTTGTATTTAGTTATTTGAAGATTGGAAACGTTTCATGTTGGGAAATTTTGGATCTTGAAAAATTTTATTTTTCTTAAAATATTTCTTCTGGAAAAAATCACACATCTCTTAATTTTTCCATGATGAGAAATTTTTTAAATAAAATTAAAAATTGTCAAATAGAAAATTTTCTTTAAGCGAATTTATCTTTTTGATTATTTTACGAGAAGAGAAAACTTTTCTTGTGAGCAAATTTTTTACCAAAAATTTAATTTTTCTGTATAAAATTCTTCTGGAAAATTTGTCGGGAAATTTAAAAAAAAAATCGCTATCACGAGAATTTTCCACGTTTCCCAAAAAAAAATATTTTTGCAAAACTGTAAATCGAAAAATTACAGATCGGAAAATTGATTGGAAAATGTGTCGCGGATATTTTCGATAAAACATTTAAATATTTATCTTTTCGATTTTATTTGAACTCTGGAAACTTTTAATAATGTGAAATTTTTTATCCTATTATATATTTGTTTGAAAAAATTATCTTCTGGGAAAACAGAAAAATATGTCAGAAAGTAGGAAAAAGTTCTTCCGGGGAAAATAAAAATAGGAAAATTTTTGCTCTGCAAATGGGTTTGGAAATTTTTCATGTTGAAAATTTATGATCCTGGAAAAAAAAATTTTTGGAAAAATTGGAAATTTTGAAAATTTATCGGAAAACGGGTCTGGAATTATAAGTCAGGTTTTTGAAACTGATTGATTAAAATTTCTGTGTGACATTTTCTCATCAGGGATGCTGTTTGAAACTTCAACGGTTCTTTTTGAAAATAACAGACGGTGCCACTTCCGTTTACAATAATCCAAATCGTACAGTTATTAAAATAATAATGCTATTAATTGTAACTGAGAGGGGATTCCTATCATTACTTTCGAAGGTTTCCGTGGGGGAAATATCAGTATCGAACTAATAATAATAAAGAAAAATTATTTTTAAAAATCCTTAAACATGTTGAAAGCATCCGTAATTCGTAGTAACCTTTGAAAAATACATTATGTATTCAACGTTTGCTACCTTACACAATAATGGTGTGTAATTAATCTTCGTTTAATGTACGAAGGACTCGCGGCATATTGATTACCTTATTCCAAATAATAAATGGCTTTGGCCTCGAAACACCCGACAGCCCATATCATTATTTCATTGTTAAAATACCGAATTCATCGTAAACAGGCTCTGTGGAAAATGGATTGATTGTTTGAAAACGTGATTTTTACCTTTTTAGCCTTCTGGTAATGTTGTCTTGTCGACCTCTATACAAAACTGCATCAATTTGTGTAAGTTTTCTCAGGAATATACTCGTTACTAGCGCAGGCCCGTGAAAAATAACGAGATATTATAATATTTGAAGATTGTGAAGCTGAAAGTATTTATAAACAAAAATGTTAATCTTAGGATATTTCAAAAATATTATAAAAAAATATGATTTAGTTTTAATTTATGGTTTAATCCCACTCAAAAATACAAGATACGTTATTTTCATACATATTTGGGAGGAGGGTACGGGTACTGCCGCCCAGATAACCATTTATTGGGTAACCAACACCTCTGACATAGGTGACCCCAAGTAGCCACCAAATTGTGAATCACTGAAAAAAAGAATATTTAATTAATGAAGACAATATTAGCCTCCAAATTTTTAATCGCTGAAAAAAATAATATTTTATTAATGAAGACAATATTAGCCTCCAAATTTTTAATCGCTGAACGAAAAGAATCTTTAATTAATGGAGACAATATTAGCCACCAAATTGTGAAACACTGAAAAAAAGAATATTTAATTAATGAAGACAATATTAGCCTCCAAATTCTGAATCGCTGAAAAAAAGAATATTTAATTAATGAAGACAATATTAGCCTCCAAATTTTTAATCGCTGAACAAAAAGAATCTTTAATTAATGAAGAAAATATTAGACAATATTAGCCTCCAAATTTTTAATCACAGAAAAAACGAATATTTAATTAATGGAGACAATATTAGCCACCAAATTCTGAATCACTGAAAAAAAAGTATCTCTAATTAATGAAGACAATATTAGCCACCGAATTTTGAATCACTGAAAAAAAAGAATCTTTAATTAATGAAGACAATATTAGCCACCAAATTTTGAATCACTGAAAAAAAAAAGAATCTTTAATTAATGAAGACAATATTAGCCACCAAATTTTGAATCACTGAAAAAAAAAGAATCTTTAATTAATGAAGACAATATTAGGCACCAAATTTTGAATCACTGAAAAAAAAATCTTTAGTTAACGAAGACAATTTTAGCCACCAAATTTTGAATCACTGAACAAAAAAAGAATCAATCAAAGCTTCTTAAGTCGCAGAAATAACCCATTCTCACGTGTCAAATACAATGTATATATTGTGTAGATGGGTTTCTAAGCGTATTGAAATATAACTTTTTGCTAATTATTATCAAAGTTTGTAAGCACAGTATCATTAATAAGACTTTTTACATGGTTGAATAGATTACACCGCATTTTTTGAATGACCTGGTAAATTGGTTTATTTTTTATAAGATTACGCAAAGTATGTCAATGGGTGGATTAGACGGAAAATTGCTTCTGTTGAAGTAGAAGAGATTATCGTATCGATTGTCGATCTTTAAGTATGTTACGAACGGGTCGTTAAAATATTGCAACATAAACAAATGTGCACGTTCATTAATCACAATACCGTAAGCCACTAAAAATAATACCAATAATTCATAATAAAGCGTCAATAAAGTCATCTGGTTAGCCTAAAAATGGATGAGGATTTATAAAATTTCCAGTCAGCAGAACTGGTAAGCAGTAACTTTTTGAACTTTGAATGCTGGTATCCAGTTCCAGAACGTCCTGCGTATGCCTCCTATACATGATATTCTACACCACACGCATTACGACCATAAGGCAGAAGGCAATTCAATCAAATGCAGGTACTATGTGATTTTTTTTTTTTTTTTTTTTTTTTATAGTTAATACCGCACAAGAGTCCCAACTGCTCCCGTCTGGAGCCAGTGAGACTATGGCATCCCCAATCGGGGTATGTTGTGAGGCTGAAGGTAGTGGGGAGGGGAAGGAGATAGGGAAGAGGAAGGTGGGGAAGTACCTGGCTATTCAGATCTGGTCACTAAACACGGCTAAAGCCATTTTCAAGCAACGTTTCAATTCTGAATGGTGGTCTTACACCAGGGCGATACTGATAGTATCTTCCACTCTGGAACGTGCCGCAAATATACTACATATTATTTTAAATGAATAAATTGTGAAATAACACAAATATCAAATAAAATTTATTTGCGCACGCCGGGTTCGAACCCGCGACCTTCGGATTGTGAGTCCAGAGTCTTACCTCGGGACCACGGAGGCCGATTGATAGAAAGTGATTGTTTTTCTTTAACTCTTATTTACCAACCCGTTATTGGACGAAAATTTGTTAACAAAATCATTCCTAGGCAAACCAATGATCAACATATTTTGCTGTCGAAGGCTCATGCATGACATTTTTTCAGATCATGCCTATAATAATAAAACGCTGTAAAAGATACGTGCCGGGAACATGATGTACTTTATTTTTATAATTTAAGATCAGAGAAAAATATGAGTTTGCCCCCATTTTGAATGAATCAAGAATAATTCCACCGGATGTTTTTATGGCCATCTTGCAGTTGAGCAAACAAAATTCTCTCATTATTGTCAGTCGTAAACACATCACAAGAAAGATAATTTTTATACGAGTTCAAACACTTCTAAGTTCAAAGTAAAGATTGATAATTTACACGGCTGTCTCGGTGGTATATTGAGGTTATATTTTACAAGCATCCTTGAAGTCAAAATACAGCAAATAAAAAACTTTTACTGCCTCCAAAGCGCCCAGCAATCATATTTCTGCTGAGTGTTTCAGAAGAGGAATTTGTATTAATAGATGGAACGAAGTGCAGAAATGCTGTCAAATTTATGAGGATGATTTTAAAATTATGAGAAATAAGGTAATTAAGCTGATGAAAATGGTGGGACTTCTGTGTGACTTTCGATGCCTTCGGGTGTTTTTATGACGCAAAAAAAATTGAGTTTTCGTTTTTTTATGTCACATTACATATACTAGTTGTGCAACACTACTCATTTTAGTTGGTGCAAAGGTTCAAAATTACTCCTGAAAACACATAGGACATTAAAAATCCCTAAAGAGTCGTTTCTCTTTCAAAGTTTTTTATTTTATTTTTATGTAAAACAGCACAAATAGTCCAACTGCTCAGAGCTGTGGCATCGTCGTTTCAGGGATGTAGTAAGGCTGAAGGAAGTTTAGGGGAGTTGGAGGAATGTTCAGTCATGGATAATAACTGATAAATGTAATGCCCGCTCTAATTTGCCTACGTCAGGACTTAAACACGTGGTCACTGGTAAAGGGCCAACGATTATTCCTAATATCTCATTAAATTCAGAGGATTTAAAATCAACTAATCAATTTCTTCATATATAAGTATGCGGGGCAAAACATTCATCACACGCAAAAACCAAACATTTTAAAGTAAACTCAATGGCACGAAGCGGTAATGGACACAAAACAACCAAAACAAAAATCAAGATGGGCCGTCTCACTTAAACACGAGAGTCGCATAGATAATTGGGCAGTTGAAATGGTAAAAACCTTCGATAATGTAATTAATGCCAGCGTCGGACACCTTTCGGTGATGTATGCCATCGCCTTGCCGTCGTGTCGCCGCGAACGGGCGCTTTGTGCAGATTGATGGGTGACGTTTGCCCCGTCCATCCGTCAACGTCCGGCAGACCCGCCCTGCCACTACGTGCGAAATGGACTCCGCACACCAATCTCGATTGAGTGATGCGGCGCGTCCTAGATTCGGTCCAGGTTATTTGTCAGACGCCGGCTTGCGGTGCCGGTGCGACCCCGCCTGAGTTTTTTACAAACAGTGACGGATTTAATGTAAATCGACCCCATTTGTAAGTTGAGGATCTGACCCGGAAACACGGGTTCGATAGTTCGATTACTAACTGTCAAGTAAAAAAAGTTCTGTTGAAATTGTATTTGTGTTCCTGTATCGGGCGGTTATTGATACCTGCTACTTGTCAGATTTTAAGCTGGCCGTCCATGCAAGGTTAGCAACCATAGTTACCATTGCAGGTGAATGAGGTGGTTCTCATTTATTTATTTTTTATTTATTTATCCTTACTTTAAACGTTAATACCGTTATAAACGTTAATAATGGATGGGGTATGAAATCCTGTGTTGAGAGCAGGTGCAGTTTACAGCACAATATTTAATTAATGAAGACAAAATTAGCGAAACCCAATCAAGAATCCGAAAAAGTTACGGTCATATCTAGGACTCAAACTTAGGATCTACGCCTTGCCAGAGAGGAGCTCTACCTACTGAGCTAATATGTCTCTATCCAATTCGGTCGTATTTAACTGTACCATAATTCGACTAAGGTGTACCAACATTATCTTCATTTTCTTAACGAATATTTTTATTGGCTGCTATCTTTATGAATTACCGCAAGATTCAAACCCGAACTAAATGCTATCTAGAGAGTGTCATTTTTATTTTTAATATGCGACATCTATTGATTTTTCTACTAGTCTATGGTGAATATTTATTTATTTTTATCTTAATGAGTAAAACCTACAACATAACAAGATATCACAGTTTACAACTTACAATAAATAAACATTACAATAAATAAAAATAAAAATAAAAGTAAAAAGTTCGATCATATTCATAAAATTAGTAATACTTATGGAGGTTTAAAAAATTATTGACTTTTGATTTGTGTTGGTTGGTGATCCAAGACAAACTGTCCAATTAATATTTAAAATAATTAAATTTGTGTTCTGTCTAATGGCCACTGGAATTGTATTACTACGCTTTATTGCAAAGTAGATAAAAATTTCTTTAGTTACGATTGAGTGATAAGAACCTTGGATCTGGTTCCTGAAGTCGAGTGTTCGAAACCCAGCAGATGAATGGGATTGTATCATGGCAACTTCATGTTCTCCTCGTCAGAGTGACTGTTAAACTTTTAAATCTGGTGTGGTCAAATAACCCGATATTAAATTTATGATGTCTATTTTGAACAGTACCTCTCCACTTTCATCACCTTCACAACATTTTTAATAATGCAGTTGTCATAGATTCACTGACTTAGGACCGTTGTAATACTTCTGCAGTATCACATATATATACGCTACGATATCAAATAATATAATTGGTTCTCGGAAAAACTACTTTTATTTGATTTTTATTTTTTTTTACATTAACTCCACAAAGGAGGCCCTGAGGAAAACAATTTCCCTCAAGGTCTTTGTCAATTTCCCTGAAGGTCACTGTGGAGGGTTTTTTTGAAGAGATCCATGTTGTAGGAAGGAGGAAACAGAGGCCGGAAAATCATTCCACAGCCGAGCAGTTAAACACAGGAACGAGCCGAAGAAGCGACCCGTCGGCACGTGACAAATGTCAATCGTGTACATATGTTGGGCACGCGTTTGGCGTGTTTCGCGATTATGCACCAGAGCCGAAGGGATCAATGATGCTAGTTCCTCGGAGCAACTTCCATTGAAATACCGGTAGAACAAGGATAGCATTCCCACCCGACGCCTGTGCTCTAAAGATTGGAGAATCTATCAAACGGACCGCCCGTTTCTGCACGGAATCGAGGGTATTTTTCAGGTATTTTGGAGCTCCAGACCTGAGGCGGCTGCCAAATTCAACCGTGGGGCTCACTTGTGATTTGTACAGGGTTAGCAGTTGTGTACTATTAAAGTATCCGGGGGTCCTGTACAGTACGCCCAGTATTTGAGAGGCTAACTTTATTCTGGCTTCGATGGAGCCCCCTTATCTGAGCTGGCCAGAGGTAGAGTTACACCAAGGATATCAATGGAGGGCCTGTTCGGAAGATTGCTTCCGTTGAAGGAGACTAGATCAAATAATATTCAATTAAAGTGTTCGGAACTTATCATATCGGTACGTAGGTACTGTAGACACCATACCTATGATGTGTTGATCATTGATTAATGATTAGTATTAATGTAAAGAATAAAGTTAAATAAATAATAAAGATTAATAATCTAAAGAATAAATAAAATCATAAGGCCTTGGTAATCCAAGGAAATTGACTAAATGGAAAAGCTTCTAATACTTACTAATTTAATTAATCCTTCACAAATTTCAAATTCCTTCAAATACTCACCTGTTCCTTTGTTCAATCAGTAGAACAAAAATAGATAATTAATCATTTAATGTATTACAGGTATGTCGATGTTGCCATGACATTTTTGTCTGCAATCATCGGCAGTAATACTTTGAAAGGATAATAACAAGCCGGTTATACAAACATAACGATATTCATCAATCAACAATGATTACTGTTAATCAATCATTACATTTAACAAATATTAATTTAACGCGTAATATGTAATTACGCAAGACAAAGACTAACATTACTGACAAGGAAAATCTTTAAGGCCACGTGAAGAATTATGCTCCAAATCTTTGCCGACTAAGCCGGAGACTATGGCATCATGTTGTTGGGGGAAGCTGAAGGTGGTAGGGAGGGTAAGGAGATGGGAGGAAGATGGTGAAGAGCCTTGGCTATTCAGATCTGGTCACCAAACACGGCCAAAGCTATTTCAAGCAACGTTTCAATTCTGAATGGTGGTCTTACACCAGGGCGACATTGAGAGTATCTTCCAATCTGGAACGTGCCGCAAATATACTACATATTATTTTTAATGAGTAAATTGTGGAATAACACAAATCAATAAAATAAAATTTACTTCCGCACCCTGGGATTTGAATCACCGACCTCTGGCTTGCTTGTCAAAATCCTCAACCTTGCTTACTAGTCCTTAATACTGTTGAATATGGTGACCTCCAAGGCGCAGGTGATAGTTTTCGAATTTGACTCTGGTTGTTACAAGTTTGGTTACTGCCCAGTACATGTCCCAAAATCTACGTATTGACGTAAGAAATACGAACTCTTAAACAGATGTTGTCGTAAATGATAAATAAATTGGCAGTAAAATGATGTATCCCAATTCCTTATACGTACGTACGTTAAGTGGATCAGTCCGTGAATTCAACGCGTAGATAATAATTAAGATGTCTAGCATAAAGGCAGTTCTTGAATCAGTGTCGCTTGAATAGCCTTTTTGCAGATATATTACATTCCCAGCTACCTCTATTCCAGTGCATTCATTTTGCAAAGGCCGTAAATAGCGGACCATTTTACACTCCCAACGCAAAATCCCGCAGATCTGTGAGAGCGCCATCAATTACGTTAAATTAGCATCTCAAAGGTGTGGATGAATCATGAAGGAGAAGCTTAGTCAAAGTAGCAGAAACAAGAGAGTAACTTACGCCATCTTCATCTTGCTTTAACCTTTTAAGTGCAAAGAATCCCCCAGCCGTCAAGACGAAGAGATTTATGAAACCCCGAGCCGTGAATACCCGAGTTCCCTGAATAACTTTCCACTACTTACTTTTCACCATGTAAGCGCAGCTCAGATTTATTCTAGCTTCCTATTAAAAGAGAAGTTTTCTTAATTGCTGCCAGCCCGCTTTAGCAACACATTCAGGTGTGAGGTATTTATTTAACATAAGTTTAGTACTTTTGTGTCATCAATCCTTCCACTCTCCATCCATAAATTAGAAACATACCTCTTCCTAGTGACTAATGACCATGTTATCAGATTTTCTCATTTTTTTTAAAAACAGGTTTTCGTGTAAGATACACAAAGATCAGTTGCTCTCCGATAACGTTTATTTGCAGTCTTCATCGCCAAGGGAAGTCCATGAAATAAATAACAATATTTTTAAAGCGAGGTCGTAAACACAAAATGAAATACACTAATACCAAAATTTAATATCATGATTTATAGACGATATTTTACCACTTTAATCCACTCGATTGATTGAAATGGGGCTTAACTCCGTAGCTTCTGACACCTAGGTTTAGGATTTAGCCAATCAGTCACCAAAAAGATATGCAGGGGATTAGCTTTGGCTGAAGGTAAAAACATTCCTATGGAAGATTTAAAAACACATCGATCAATCAATTGGGTTTTATTGATTGTCATTGAAACATAATCTAACTTTGGTAAATATAACTTGCCGTAATAAAAAATGATACGTGTATTATTAGTGCTACTGGATCAAGGGGCACAAAATAATATATATAAGCAATAATCTTGTGAATTAGGATGATAACAATCTACCTTCAATCTATTGGATAATTTTGTTCCCATTTCCCATGATCATCCAACATCCAAAATTCTTGGGACTTCTATTATTAGAGAGATTATTATTACAGATTATTAAATATATTGCTTATCTAAATGTATTAATGTACATTGTACTTGTATGTACTGATGAACCTATCAACATTTCGATGATGTGTTAGTACTGGATAAAACCCTATATCAATACTATATTGACCGAATCCGTCATCTATGGTCGATTATCAATATTTGCGATCACGGTCAACAATTATTGGTAAGAGATATTCCGACCGACCGCGACGATTGATAAATTTTAGCCCGGCCTCCGTAGTATCAGATAAGTTTCGGTTAACTGTCAATAATATACGCATTTAAATGTATAATTTCTTTCATTGTGCAAAAAATTACTGGCTTATTAATGAACGGAGTTTACCTAACGAAGCTCTTAGAATTGAACGAAGTCTAAACTTAATAAACTTAATTAATTCAATTAACATGCGACCAATTTATTCCATTCGAACTTTGAGAAATTAAAGTGGTTGAAATATGACTAAAGACTTGATTAACTAATTGACTCTCGTTTAGTGTCCAAAAGTAAGTGCGGACTGCAAATGCATAATTAGGTTAGTACTTCAATTCAGCTTTGCCAAATTATTAATATTTGTTTTATTATCTGCTTGGCGTTTGACATTTCGTAGTGTATAGAAAATACCCAGTTTCAATTTTTTATTTATTCTCTGTCAATATCGGTTCGGCTCTCAGCGGTGAGACCGTTCACGGGCCTTCGATAAATCAGCGGAAGTTTGGCTTATCGATCCGATATTGTTAAATTATCGATTTCATTGTGCTAGAGCTCCTGATCTCAAAACGTAAGTTGTAACAATCTGATCACGCATTTACCAAACATTGGAATTTGATGAAGGTAGTTATTTTTTATCGACCATTTGATTCCTTTAAATAGTTACCAGGAATCGTACATCAAATAATCAAGCATCTTATCGTTTGCGCAATGGTGCGTGGGGTCTTCGTGTGTACACGTACAGTCGTACAATGAACAATTCAGTCAAAGGAACACAGACTTTTAATTCTTTTGAATACTGTGCTTCCCTTCGATTGTCACCAAGTGTTCTTCTATTAGAACACCTTTCAAGACAGGCAGTTCTAAAGACATTTTTGTTGCTATTGACGCAAGGGAATACCCATTACGGCTGTTATGGATGGCCCACGGATCCAATAACCATAAATCTTCATAGCCCACTTTCAAATGTAACCGATGAATTATTTCTGCATTTATTACGAAGAGTGTTTGTGAATGAATGTACAGATGTTCACATTAACGTGTCACTTGATTATACAAAACTGAGACACATACCCAACAGGCTTTTCAATTCAAAAAGTTAAAATTTGTGTATGTTGTCACAAAACTTACGACAATGCTAATTACACTTATTACACAATTTTTCGAAATTTACATACGCTTTTTGTATGGGCGTTTTTGGGTTAATTGTTATTGATTGGCAGCTGCGTAAAATTTGAAAAACAAGTTTATCAGTTCAGATTCCAAAGCTGAGACAGAAAAATTGGAGGTGTCAAAAATAATAGTATCAAATAAGCTCTAATTAGGTAGTATCATATTTAATATATTTTTAATCATATTTTTTTGTCAAATTGCAAATATTCTTGAGTGTTCGATGCTTTTGTCAAAATTGATTGATTGCTAAGGTTGACATATTTATGTATGTATATTATAAATAATATCTGCTATTTAAGCCATTAGGCCTACTTACGAACGCTTGCCTAAGTTATATAACGTCAATCCGAAAAAAATACGTTACCGCATCACGGTTCATACCAATGTTCTTTTGATATCTTATTCTATTTGTGCTAACCTTGTGAATATTCGAAGTCTTTCTTGTATAGATGATGAATGTACCCACATAAAAGGACACAGATAACATTACTTACAGATCGTTTTGACAGACCATTGAAGTTCAATTCATTCAAGCATCCACGGTTCCAAAGAGGTATTTCGATGTTTGAAAAAGTTTAAACATTTCAATGGAAGTAGGGTAGGTACCTTTACTTTTGACATACCAGACACGCCCAAAGCCCACTTCTATCGGTTTATAAGTTCAGTAGTAGTGTGGCATTCGCAGCAGGAACATTTAAACCAAAACGTGGAAAATTAAAATAATGCAATGACAAAATTGTATTGGATGTTCATTGAAATCGTTTCTTCGACTCTTTTTTGTGAAGTCGGCTCGTATGTGGAACGAGCTACCGGCATTTGTTTCCCTCCTTCTTATAATCGGGGTCTCTTAAGGCGCCGTATCCCCGCTCAAAAAGAAGAAGATGGAGAGATGTGTAATTACGAATGTTGAAAAGAGCGCGCTAATATTTAAAACGATAAAATTGAAGCGAAAATTGTGAAAATGTTTAATAAAACACGACTCGTTTAAAATAGAACAAAAATCGCGAGGAAAATTAAAATAGCATTTAAAGAAACACTGTGAATTTTTAAAATATAACTTCTAAAATAAAATAAATGAATGTGTTAATCATAAATTTTCGGAGCATACTTTGTGTTTCGGCGTGGAACGTATCTAGATATTATCTTAAAAAATAACGTATATTTTTTTAAGAGCTTAAAAATTTCAAATGTTTAAGGGAGATATGTAAAAAACCGGTAGAAATTCGGGTAGCGGCGGCTTCAAGACCCGCATTAATAAATTCCTTCCTACAGCCCCTACCTTAACCCGCCTCACACCGCTGCTCAAACGGGTGCTGACGTAGTTCTCACGTCTTCGTAATGACAGGGGCGCTTTTGTGAGGTGTCACAAAAAAACATTCGTTACGACTTAAACATTTTTTTACTAAATTAAAATGCACTCCGGTAAATTATTAACATAAACTGTATTTTAGTATGTGTTGTGTATGTCGTAATATTTATATGTGCATGTCATTTCAAAGAGATTATTGGTGTGAATAAAAACTGACGTAACTAATGTTTCCTGGTATAATTTCTGTCGACAATCAATTACCGCGCCTGATTAACCACTTGTCCCCGGTGCAGAATGACAGTATGTAGAGATGCATTAGCATAAATCGCATAAAATCTGAGGCCGGGAACACATCATTGAACGTCCCTGGGGCATTCATCAAATCATCCTCTCATTTGTCGCCGTAACTCTGCTCCCGGCTGCTGTGTCATCCCAGGGGTCTGCAACCTGCAACCACTAAACATCTCTACCATAATATTGCATTATCTCTTAGACATTTAGTTTTTATGATCTCCAGTCACCAATATTAGATTTACCATACAAACATTTGCTGCTTTTCTAAATGAAAATAAAATACTAACAAACGTCCTTACTTACGCCGCCGAAAATGCGCCGCAGGAAAACATTTCCATCTGAATAACGCTGTGCAAATTAGAAGTTTACAGCAAATAAGTTGTGGATAAAAATAGTTTTTGAATAATACGAGTACAACTTGTTTCTCTGCCAGGCGTAATTTGAAATTTACACATTATTTTTCTTGGGTGAATAATATAAAAATGTGGAACAAAGATTACGGTGTTTCGTCATGTTTTATGGCATTCAAATGGTTGCCTAACACCAAATTACGTGTTGTAAATTACGAATAAATTTTACAAATTTTTATTAGAACAACTTTCTTTATAATAATGTACCGCAGTCTTTTCGGTTATAAAATTCAATTCGGTTATATAGTCTCACTATCTCGTTTTAATTAATTATTTATTCGTATTCTCGTTATGACTGGAGCGAATCTTATCGAAAATTTTATTTTTCTAATTATTCTTCTTACATGGCCGTCTTTTTAAATAGCGTAATGTGCTCACGCACATTGGTGGACGACCACTGATTGTATGTAATCCCATCTAAATAATTCCAAAGCACTGTGTCTTCCCTCTTCTCTTGATGCATGACTCGACAGATGCAGCTGCGCCCTGCAGTAGCAGTCCTTGTGCATCCAGAACAGTGACTAAAGCAACTACTGGAGCAGTGACTGAAGCAGTGACTAGAGCAGTGACTGCTCGTCTCTACCGCTACCGCATCTCTAGATAGACGCTTGTCACAACAAACTCCGTAATTTACGACAAGCGATAATGCTTGCACATTTTACGGGAGGAGTTTCTTCTGAGATGATTTTCAACGACTGTGAAGTGTGAAATAACGCTTATGAATTTGTCAACTTGTGTCAAAAGCGTTATTTTAGGAGAATCAATCATTATCTCTGCTCCTACATAAGTATGTCATAAACGGCGAGATAAAAAGGATTATGCTTTATTTACATCAATATACTCGTATCAAGGTACATAGCTTCTAGTTTTATTTATGGAACCATAAAATCTCAAGGTATTTACGATATGCTTGCTTATAAAATTCATTAATATTTTTGAAAGATAGCGAAGAAAATTTTTCATTCTATATATAATAAATATGAATTTTTAATTAGAGACTTCTTTAGGTAGAGGTGTACTAACAAATTATTTGCGCAGCCCGAATGATTTAAATCATTTAGAAAAATTAGCAATACTTAAGAAATTGGCGAAAGACAAACTCGAGAAATTCGCGAAAGACAAAACTGGAGAAATTTGAGAAAAGCAAAACTCAAATACCTGAAAATATATTTCTGTTGGTCCTATGATGATTACCGCCATTTTTCTATTAATATGACAATGCGTCTTTAAGCATAATGCCTATGTGGATTTTTCTGAGAAGTCACCACACCACTGTTTAAGGCACCACACCACGTTTCGTGCGCGGTACAAGGGTATATTTTTCGTAAATATTTTCATACGAACGAAGAATGAAATTTTTAATTAATACTCATAGTCAATATATACGAGTACATATAAAAGACTGTATACAAATTTTTGTACTCGAATCTAAAGTATAGTTTGCGGTGTGCGTCACTTTCAACAGGACACTCCGACGAACTTGCTGCTCGGCGGTTGACAGCGAGTAAGCCATTTGAAAAATAAAATGAAAATATATTTTGAACTAGACATATAGATTAATAGCTTCACGTAGGGGAATTTCGATATCTAAAAAAATGGCATACCAGCGAATTTTACTTACGGTTTTTATTAAAAATTTTCATCGTTCATAATAAAAAAAATAGAAGGGGGCCCTTTATTAAAAAAAAAACCTACGAGGTGCCACAAAGACTGGATTTTCGAACAGTTTAAGACTTGGTGCATGCAAATCGGATGTATTGTTTTTAATTTGTTGTCAACCAGGTTGAAAAACGTAGTTTTTGAGAAAAATGCATTCAAATTTTTGCTGAACGATAATTCGACATATAAACTGTTTAAAACGGTTTCGCATAAAATGCTGAATCTCCATGAATTTTACGAATTTCTTTAAAACATTTGGTTAGAGCATTCTTAATAAATGCATCTTTCAGAAAATTAAATAAAATTTTTAAAAATTTAGAATTTTTTTGACAGCAGTGCCTTAAACAAAATAAGTTAGTATTGGGTTATTTATGTTTCCTTGCGTCTCCCCTATTCACTTAGTCGTAAACAAGATGCAAATACGCTGAAATAAACATCTCCCCAGTGATATATTCGTGGCTTATGCAGTTGTGAGAATGGGTAGCTACCGAGCCTCAATACTTATATTGTGTCATCCCAAATTCCAAGTATGCGGTAGTCGCCTGTGGGTAGTACGTCAGATGTTTCGGTTAAATTAAATTCATGACACCACATTTAACAGGAATACTTAAACCCGAGTTTATTTTGAACGGAACTTGGTAAGTACGTACTTAGTGAGAAGGGAATTTGGTTAAATGGACTCTTGGAGAATGTTCATGGACATCACGAATCTTAGGGAAGTGCGACAAAGTTTTTTTAATACATATTATGTCTTAAAAATGTAAGCAAGAGTATTTTCGATGACCTCGCATACGAAGTTGCATTTGAGCAATAAAATCTGTATGTATCTCTCACCTGCGAAACTTTATTGCATATTACTTGTGAAGCGATTTTAAAAAGTTCATTGGTGGATTTGAAGTAATCTTTTACATCATGTTAAAAGGAACGTACGCGCGGCCCATTTCGGCCAGTTTCATACAAATCTTAAATTTGGATTTGAGATCAAATTACAAAACCAAACTGAAAAAATATTTTTGTAATCAAATATCTAGTACGAATGTGAGCTACTTTTTTATTTTTAAATTATAAAAATTTTTGTGTTTCTTGATTTTAGAGGCAACTTGGGTAATTATTTGTGAGTAAATGAAAAACACTGAAAAAATAATTTTTGGGAAGTAATTTTAATGTTTAAACGACAAATTTTTGTTGCGCCGTAAATAGGTCATTTGTATTTTAAATTTACACATACCAAAATGATTTTTTTTTTAAATTTTGAATATTTATTTTATATTACATTATATTTTTATGAAAAATAGGGTAAAATTATTTTTTGTTGTTTTTCATTTACTCGCAAATAATTGCCCAAGTTGCCTTTAAAATCATAAAACACTAAAATCTTTAATGGCTTATATCTTATAATTTAAAGCAAAAATAAATAAAGTAGCTCACATCCGTACTAGATATTTGATATACCCTCTGATTACAAAAATAATTTTTCAGTTTGGTTGGATATTTTGATCTCAAATCCAAATTTAAGATTTGTATGAAACGGGCCAAAAGGGGCTGCGCATACGTTCCACTTAAAAATAACTTACGCATCGACATTTAGTGAATTTATCTCAAAACTGTTTTTTGCGTAGTCTTGAAATCCGATGTAAAGAGGTGTTATTTTCCTGATTCCATTTCTTTGCTACTTCTTACTTATCAGAAAAAGTACCATCATAGTTTAATAAATAAAAACGCGACGGTAATTATTACCTAAACAATAGAATTGAAATAAAGTTCTGTTATAATACGATGAGTATATTATTTAGTGATTTTTAAAACCCTATGGATCTGCCTAACTACTGAAATTTCTTTGAGATTCTAATCAATTATAGTGGCAAGCATTATCGGCCATCATAACTTATGCAAAATAATTTATCACTTCTGTTATTAAAAATGACGTGAGAATTCATAAATAACCGAGCCTTATAAAATTGTAATGTTATTTGAATCGTGTAATCTGATTGTTTTCTGTTCTTTATGAAAGTGACAAAGCTCGGAACATCAATCACAAGAATATATTTGTTACAAAAACGGGATCACAACCGTTTAGTACTCCCAGAGATAGGACAGAGGAACAACAAAAAATATTAATAAATTAGTTACAGCTGAGGCCATTAATTTCTACCATAGAAAGTCAAGTATAAATCTGTGTAAAGGTGCTGCGGGCCGATGACAAAACTGTTTGACGTTGTCCCTTCCCCTTTTAAATGTTTTTTTGCTGTTGTTGTGTTTCCGGCGTAATTTATTGCTCAATTAGTCTTGTTTAATAGGCCCTGCAGACGCAACTGCAGCTTGCATCGATATATTATGGATATTTGTGTATTCACATTCAGGAGGCGATCGAAGTTAGAAGGTTTGAAGATAGGAATTACTCTTTTTCGACAAACGGGATTACCTACTTTTTTACCAGGGGATTTTACGAGAAAGGGAATTTTCTTACAAATGTATGTACTGGGTTTTAAAAAAGTTCACTTTATTATTTCAAAATGAGTTAGGTGATTTATTTATTTATTTATTTATTAGAAAAAGAAATAATGATTAGAGAATTAATTATTTTTGTCTTACTCCGCTTACTGGTTAATGCGCACATTTCTTATTCAAACAGTTTGATTTAGCTTTATTATCACGAAAAGTGAGTATTTACCTCGGGGGAGATGAAAAAATATGCATAAAACATGCATGTTACATTTAAATTTTGTTAAAATTATTTCACTCACGCGGTATATGCCATTTATATTTTCATCGTTTTTTGGTTTACATTTCATAGACAATTAATCATGAATCAACGCTGCCAATACAATAATTACACATACCCGTTAGACAAACCCTGCTTTGCCAAACAAACCATTCAAAACCTGGAATGTATATCTAAATTATGATGACATCCAGCTTTTGCAGCTTGAATCTCAACCCAGGAATAATTCGAAGTAGGTACTTTTCTGTTTTTATTTTGACCAGAATAATTTTTTTAAGATTGGTACTTCCGAAAAATGATATATTTGATTGTCTATTAGTTAAAAAAGGAATATTCCTTATTATTCGTGTATTGAACTTCAACAACACGAACGCTCCGTATTATACGTGAGGTGGGCTTACACAATTTTACCGAGAATTTTTTCATATCGTTTCTTACTCACATCCTTACTGTGAGTGAGATCAGCGTTTGACAGTAAAATAATGCACCATGAAAAATAATGGATTATTGCGGATAACCGTGAATTTTTTAAAGATAATTTTTTAACCAACAAAAAAATTGGACTTGTTCCAACCACAGCAAACAAGCAATGTTCGCTTTTTGTCTTTTCCAACGCACGTTATTCACGGCAGGTATTTTTATATTGGTTTTTAACGTTGATTAAAATTACGTATAAGAAGGCACGAAGAGATTATTAATACCTCTTTTAAACTCGAAAATAATCATTAAGTCCAAACATGTTGACATTGCTCTATAAATAAATCCCTTAGTTCTACAAAAATGGGAATTGATTGCTTCTTAGAACCAGTGAGAACGCGACTGGGTGTAGTTAGAAAGAGCTAAACGTTAAAAATTCCAACAGTTTAATCACTTGTTTTTCTTCTATTTTATTCAACATCCTGTTTGCATAGCTATGCACTGTAATAAAATATATTTTAAGTTCAAACATTAACCTCTATTTAACGATTGTTTGTAGTAGACTTATCAGAATTCCGATGTTTTACGATTTTTTTACGGCCGCTGTCACATCAATTTTCGCTCTATCACACGAGTTGTGGAATACAAACGCGTTGACAGACCGAACTGTTGTATTAAACGCAACTACAGTAAACACACCAAATAATCATGGCACATGAACGTGGAATATTATATTTATTTAATTATTAACGCCCTTTTTAAGGATTTTTACATAACAATAGTAAAAATTGAGTTTTTTTCTTCTTTTTGTACATGATGAAATTCTCCAGAAACATTCTTTAGTATTTATTTAGTTATAAATTGAAAATGTTCGGCATCAGGCATAATTCCGATTATTTACAAAAATTATTAATTATTTTCTTGTTAGTCAACTCAAATTAGGTCGATCACAGAAATTTCAAATGCTTTGAAAGACAAAATATTAATTTTCACCAATATCATTTACTCATCTGCCCTGATGATGGACACTGTAACGCTGTCCGAAACGTTGGCTAAGGAAGGAGGTAGCGCAACACGGCACAACACTCCAAAAATAAATAACAAAAATGTTAATTGTTCAGGAGAGTAAAAAGATAGCTTTTAAATTTTTTTTTAATTATTACTGTTTTTTTTAGACCTGTGACTACGAATTTTTAACATAAAATAACGTTGAATACTTTAACATTTTGTTATTATTTTCAAACACCGTATATAATTTATTTTTAATTTTTCAAACAAAATATTCTTAACCCCTTAAGGACTACTTAAAATTGGTATACTCGGGCGACTATTATGTGCGAAATTCCCACACCCGATTCAAGCTAAATTATGTAGTAGAAATGATGTTTTTTTTCCGTTTTCTTAATTTTTTTATGATTACTGAAGGGGTTAAAATACACGTCGTAAAAACCGTACTTATTATCATAGAAATATTTCGATGACGCAGATTGAAATAGAAAAATAACCGAAAAAAATAATTTTTGGATTTATTATCAGCATTTAAAATTTCCGCTGTCGATGTATAAAATTTTACCGTACTACCAAAATTGAATAATTGAAAATAATATATTTTTTTAGTTTTTTAGGTACTTTGTTCCAAGTGATGTAAATATAAGTTTGTAATAATCAGCTCACTGAAGATATCTGTTGATTGATCATTTACTCAAGTAGGTAATGTAAGTGCCCTTGTTGATTATTTGTGTTTTATAGCGATGTGTTTATCGTTAACAAATTAAATAACCTAAACAATCTGAATAGATATATCTACAGAAATTCAATAGTGTCGTGAGTAATATATGTACATATTACGATTGAGTGTTATTATTTATTTTAACTAAATATTGACAATAATTTCAAAAGATAAAATTATTGTCAACTTTTTGTACAATTTAATCTGGTATAAAATGTAACCTGGTGGTTATTCTGGTGGTTGGCAGTTGGCCCTCCGTCAACTTACATACATTCGGTTTAGAGAAATTAAGGTATACCTACTTACACAAAATATAACAATATAAGTGTCCCCGAATGAGGTGCAGAGAGGATGTACCGCCAAATATCAACAGTATAAAACATATTTTCAATCAAATGCATCAAGGATTAAACTAATATTCTAAATACTGTATACACCAGGGTATAAGTAAAAAAATCGATACTCTAAATAAATCATTTTTTGTGATCCATACCAACTTATTATAAAAGGTATTTTTGAAGTCGATTTTAGGTTTAAATTGGTAAGTAAAGAAAAATGTATAATTTTATCTCAATTATAATTTCGGCAAATAACTGTCGGCTCACCATTCAGTTTGCTGCACAGCAACGAAGTAAGAGATATTTTGCGTTTTTAACAACGAATAAAACCAAACATCAAACAGAGACTTCCCTGTTTTCACATCTGTCATTCGCAATGTACGGTGAAATCTGCAAACATCTCTAGGTGCAGACAGTAAAATTCACGATTGCACATTAGGTACCTACTTACCTTTAAATCTGACGACAGACTTCTGGCACTGCTCAGAGAATTAACTGTTTTGAATCGTGTCTGATTTGTCCTTACCGTCTCCACTATTTTCTCGAACTCTCATGCACGTTTCAGCCCCGACAGAATTGATTTATTGTCACAATTAGAGTCGGGTGATGTCATTAAAATGCAAACTTTATCGTCGGATCGCTGCAGAGTTATGCATCTGTAGTTGCATTATTTTAAAGCAGTACTTGCGCCTTGGGAATAGCTTCAGACACGTCAATAAATCAGTCTGTTCTGTGTGAAAGCACCTCTTGAATAAAGTGCACTAAAATGTTACGTGTTCGGAGCTTAACGTTTTAGAAATACGACATTCTGACTTCTGGCATGCATTTGTCAATAATTTTAATTGCATTCTGTCTACCATCATGTGAAATTCAAAATATGTATGCATGCTTCCTTTTTTTTAAAGTGTGAGCTTCATCCATTTCAAATTTTTGGTTGGAAAGAAATTCAACAGGATAATAATTAAACTTTTTTTAATGCAGTCATCCCCCTACTTATTTCAAACAATAATTTATTAAAATCATTTTTTTCTTTATATCAAAAAAAATGTTATATTACTGGTGAAATAGTTACCTAGAAATAGCGTGCAATGAACATAAAAATTAAATAAACTAATTTAATATTTATCGAGATTTTTTTTTAATTGCCGGCAACCCGGGCGTTTATTACAGTAACAATATAATACAAGAAAAGTCTGTAACCCGTCTCACTAGACAATGTCTGTTCTGAGAGGGGTACATAAATATGCGTGCATGAACATATTAATACACAACTAGCATATAAAAACATATTAATCCTATAAACACATACACACAAACATAACATACATACACAAACGTATATGCATGCATGCAGTATTCAGTTTTATTAAATTTAAAAGTTTAGCTAGCATCTAAAAACAATAACATTTCAACAAAATAATATAAAGTATTAAACTAGACATGGGTAAAACATAAGCAATATTAATAAGAAAGCATAAATCTCTAAAAATTTAAATATCGCATATATGTAAATAGAGAATCAGGATTAGACTAAGATGGGATTATTAGTAACTTGGTGATGCATTCCCTTTTTTTGTGTAGTAACTAAGTGTTGAAATATTTATAGAACCCTTTTAGGTTTTTTTGATTCAAGCAAAAAGTGATTAATTAAGCTATTTTGATTACTCTGTTAGTTAACATAATAAAGTAAACTAGCAGTTGAAAACCCGCTCCGCAGGTTTTTGCTGCTAGGCCCAGCGGGCGGCTTTTGCTTCGGCTTGGCGCAGTTAGTGTTTGTAACCACTTTACAAATCCAATAGGAACTGGTTCCAAAAACAGCCTGTTCCTCGGATCCACTGTGATCCAGTGATAGTCACCGGGACAAACTAACCGAGATAGGCAATGACGTCACATGTAATATATAGCCGCTTGATACAACTGAGTATTACCGTCAATCTTTCCATAATCGGAGGGATACTGCTAGTTCACTAAACCGTAGTACTTATACTTGCTTGGGGCACATCCATACCAACCTGCCAAAGTGGTGACATCTTGTAACGATATTTTTAATTTAAAACTGAATTACAACGGTAGCTTCGTTTGAAATTCCACGTACACAGATGTTATTTGTGGCGCTTAGCGCAAGGCGTGGCGTCAGACGTGCAATCAAAGTCGGGTTCTGGAATTCAACTATGCAGACGGAAGGCTATTAAGACTATTCGATGATGATGATGATGTGGAAGGTTACATACAGAAGTCACGGCAGAGACAGAATTTATTAATGTAGGATAAACATTACAAATTTTTTATTCTGTTTTAAAAAATTGTAGCATGGAGCTTTGTATAAGTTAGAAAAAGACGTAAATTCAGCTTTAATGTCTGAGATTATAAATTACAACCACCCCATGAAATAATTAAATTTATCAAAACTCTCAGATAGTAGGTTTATTTCCGACTTGACCTTTATTTTTAAATTTGTTAATGGTATTATAGACGACCCTGATTTATTAAGCCTAATTACCTTCCACATACCAGCAAGAACTATAATAATTTTTAATTGCAACGAAAATATGTACCAGTACTGAGCCATTTAGATACTCGCTTGTGCCTAGATTGCATGCAATTGGCTTGTACCTAGATTGCATGCAATTGGCATTTCTCGGAAATGGTAGATATGTTCAACTGCAAGTAATATAGTTAAAAGAAGGCAATAAAATTAATAACAACATACCTCAAAAATAATAGTGATTGTTCCCATAATACTACTCTTGCATGGGTTCTGTAAAATTTAAACAGCATATTTTACTACATGATAACTGTTCCACAAAATTATTATAATATATAGTATAATAATATTGGTAAATAAACATTATTTTATCATCATTATTGGGGGATTTCTTGATATCCAGTGTTTTCAGATTATATTTAAAAACTAACATTTTCAAGCAATCATTTTTTTTAAATTTAGGTGTGTATTGTATATGATTTCCGATAAACGCCGGTTACAGGACGAAATATATAAGCAAGATTGGGAGGATAGTGCAATACCAGTCTGACATATTACACAGAGAGAAATCAAAAATTATAAAAAATTTAATAAATTAGATAACACATTGGGTAGGTACCTAATGATAACCTAAATGCATCACATAAAAAAATAAAATAAAATCGTGTTCATAAATTTTAACTTAAAAATAACCTTGATTTGCTCAAAAGACACAACAGAGGTATTATATGCATGTTTCCTTTAAATTTTTGAGATAAATGAGATAAAACATTAGCATTAACACATTCGTAGTTACCTAATGATAAACTAAATACATCACATAAATAAATCAAATAAAATCGTATTCATAAATTTCAACTTAAAAAGAACTTTGATTCGCTCAAAAGACGCAACAGAGGTATTATGTGCGTGTCTCCTTAAAAGTTTCTACGCCAATATAATAAAAATACCTATGTAAGGTTCTCGTTACTTGATACTAAGGTGAAGTAACTCAATTTGTCCGTGCCAGGGTGTGTCTTTAGTCTTGAGGAATTGCTCCACGACTACGCAGTAGGAAGAGCGCAGAATCATAAATCACATCACGTTATTAAAGATATCAAATTATTATTTCTTGTTCCATTGTGTTGCACCGAATACAATAGGAACAATTCTGCATTAGCAATCCCTTGCAATCAGTATGCAGAAATATCTCTGATATACTGAGAGGTCAAACATAACTGACAATCGAAATTGGCATATTAATTCAATTGATGTCTTCTTCGCCAAGATACGTACAGTCAGGCTACTTGGTATGTAAATTAACATATCAGAAATGATGGTCATATGCATTAATTTAGACTTCATTCGATTTGTACTGACACAACGTGACGCCATGTTTCAAAGATGTTTTGTATTTTGAAGGGATTTAACGCAGAACATTACTGCCTGATAAATTACGCGTGTTACATATGAACTGTGTAGATATGCTGTATTTATCATTATATTTACTAAAGACAGCTGTAATGGGGTGTAGGTAAGATTAAACATGACAATCAAATAATCACCCAGTCCATTGGTTTTCAACCGCTGCGCCGCGGCCGTTTTATGGGAATTTATTCTTGACACTTTTCTACAATGGTAGGTATGCCTAGTGTTAAAATCGGGGGACTGTTCATTATTCAAAATGGAACAAAAATTAAGTTCACATAATTAAGGTAGCATACAATCAATCAGAGAAACCGAATAGATGTCATAACATCCCTGAAATAAGATGGTAGATCTCTTGTTACCTGTTCTTTTTCATAAACAACGCATGTAACGGAATGCATTAATAAAACGGATTTTTCCAGCGTTTGGACTATATAAAATAGCGGCAACGTTTTCTGAATAAATATTATATTTTTATATTTATTGTTCTTTTTTTTTACTTTATGTCCGGGTTGAATCTTCCCCTCAGGAAAAACTTATCCCTTCCACACACTTTTCCACAAATGATCATCTAGTAAATCCACGCTAAGCAATTGCACTATATAAGTATAATAAATACAAAACAATACAAGAACAACATGTCAACCTACCAGAGACCAAATGGGAAAATAATTAATCACATAACGTTCACAGAAATATTCAATGTATTTTCTCCGATCCTGATGAAAACGCTGACCTAAAACTGTAAACAATAGCTTTTTATTTAATTCGTGGTATCTACCTAATAAAAAAGCCACACGATAAAAAAATTTCAAGGACTCGTTTGAAAGTTGAGACAGGATCTGAAGCCAGGTTTAGCCGTAATAATTCGCATTTATTTCAAATTCACAACGCCCTCCGAAATTTGCGCCACCTTTTGTCATTCCCACAAAGGCCGGCGATACAAAAGTGACTCTGACACTGCCCACTTTTGTCACTCTTTGTTCACGTCAAATGGATCCCGACTGTCATTTATGTTTCAGATCTAACACGCTCACTGCCGGAACCCGAAATTATATTTTTGGCTCGTGAACGATTATTCGAGGCCACAACGTTTTTGAAAATCGCCCCGACGACCAGAGTGAGTATTTATGTGATGCATTGTTCATCATTTAAAAACCAGAACACCATGAGGATAGTTCTACGATTAAGTTATATGACATTGTATACAGAAATATAATACATATTTTAGGCCGAGATTTAAATCCTACCTTTTCGATTTTTTCTGTTTAACTAATAGATGATGAAGTGTGTGCTTCTACATCGTGCTCCGAAGGAAAAGAGTTAACAAATTGTTTGACCCCTTGAAAAATATCCTGCATGATATTCCACATCACGACGTGGTTTCTATTCAAGGGGACCTAAATATCAAAGTTGGCGAAACCTAGCACGATGATCACAACATATGCAAAGTTGGAAAATTTGTCTTGGGAATAAGAAACTCTAGAGGGACAAAATTCTAGAATTCTGCGAAGAAAACATGCTTGTGATAGCGAATACCTGGTTTGAAACCCATAAATGCAGATTGTACACTTGGAAGTTTTCCGAAGATCGACGCTGAAATCAAATAAACTCTATCACGATTCAAACGAGATGGCGAAGCTCATATAAACAAATAATTGCCAAAACATTTCTTGGCGCCGAAGGAACGCAGAAAAGTGGAAGATTGTCAACAGAAGACATTGCAAGAACACTTTAAAGATCAAATGAATGTCCCTTGCCCGAAAAAGCAAACATTGACAAACTACGGAAGAATCTTAAAAATATTATTTCGAAATCAGCGGAAGAGATCGACACTCAACAGAATACAAAAACATTTGCAAAGAATGGATATCTGATAGAGCCTAGTATTCAATTTAGGAAAAAGATGAAAGTAAAGGTTTAAGCGGTCAACTTGAGAAATCACAATATTCGTCTACTTGCAAACTTATGCAAAAACAATTCAGACTAAAAGACTAAAACCAATATATTGCTAACATCTCTGAAGAAATAGAAAAACTCGAGCACACATTAACGACCGAGAATGTCTTCAAAAGGGATAAATTACTCACAAGAGGTTTTAAGCCAAAGACGTAGATCATATAAAGCAAAGATGGTATTCACGAACTAAAGAAACTTTCTAAAAGGTGAAGATCATATTGCAAAGATTTATAGCAAAGAGATGATGAAATTGACCCCGACCAATCAAAAAAAGTAATAAATCAACAGGAGGTGATGGTTGAACCAACTGATCTTCTCAAACTCCCCGGTGACGAAGGGATCACCAAAATGCATTTAATCTGTAACTAGGTGTATATTATAGCAATATGGAGAATGGCCAAAGGACTGGGTTGAATCGGTTTTACAAAGATTTCTTGCTTTAGAAACGTGAGAAATACCAGACTTTTTGCATCATAGTGAAGTATCTTTAAAATTCCTTTCTTCTTGCTTTATGTATCAATTGAAAAGTATCCATTGGAAAGCACCAAAATATTTATGATATTTTAATTTGGATATCAATTAGATTTGCAAAATGTTCTTGTTAAACTGTATAAATACACCTCTATCGTAATTATTAAATGTAATCGTAAGGGCTGTGTTTCCGTGAGCAAAGGTGTTAAACATGACATATTAGATAATTAATCATTCCACATCCGCAGTGTGTTGTATTATGTGCTAGTGAAAGGTAAAATATAACACCGGCGGGTTCTCCAACTACCTTCGTAACCACTATTAACTACTCCTCTTTGACAACGACATGTCGCCTTAAACGAAGTTTTGTCAGGACAAATGGGCAGCAATAAATTTGTCACGAAAGCAGCAAGGAGCAGAACATTTTTCACAATATTCAAGACAGAATGTAATTATTTATCGTTTGTAAAGGCGGTATGGAATCCTTCGAAATACAAGCTTTACATGGATTTGAAATCAATTTGAATAGAATAACATAGCTTCTGAAATATTCTGAATTAGGCTTACAAGTATTACTGATTTGGCAAACCCGAGTAGTGCCATAGATATATAATATATCAATAAGTAAGTAGTGTTCATTTGTTCGGAAAAATAATGTAAAGGTGAATTTATACAATTATGCATCTGCCCTGATGATGGACACTGTAACGCTGTCCGAAACGTTGGCTAAAGAAGGAGGTAGCGCAACACGGCATAACACCCCAAAAACAAATAACGAAAAAAAGGGGAATTTGTGATTAAAATAACATGAAATAATCTTTGATATAAGCTAAGCTAATAAAGAACATTTTTTATTTAATTTCTTTGAAATTTATTTTGTAAGTTATATTATGCTAATAAACAAAGTTTAAGTAATAAATAATAATGAAACATTATATTAAAACACACAAGATATTAGACGTAAAATTTACGAAAAATATAGATTTTCAAATCTCTAACATTTTTTTTTTAATTCAGGCGGGCGCGGTGGTGAAGATCGAGTCAATGAGGTGAGATCATTTAGAGAATAAATAAGATTTCCCTTTTGAATCTCTCCTCACTTACGCAAAAAAAAATATATATAACTTATCTATTCGAATAAAGGAAGGATTTGGCTTAGAAACGACATACTCCTCCTCGCTGGAAGAACCACTGCTAATCAAATAACTGGATAATATTTTGAAAAGCAGATTGTTTTTAAAATAAGTATCATAATTCTTTTTATCTGGTTTGAATTTATTTTAAGTTTATTACATTTTGAATAATTTAGTAGGAATCGTGTTATTTAAGTATATTATTTAGATATTTCAAATAAAAATTATTTACTTACTTTATGAACTATAAAGGCGCTACTCCCCAACCCAGAAATGAGAAATCATTTCTCTATTGAGTTGGGCAATTTTGCAAAAAAAAAAAATACAAAAAAAACATTTTTTAAGTAGCATTGAACTATCGATGTTTTTAAAAATATAATTTATTATTTATGTACATTAATAAAAAAAATAGTTCCTATTGAAACAATTTACCCGCTATTTTGTTCGGTTTCATTTTCGACAGCAAAAAAGAGTAGCTAAGCTAACTATTCAACAACGCTTTAAATATTTCTTCTGAAATGTGATATAGAAATGAATTTATGATTAAAAACTACGCACAATTTGTATTTATACTAAGCTTAGGATATGCAAGCAAAGCAAATAACTAGCTAATATTTTGATCAATAGGTTAGGTTTGGTTAGTTTATATTTTAATCAATGGTTAAATAATATCACAAAAATAAGAAAAGTCATTTTTATAGGCGTCCAATTTGAGACGCAAAAAAATCCCGTAAGTCACATCACTATCAAAATTGATGAGACCACTGTGTCTAATGACAGTAATGACTCGGTTCTTTCAGCCATCCAAGACCGCTGGGTTCGTTGATTTAGCTGAATCCGATGACTCAGCACAGTCGGTGGTTCATCGCTCTCGCGTGTCCAACAATGGCGGCAGCATCCGTCATTTGTCAGCGGGGTCATAAATCATCAGACACTTTCAATGTGCGAACTGCCGAGCATCCACTATGATTAATGTCCCCTCCAACGGTGGAAGAGCTGGGTGGATGTGTTGTGTGTTGCCGTGCCTTTGGTCGCTGTCTTGGACTTGTAAGGGTTGAAGGAGGGGAAAAACTGCGCTTCTTTGTGTAAGCAATCATTCGTAAACTCAATATGCATGCCGCAACAAATTTTCCTGACAGTACAGAGAAGGTATAGGTAACTACGAACCACACAAACCCAACCGTGTGTTCTAAAAAGGGAAGCAGAAAAACGTAGCTTTAACTAGTGCTGTAGGTTCATAACCTTGCACGCTAACTAATTCAAGCTAGCACCAAAATCCTTGATCTATTTCTGATTACATTATTGGAAGACCGGGACTTTCCATATTTATTTGATATTTTCCTAAATTTTAAAGGAAGAATGAACATTATTTGTATTTTTTTTACCTACAATCGTTTAGTGTATCGGACTCACTCATAAACCACATGTTTAAGTTTAAATTAATGTCCTTGTAAGCTCTGTAAGTTTATCAGGAATACCAGTATAATTCTACGTGCATACGGCTAATATGTGATTTGTTCATGAGGGGTCAAAATATCGAAGTTCTTTGAATTCTATAAAATTATAAAGCCTATGACAGCCATTCAAGATGAATGGAATTGTGGCCTATCTAATGAACGTATAAAAAATATACGTTTCGTCACATCATAGCAATTTTTGATAACTTTGTCTAAAATATGCTGATATAATTTTTTTTACGCACATTAGACAGGCCACAATTTTATTAATCATGCATGAGTGTCATATAATTTTATAGCATTCGAAGAATTGATATTTTAGGATACTTTCTGACACCTAGCTCAAATTGATAAAACTGGCATTAGCACTAGCATTAGGCCCCAGAATTATAAACTTCAATGTTGGAGGGTTTTTATACCTAGTGAAATTTTCCGGAAGATGTTTTAAAGGCATTTGTATTATTTAGACTTCAACGATTGCATTCACTTAATCGTGACACGTGAGCATTTCCGTATTTTGGTTCCATCCAATTTGAAAGTCGGCATTCCACAGAGGCAAATGTTTGTACAAGTTCCAACAATCTATTAATCAAACAAAAATCCAAATTATATCACGAAAGAAAAAGTGGATCTCTACTACCCTTAAATAAATTCTTTTTTCTATCGATTTCAGTTAGATTTATAATTTGAAATCATCAATTTTATCTCATAATGAACAACTCAATTTTCCTGGCTGGGAAAGCCCCAAGAGTATTAGGCAAATTCTACAAATATTAATTTCACTTTATGATGTAAAAATCTGATATGTGATCAACGGAACCTTTGATCAGTTCGTTAGTTGCAAAAAAATCAACCGAAGTTACGCCTTCTCTTGGGCCGGTTTGTAGCCAGTTTCCAAGATTTTTTTTTGTTTATCTGAGGAATGAATCTTCCTCCCAAGGGACTGACTAAAATTAGTGAACACTGCTAGCAAGCCAAATCTTAACTGGATGGTACCGATACATATATTTTGTACAATAACTGCTGTAATTTTTGTATTTATTATAATGTCATCCAATTTCAGAGACATACGTGTGTGTGCTTTGTGTGTGCAACAGTGCCACCAAAAGTTGATGGAATGCATTGTTATCGACAACGAGCCTGTCTGCCGAGTTTTAGCTCGATTGGACGTCGGAAAGTGCGTTAAATTACACTTTCAATATTTGTCTTTATTCATTCAGATGTACTCAAAAATTGGTTCATGTTGGACATTTTGACTTCTTCGATATATTTTCCTCAATGTTCATAACCGTGCTGCGTCTTCTCCATCCATCTAAGTTAGGGCCCATCAGATGGCCGTAAGGATCGCTGTTTACCGGATAGCTAGCGTCGAGAAAACTATGGCTAATGTATCATAGTTCCTATTGGTATTTGTTTAAACTGAAGTGTGTCATAGCGCTGTGATTTATGGCGGGCCTTAATGAAAAAGTTCCATGAAACTTGCGATATTCTGAAAAATCGCGGCACGTTGATGGACGTGTACACAAATGACCGTACTTCAAATAGAATGGCTGGGTAAAAAAATGCTGTGACTACATCACAGGTCATAGGAAAAGATGTCTGAATGGACTAAGTATGCTTTTCGAATGATAAATTGCGGTCACACATTTACTTCAAATCTTTTTTTTTTAGAACAGACCTAAATGAGCAGCAACAGATAATATCAGCATAAAAGTTCAATTCTGTGAAATTATATATCAAAAATCACTGTTTTGTAAAAAAGACAGTTTGCACGTAATTTTTTACATTGTTTTAATTGGTGATGGAGGTAGGTACTCAGTGTGATTTATTACAACTATTAATAGCATTACAAAGTGGGAAGTCTGGCAAAACATAACGGTCTTTTGGAGTATGTTGTGAGGTTTTTTTTACATTAGCTCCAACCAGGAGGCCCTGAGGAAAATAAGCCTCAGGGCCTATTTCATCTTTGGGTATTTTGTGTGGAGGGTGGGTAGGAATCTGGGGGTCAGTGTCTCCAGGAGTGATGGACGCATAAATCCATCCCTCCCACTGCGATGCAAGCCGATATTCCGAGAGTCCTGCTGGAGAGGTCAAAAGATCTCCCTCAACCAGTCTCTCCCGATCCGGCCTGCCACGCAGCTGGTGGGCAGTTGCATCCAAGCCAAGACCGGGACAAAACTCACCCCTTGAACTCGGGCACCCTTGCTATGTGCACCAAACGTAGCGAACCACTTAGGGCGATCTATGGCGGAGGTCTTGGTTATCCAATAAGCGGTTTCTGGGGCGGCGGTACCCGTGCCCGCCTCCTAAATTATATGTCTGAAAAAGATAACGATCATTTTTCATACGAATGTTTTTTTTTAATCTATGTACGAGTATTTTTAAGTGAATACCGGACAAGAATCCCAATTCGTCCCAGCTGACCCAATCTTATGGACGTATGGTGTCTCCAATTTGGGGATGTTGTGAGGTCGGAGAAAATAGAAAGGGGAAGTAGAATGGGAAGAGGCAGGTTAGAAAGAACCTAGCTACTCCGATCTAGTAATTAAAAACTGATAAAGCCATGGCCAGGGCGATACTCGGGGCATATATCCGACAGAAATATTTGTTTATTGGTAGAAATATTTGTTTATTTTGAAAATCTTATTTTTCCATTTTTGTAACTATGCATATTATTTATTATCTATATATATAATTACATAGACTAGCTCCCCAGTTAGACCCGAGAATATTTCTCTACTAATTGGGTAACCAAAAAAAGTCTGATATGAAATGTAATATATTATTATTTATTGTAAATATTTACTTTTTTTCTAATAAAAAAAAAATAAAAAAATATGGATTAATAAAAAATATTATAAAATCTACAATAAGTAGTTTCCCCAGAATAGCCACCTATGTACTTACAGTCAGAGAAATATTTTTTCTCTCGCACGTTAAAAACAATTATTTAGTAAAGAAATATGAAATAAAAAAATAAAATTTAAAAAAATTGGTTTTGTGGTTTGACATATTATAAATTGAAATAACACAATAATTTTGTTTGTAACCACGATTTATTTAATTTTTCTACTACCGACCGGTTTCGCTTTACAAAAGCATCTTCAGGGTACAAAAATCATCACATCACTTCATCAGTTTAATTTTTATACCCTGAAGATGCTTGTGTAAAGCGAAACCGGTCGGTAGTAGAAAAATTAAATAAATCGTGGTTACAAACAAAATTATTGTGTTATTTCAATTTAGAAATTTTTGTCATCTCGTGTTAAGTGTGTGAAGTCATTTGAAATAATTTATTGGGGCCATTCATAAATTATGTCACACCTTAAGCGGGGGGGGGAGTAAAGAAGTGTGACATTGTGTGACAAGGGATGTGGGGGATTCAACTCTGTACGTAAAAATCTAAATTATTAAAACGCAAAAAAAATTGGATGTAAAATTGCAAAATATGTGACGTCACACTAGGGGGGAGGGGGTCTCACAAATGTGACGTTGTGTGACAGGGACGGGGGGGGGTAAATTAAGTATATAAAAAAATATAAAAATATATAATATAAGATAAATTCGTGTGACGTAATTTATGGATGGCCACTTATGAATATCTTATTCGTGACTGGTCTTCCTAACCAAGCAAACCAGAATAATTTTTTTTTTCATTTTACAGTAACGTGTAAGATATATGAGAATTTCAATACAAAAGAATAATACGATTGTCATTTTGGCAAGACCACAGAGCTTTGTGTCACCGTGACAATGCTTTTAAACTCAATGAAAATAGGAGAACCAGCAAATATAAATCACTCTAAGAACTCTGTCTGTTTGTCTACTGGCCCACTGCGCAATTCGGACACTAAAATCATCAGCTTTGTTATCCGCCTAATGACTGGGTAATTATTTAGAATGAATTCCTCGCGTTTCCCAGCGGAGAGCAAATAACCACTTCTTCCTTCTGACCGAGGGAGGTTTATTACCGGCAGCTGCGGGATGTCTGCATTCGTGCCACCACTGAACAAATAATTTCCAGAAGTGTGATCTACATCTACCGATCTGAAAGAAATAAATGTTGTGAAAGATTAATAATTTTATAATCAAATGCTTGTGTCGGCCATATCAAGAACCTGTGTGCTAAAAGAGGTTTGTATTGATTTCGGTCATCTATGGAGTAACCAACTGGTTTACACGTAAAAAGCTTTCGATCCCAGGCCAATGAATTTAACGTAATTAAAATATTTTGCGATAAGAATAAGAATGCAATATTATATTTGATATAGGCAACATTGAACTAGTATATACTCGGTCGAAGATAGGTAATTACTTATTTATAGGTTATGTGCTACATGTATACTGATTTAATTTGCATATTCAAAATTATCAACAGTATTACTTATACACCTGCTTTGTTACAACTCATACAGTTCAACAGTATCCCTTCTCGTAGACTCCGAAATAATGAATTAAACATTCTACTAATTATGGATATCATTCTCCATTATCCAGAATGTTGAGATTTGTTAACGCAAGTCAAAGCATTGAATTTTTTGGTGTTAGCCTAAATGACTTTCGGCAATCGATACGAAATGTGTAATTTTTAAAGTCTTTAAATCCATCTTCAAGCTTTGACTTGAAGTCTTCTATATGTTCTTTATATTATAATTCGTCAATGCTCTTCATTTATACGTACTTTCCTTTCATTGTCATCTCTTTTTTAATTCGTGTTATTGTTTTGTTATTAATGGACTATTTGTCCGTAAATAAATAAATGTATGTTTATATATTTTTTAATTTTTATGCGCCTACTCGCATTGGAAGATTTACTAGCGGGATAAACGCATCACATCAACCATGTAGTACCTAATTTATTAAATAAATTTGAATAAAAGTCGTGTCATATTCAATTATTATTATTGGCGTGTTTTTTACGTAACGTTACTTGACTTTAAGTCACAGAATGATTTTTATGTTTTTTTTTAGATAACGTTGTTTGACTTTAAACCCTCGATTCCACATATGAACTTGAAAACTACCAACAACGACCGGCAACGAAGGACAAGGTTCTCGACTTGTCAACATCACTTATCAAACTTCTTTGCAATCAGACATAATCCCACATTTAGACAAAGATTAAAACAGAACACACCAAATGGGACGAAATTAACTTGATTATGAATAAGTTAATACAAAATATTATATCCACTTCCCATATATTATCTGTCAAAGATGACTAAGATAACTTCAAATTAACTGCATAATAAAATAAATAAATCAAATAAATAAATCAAATCCTCCCCTTAAAACTAAATCTCTTAAAAAAAACTCCCTCCAACTCCCAGGTTGGATGAGGAATGTTCCAAGGTAGTGAGAATGGAAATCTAAATGTCTTCCATATTGTTAGTGATCCGGAGGTGTTGAGTTTAATTTTCGGCGTGCGCAAGTAAATTTTATTTGAGTGGTTTTTGTTTACAAAATTTAATCATTTAAAATAATATAAGGTATATTTGCGGCACGTTCCAAAGTGGAATATACTCTCAGTATCAGACCACCATTCAGATTTGAGACGTTGCTTGAAATGGCTTTAGCCGTGTTTGGTGACTAGATCTGAATAGCCAGATACTTCCCCAACATCCTCCTCAATATCTTCTTCTCCTCTCCACTTACCTTCAGCCTCACGACATAATCTAATTGGGGGTGGCATAGTCTCACTGATTCCAGGCGGTTGAGAGCAGTTGAAACTCTTGTGCTGTATTCACAACAAAAAAGAGTCATGCACATCACTGTGGACCCTCCCACAACACACTACTGTCGGTCAATTTTTTCATTGCGTGCCACCGACTGGGAACACTCGGAAAATGGCAGGTCCCGAATCGCCACGGCTAAATTATAAGCTACGAAATAATAAACTCTAATAAGTGTCGCCGTAAAATCCGCCCGTCACGGTTATGCACGGAAATAAAATAACTCAGGACACGGAGACGCGATTACCGCCATTTACAACGGCCATTTTGTACGAACCCGAAATAATGAAGGTGCGATCAAACGGTAGCAGAATGCAGGACTTTAACCCGATGAAAGAGGGACCGAAGCGATAAAGGGGCATTCGAAGCAACTGGAAGTGTTACATGGTAATCTTTATTTTATCATTTCTTTCTTCGGGGACGTTTAATATAATTTTATATCTGCACTTGGTACAATTCGTAGACAATTTTATTACGAGTGGGGTAGAAAAGGGTAGAATGCTAAATGAGTCTTACAAATTAATAGAATTATTAAATTTGTTTGAACCTTTCCCCTTTTTACAGACGTCAAATTATCAACCCTTAAAAGAAACGTTCGAAAAAAGCTGTTTCATTCTGAGTTCTTACTTGTTGATTAATTAAACAGACGCTTTGTTTGAAAGTAATCCAAGGTTATTTAGGAATTATTTATAAGTATATGAACTTCCACAAAGATAGTTTGTTATTAAACAATCGAATACATTTATAATATTTCTACTCCCGACATATTTCAGTAAACGATAGAGAAAGGATTGGTTTAAAATTGTCTGAAAATATTGTTTGTTTATTTTAATTTCTTTAGACATTTAGCAAATATAAGTATCTTTTGCTATGTTTTTAATTATAATCTGAAATGGTAAAATAAGAAATAAAACTTCGTAGTTAAAATCAAATCAATATTTTCAGTGAAAACCCTCCTGGTCAGAAATAACTTTGTTAATTTTTTTTAACCAGTCAGGTTTCGGGCCTATTATTTCGCAAGGTAAAAATATTTCGGCTTTGCAATAAAATTCAAATAAATCGAATATTTCTGAACAAAACTCCTGAAAAAAACAAAATTTCTGAAAACTAAAAACTGTTTTAGAAAGGTGATGAAATACGCTTTCAAATTTTACAATTCGAAATAACCGTACAATTTTTGAATTATAAGATTTAAACATATTATCCTGACGAAGAAAACATAGTTTTTGAAACATGTTGATAATGTTAATTAAATAGTGGTGTACACAAAGTTATTTGTTTTCATTAAATTCATAATGACGCCACAAAGTAAATTTGCGAAGTTTGAAGAATTATATAATTTTATATTACAAACTTTAAAAAGTTTTAAGAATGGCTAACCTTACGTTTTTTCTATCTAAATTTACTGATAAAGAAAAAATATTAAAACACATAATATTTTATTACAAACGTATAAACGTAAAAATAAATTATAAACGTTATCGTCAACTCTCTTTTTTGTCGTCTCATGTAAAAATAATTAAAAGAAAATTCCGAAATTTTCTATTAACTTTGGATTCAGAAAGGTGCACATTTTATTATTTTGTAGTTAACTTTTCGATTTTAATGTAAAGCGTGGGGTTTTATCTTTCTCATAGAACATTAAATGAGACACGACGATTTCTATGGTCCCTGTATGATTTATTCCTATAAAGAAGGAAAAAAAATACGCTCAATCCATTCCTTTGTTCATGCACATCCTAAATTCCAATAAAGGCCTATTAGGTTACCATAACACTGTATTGTACTTACTCGTAAATACAAAGTCGTAAATACAAAGTAGAAAATAATAAATTCTTACTGTAAACCTACCCATTTTGTATTATTTTTTTTATTTGTTTTTTAACATTTTCATTTTACATATTTTGATTTTCTTGTGTTGAATGCCCTAATGGCGATTAAATGGACTCAAATAAATAAAAATAGAAAATCATTCGATCAGTTTAAAATTACTGAGGAAACATGAGAGATGGATAAAGCCTTACCTTACGATTGCTGTTGGTTTCTTGAAAATTCCATCCCATGGATCATTTTAATCACAATTAATTTTTTAGTGGATGGTACTAAACTATGAAACAACACTTATCCTGAGTGATGTACTACAATTCATACAATATTTGATTCGAGTTCAAAAAGCGAATTTGCGAGAGTTTTAATAAGGATCTTAATTTGATCACGACAATATGTCGAATCTGTGTGACAACAACTTTCCATTTCACAGCATTTGTAGGTAGTTAGTCTTTTTTTGTCCCCCATCTTTGAGGGAAAGAAAGGAACAAGGGAGGTAACAATATTTTATACAGGACCTTAGTATATGAAATCGTCCCAAAACTGTTTCAATATTAAACACTCATTTTTATTGTAATCTCTGTTGTATAACAATCGAGGATCCGAAGCCTAGCCTACCTTCAAGATCGGGGACGACGTGAGGGTACAGTGCAAAGTGGCTGATTATGACCGGCAGCCAAGACTTCAGATATGTTTTTATATTCATCTACCTATTTCTTCTACTTTAAAAATTGCATATTCCTACATTATTTTTATTTCCAACAGATATTGTAATACAGATATTCGCAAATACAAACTTATGTTTTTTTTTTTTTTTACGTATTTATTTATTTATTGTATTTGTTTTTTCATTAAATTAATGATGACACCCCAAAGTAAATATGCCTATTTTGAAGAAACAAACTTATGTATTTATTGTAACTGTATTCTTATGATTTTGGATCAGGCCTTTAATAATAATAATAATAATAATATTTGGATGACTTATATAGCGCGGTTTTTGTGAAAAATTAACTCAAGGGCGCTGTACAAACTTACAATATATTTCTTTAATCTAGAAAAACTACAAACTAGACAAACAATTAAAAACAATTTATGACTAAAAATTGCATCCACCGGTTCATACTTAAATATATGTACAATGTCTCGACCAATGAACGCGATGATTTTTAAAAATGCATACAGGACCATACTTACCTAGGAGGTCGCTTGAAATTAACACTTGTTTATTGTCTATTAAGAAACTTAGATAGAGTTTGCACGCAGAGGACATTATTGTGAACTATAGATAATGAATGATAGATACATCTTAAAGACGTACGGGAGTTTACGTACGTCTTTAAGATGTACGTAAACTTCCGTACGTTAGAAGAGTAGACATATTATCATAGTTTAAAGGTAGTTGAATAAGTAGTTTGGGGTTTTGTACTTCAAATAAAACCAAAATAATTATAAAAATTATTTTATAATTAAAAATATAATAAAATGCTGTAGAACTATAATCTATTAAGTCTTTGATTTAATGAAAATAATGTCTTATTTTATGTCTAAATCGTATTATTTTATATGTTATGAAAATTTAAAAACTAATTAGTCGTTTCACTTTAAAAAAATTAGCATTTTTAATAAAATAATAACATTATAAGAAGAAGTCCGAAAGTTACACAAAAGATAATCATACGTCTTTCGAACGTAATATCTCCGTAATTATTGTTCTTAAGTGGTGACATAGCCGCCCCTCGCAAGCTCAACTTGGCAACTAAGCTAACTGAGGTAGACAGCGCGCTACGTTGCGAAATAAAAAAAATCGAGTGCAGTTTACACGCGGTAGAAGCGAAACTTTACCAAAACAATCTCAACCAATAATTGAAAAGTGAGGTCATAATCAAAGCGACCAATGAGCGCAGATCTCGCGTAATTTCCGTTTCATATCTCAACCAATAGAAGAGCCTTTAAAAGTTACTCATTATCAAAGCGGCCGATGAGCGTAGTTGATGCGTCGCAGGTGCAGTAAACGTCATTTCCGTTTCATCCAAAATCCAAATCACAGCCGTGCTAAAGAAGTTTCACTTCAAAAGCAATGTTTGTGTTTCGCTTATGTCGCAATGACCTAGATTATCTTTGTAGGGTTAAGGTCGGCTCAACTATACCAGCGCTGATCCGTCAAAATAAAAGTTAGAATATTGTTTTAGTAGGACGAACTTATCGCTACACCCTCGGTGCTGGTAGCCAGCATCATGGCAGCTCCCGTTTTAAACACAAACAAATACGCCTGTTAAATTAATGAGTCGGGCAATATCTTAGCTGTTGGCTTTGAGGTCTACGAAAGAAGTGCTCTTCGTGTTCGTCCGAAGTTATTGATGCATCCTCCTTCTTCCTCCAGTCAAAGAAGAGGGTAAATCTCACTAACGGCCGCTGTACGTCAGGCGATATTACGGTGATGATGTCTGCTGAGCGAAACCACCTCAACTCAGGCCAGGACACTGAATCAAATCAGCCTCTTATTTCTATATAATCTACATTACATGTGGGTACTTCTTCAAAACTTTAAAATAGTATGATAATTTAATTTTTTTTATTTGCTAAGGCAATCCCGATGAGTTACAGAACTTATTTTGGGACGGGAGGAATTTCAATTCATTAGCTATAGGAAATAGTAACAATTTTATACAAGTATTTCGATAATAAAAATATAAGTTTGACACACAGTATAGACAAAAAATAAAAGATAAGTTAAGAAGAACAAACACAATAGTAAGCAAATAAAGCAAAAAGAACAAGGTTTTACAAATATTGATGATAACAAATAAATAAAAAAGAAAAGGAGGAGAAAGGAAAACAAGACAGAACAGAACATGACAAGAAAATTACATAGTTTCATCCTTAAACGTACTTAAAAAAATATACTTTTAAAGCATTCTTCTTAATTTTTTATTTTGCTGGATTCTCTTGTACCTATCTGGAAGCGTGTATGCAATATATTTCAGAGATTTTATCCCATACTTTGTAATGTGTGTTTGAGGTACTCGGATTTTATTGCTATTTCGGGTTTTGTGAGTGTGGATGTCTTGATTGTAAAGTGGCTTGATGTTAGCGTGAATAAATTGTTGAGTAATTTCTAGGATGGTACTTGTGATATCATGTTTAGAAAGGATTGTGATTGGAAGAATACCGGAAACTGAATAGATGAATCTGACTTGGGTCCAAAAGTCCAAATACATTTCTGAAAGCTCGATCTGCACCTGTCTACAGATCAATGACCGGTCAGTGAGTGGGAATCGCGTTTGGGTCCCACCCGGGCGTCACGTGTTAGATTCCTCGGCTGGCTAAGTCCTCCATCACGACACAAGCAACATTTTCCGAAAAGTGTGGTGGTAGTAGGAGATTTTCAAACATTGTTGGGTTATTTGTAACCCGGGAATGTTTGTCTTTCTTTATGAAAAACAAAACTTCTTTGAGGCAAATCCCCAAATGCAGCAGAGATTGGAAGGGTGTGAATGTACCATGGCATAGTACACTGAATTTAGTAAATTAATGGGTGGTAATCCTTGAAGCCCATAGTACACCAGTTATGGGGGTAATTTTTTCCTAAAAGGCCGACTTGATTCAGTGTCCTGGCCTTGGTTGAGATGGTTTTGGCATGAGCCCGGGCCCAATTATGAGACCTTCTCGGATGAAAAACATTTCGTGTTTTTATAAACTGTAACTTATGATGATCATCTGAAGATTGTTGCGTTTTATCAAAACAAAATAGTGGGAAATTTCTTGCAACTTTTAATCAAAGTGAAGTGTTTTTTCAGACACTTATTTCAATCAATATTTATTACTATATTTATTTAAAAAATACCCCGTACCCCTACTATTTAGATACCACTTGAATAGCTGGAGACCATATTTGTCCCAGCTCACATAGGTCTCATATAAATCGCTGTAACTCCCCTATTATCAGAGTTAGAAATATGTTCTAAACGGTATTAGAAAAACAAAACCCCACCTTACCTAAAAAATAATCACCAAAAGAGATAAATGTACACGTTTATGAAACCAAAGTTTTGAATCGCAATTTGAAAAAAAAAATTGAAATTTTGAGAACTTTTTATTAATTATTTTTATATGAAAATACAAAAAAGTGAGGTGAGTGACGTTTATAATACAAATGTCTAATAAAATAGGTACGAGTATAAGTTGTTTTTTCGTTATCAGTAGTTTTTGTTAGAAAAAACGTGGGGTGAGCCATTTTTTAAATTTTTTTATATTTGTATGCAAAAATTTTATATTTCAAAAATTAGGTGCTTATTTTGAATTATAAATTTGAATCACCTTTCAAAATCAGTTCTTGGTTTTGGGATATGTTCATTTTTTGTATTTTATTGTAAAGCGGAAATATTTTGACCATTAGAAAATACGCCATATTTCTGAAGGGTTAAATAACTTGACTTCCAAAATCATGTTTCATTCTTTCCGCGAAATGTTTTATTATTGAACTTTTTTTTAAAAGAAAATAAAATATTCGAAATACATTGTTTTTTACGTTCAAATATTTTAAAACTTATTTATTATATTAAAACCTATTTAAAAAGTATATGATGTAGGTAAAAAGTAAAAGTCCTACTTATTTTACTTTAACGGCAGATAAACAGGGGCGCCTGGGTTCATAGAGTTAGGTCTTGGCGGCCAAGGCGTTTACCCATCTACTGCGTGGTGGAGCGGATCGGGAGATATTGATTGATGGATACCTAACCTAGACCCCTCCAGTCGGACTCTCTCGACGGCAATGCGAGGGATGAATTCATACGTCCGGCACTCCTAGACACATTTTACATTCCCAGAACTTTTTCTCCTTCCTTTCTCTAAAAAGACCCTCCACACAGCATCCGCAAAGATGACACAGGTCTTCTGGGATTTATTTTCCTCAGGGCCTCCTGTGTGAAGCTAATGTAAAAAAAAAGAAAGATGTTCTAAGCAGTGGCGTAGCGTGCTTTGGAGGAGCCCTGTATCAAAATTAGTTGGGGGGCCCAAATGAAGGGTAAAGATTTCTCACAAAAGAAACAAAAGCCCGGGGGCCCCGTATCAGTGATACGGCTGAAACGGCGGTAGTCACGCCCCTCGTTCTAAGATACAAAGCTCGTGAAAACTTACACTAAATGAATGTATGCACTTAGTGGGCTAAAAATAGTTGGGTTTACCAGAAATTCTAGATGAAAAAATCCATGCAAATATCACGACGTCCATTTTCGTAGTTCGAGGGTTTTATCGCTGGAACAAATAAAAGATTTTTTACTTGTAGTTACATTACTTATAGATAATAATTAGATAATAAAATATTTTAAGTGTGAACTTTAATTATAATAATATTTTAGATAATAATAATATTTTAAGTGTGAACTTTCAGATTGAGTTACGTTTTCACTATCACGTAGTTAATTTATAAGAAGCTATTTTCTAGACGCGTAAAAAATATATAGAGTCTCATCAACAGGTCGTACATTTAAAAGTCAAAACAGAAGCCGAGATGAATGACTTTAATGGTTCTTCGTTCCCGTAACGGACACTAGAATATTAATTGTGGTTTCATCAGCTTCGGTAGACAAAGGTGACAGATAACTTAGCATTCGTTTAAATCACTTGATAAATCTTGATACGTATTTTGACGTGTAGATAGGTGCATAATTACGTGTTAGAGTTAATATTTTTTTATTATTTTTGATTGAGCCTCGCGAAGATCTCTTTCAACTGACCCTTTGCATTTCATTTGTCCGTCAATTTGTTCGTTTTTCCGTTTCAAGTTTCCAACATATGCTGCATTTATTATTTTAACTAAGTAAGTCTTACAATAACTAGCTCTCTACCTTTAACCAAACGGCTAACTTTGACTGACCTTCTAATTATTATAATAGGTACCTGCCTGAAGAAGATTGAAAAGCGAATTGTCATTATGATAGTGACGTTTCTTTGGACAAATTGTATTATTCCTTATTTGAAATAATATAATGTTGCATAAAATATTGCAAGTAGGTAGGTATTTTAGTACCTACTTATAAATCTTATTCTTCGAAATTCTTGTTTTGTTATATTAAATAAGAGAAAATTAGAAACATAATTTTTTCGACACAAGGTACGCCGTTCACAGAATTACTAGATTATTATTGACAATGGGAAAAAATGTGAAGTCAAAATATTTTTTTTTTTCTAATTGAAAATAATTAAAATTAAATGAAAAAAAAATCAAAAGAAATGTATTGATCAATACTGGATATGTCGTCATGCCGAAATAAAAGAAATGAAACATCCTAAAATTAAAAATACATTTTTTTGATTCATAATTTTAATATATACACTGCACATTTATATTCCAGTTTAAATCAATCAATTTAAATTTAAGCCCATCAAAATGCTTTTCTTAACCCATTACTACCATTTACTAAAATATATGTTTATAGCAAGCAGGGTAAAATTATTTTAACATTGTGTGAAAACGTGAAAATCGCTATGGATTTTCACGTTTAAATTATAACAGGATGTAAATAAATATATATTCAATGCATTATTATTAGCATATCTGAGCTGTCATTTCTTTTATCTTACGTTCGTGGCTTCGAACGAATTTCAGATTTCTTAATACTCACACAAGAATTTTTAAGAGGAGTGAAAAAGTTTCTAGTACATCACTGTCTGTCAGTAAGAAGTAATGCTCAACTAGAAATCACCGTGGTCGCTGGTCACCGTCCATCTGCGCTCGGAGCGGCACGTACCGGCTATAATCCAGCAGCAATAATTGTTTTATCGCCCACCTTGTAATTCCTCGAATGATTACTTTTTATTACCAAATAAAACTGATTTTGGCAATGGCTACGATTACTCATCGATGATGTGCATGTCCCTGCGATAATAATCTTTTCAGCGTTGTCTGTCAACATAAAGGCTCTGTGTTCAGTGCCAGTATTGCCACCCAGCCCTGCCGGAATACCAAGTATGGCGGGACACCCACTGTGGTCGCGATGAAACCAATTATCAATTATTCATCATGCGACACTATATAAAACGCAAATACCAGCCATCCAAATAAATTGGTCGCACATGTCAAAAGTCACATAGACAACCTGCCGAAAATATTCGGTGCATATCAATCTTCGCATTATTGGCCTGTTGGCAGGCAACGGTTGATCTACGTTGAACGTTGCGGTGATATCGCGCGTCAAACCGAGGGCAGGACATTTTATGAAACTGTAAACGAAAATCAGTTAAAATATATTGTAATGAGTACTTTAAAAAAATTGTTGAATGGCAGAAGAAGGACAAATATTATATTGTAGATATTGAATGTAGCAGAAATCCCAAATGAATAGGTAGTGGATAGGTATGTCGAATGACCATAAATATTACGAATTAGGCTACCAATACGTCAAAGACAACTCGGAAGAAAGTTGTCTGGAGTAAATGTGACCACCAAGTGTTGGAAGAAGTAGGGGACTTCCCAGTGAGGGATCGCCATTAATGAAATTGATTACCTCCCAGTTGAATCAGGTAATATCAAGGATATCACTAGCAACCCCAAAAATATTGTTAAAATGGACAAGATGAATAAATTTGTGGACAAAATATTGTCCAAATAGACAAGATGAATGTCGAAACGGAAAATCTGATGTTCAAATGGACAAAATTAATGTCCAAATGGACAAAGTTTTATCCATATCTACAGAATGAATGTTCAAACGTCCGTTAACGAATTATCCTACTGAACAAATACATTGTACAAATGAACACGATTAATGTCTAAATGAATGAAAACGTCGTCATATTATGACCATTATATTAATCGGTCAAACGATCATATAAGTGAATATATAAATTCAATTTTTTTATAAGAAAAACTCTCTTTTTATAACTATTGAAGGTTATTCCCATCAACGTAATATGTCATTGAAGAAGAAGATAACACTTATAATCTAAATGAAAATATGAAAGAGAACAAGACACAGAAAAATAGAAAAAGACAACTGGTCTGTTAGAATCAACAATATTATCTTCAACTAGTTCTTTTTTCCATATTGGATAGTTCTTTTTTCCAAATATTTGAAATATGAGATTGACAAATATGACGGTTTGACAGAAGGTGGCAATAGCGAAATTGGATAACGCGCACGTCCCGAGACGAGAGGTTGGACGAGAGGTCTGGGTTCGAGTTCCAGTTGCGACCATTGTCTTTTTCTATTTTTCTGTGTCTTGTTCTCTTTCATATTTTCATTTAGATTATAAGTGTTATCTTCTTCTTCAACAAGAATATGTAAATGCTTAAAAAATAAAAAAAAACGCGATGTCTTTGAAATAACCAACAGTCCGAAGGATTTATGGTTTTGTACAACATTTCCACGATAAATGATTCTGAGCACAGTAAAAAAGTAAAAAGGTAGTAAGAGCAAGGTAAAAAGGAAGAAAAACTGAAACATTTCCGATTTTTATAGTTTTTTGCTTTTTACGGAACAGTGGGTGAGAGTGACTAATTGTGTTCTGCATGATTTAATAGGAATCCATGACAATGTAAAAGACAAAAGGGAATAACCCTATTTTTTCTGAAAATACCTTTTTTGCTTTATCGCATTCCTTTGCGTAAAATTCATATCCCACAGGGTACAAGGAAAAAAGCCACGAATTCGATGTTTTTAATTAGCTGTCATCTAAAAATCAAAGAAAAACACTCTTGTGAAAAAAAACATCAAGAACATTATTCTGGAAGCCAATTTTACGAATCTATCAAAAATATTGTGATCTTAGACTATCGAATGTATCACGGGTGCCTTTCTAAAAATCATGTCCATCGTATCCCTAAAAAAAAAATCTAGTAAAATATTTCTGGCAAATATTAGAAATACTCATTTATTTGTGACTTTTTGCGTATAGAGATAAAATAAAATAACATGAAACTAGCAAATATTGATTAAGAATGAAAAAAAGTTTTCAACACATTCGCAAAATATTTCAATAAATGACAATTTTTATGCAACAAGATGAAACGTTATATTCTCTTTAAAGGGCTTTAAAATACGCCAGGTATGCTTTATAATAAATAGTGTGTGTGTGTGTGTGTGTGTGTGTGTGTGTGTGTGTGTGTGTGTGTGTGTGTGTGTGTGTGTGTGTGTGTGTGTGTGTGTGTGTGTGTGTGTGTGTGCGTGTGTGTATGTGTGTGTGTGTGTTTGCGCTTTTACATAGGCAATATGAATATGCACAAATAGTTTTATCCATAAACAAACTTAATTCTTTCAAGAAAGCTTGCAAATACAAGATTTGAGTTTGTTTTTGGACAAACATATATTCGTATTCATATTGCGTATGTACGGGCGCAAAAAAATTGTTTTTTATTTTAAAACATAACGTGCAAAAGTCTTTTTCCTAAAATAATTAAATCTTCACCATGTGTGAAAGAGCAGGTTGTGAATTCTTTGAAGAATCACTTAAAATAATTTAATTTATTTTAATGCTTTGTCACATTGAGACCACAACAAAGTAGTTCATGCGAATGATTCACTTGTCAACACGACGCGACGCTACACGCCATATGTTGGGCAACATCTACGGATATAATTCATCAGCTATGACAACTCTTATTGCCGTAATTATTGTCTTTGTACACTGATCGAACATTTGTTCAATCACTTGGTTCATGTGACAGCTGGACAAATAAAATACCCAAGTGCACTTATTCATTGCATATAAATTACACACATCCTATTTGTGTGAAGTAATGTACCTTCTATTACAACATGACAGTCTGTATTTGCATGAATGTACATAGAAACCTCAAGATATGCCCTTGTTGAATAAAAAATTACCTTCATTAAGTTATTCAATCAAGCTAATCAGTATCTACCCCTTTCACCTACGCCAAACGCTACCTTAGTATGTACTTCTTGCTTCATCGATATTTTTTTGAATTTTATTTTAATCATTCATTATTTTAGAAAAAAAAGTACGTGGATGAAAATAAGTGGTAAACGAGATTTTATAAATTATTTCAAGGATCGGTACCAATGACGGTGACCGGACAACTCGGAGTGAAACCAACTCAGAACCATCTCAGATAATTCATTTAGAGTGTTAAAAATATTCATATAAAAAAGTAGTTACATAGGTTACGTTATCGGTTAGGGTTATCGGCTAATTTAAAATAATTTTTTTCATAGCTTTTAATGACTTTTCAAGGAGGTGTTGAGTTGACTTTGTTCTCAGTTGGCATGGAACCACCAATGACATGTCTCTATGAAATAATATCTGGTGACTGCTGGTTAGTGATTATATCCATTTAACCGGACGGTGTTAACTAGGGAATGATTTGAGTTAAAGACGACTTTAAAAAATAACGGGTACATGTACCAATGTGACAGCATTGGGTTTTGTAGTGAAGAGTTATGAGTGATTAAGTTATGACTAATGTTTTCCTTAAATGACGGTAGGGAGTCAAAAAATTATGTCGAGAATTTTTTAATTTTTTTTATTACAGATTTAGATATTACAGATTTATTATTGATTTTTTTTTTTGATTTTTTGATGTTTCTCTTCTACAGAAGCAGACGCTTGGGTTTAAAAGAGGGGCGAGCGTCGGGAAGAAATATATTTTGTGTATTTTATTAATTATGATTTAAGGAATTATGAACTTTAAAAAATTGACAAATTTAAAAGTTATATCAATTATGAAGATAATTTCATCGTTTTGTTATTTTTACATTGAATTGCTCTAATCGCTGTTGATGAGTCGGGACAAAGATTTTTGCATGAACGAATATAGGAAATTTGCAAATTTGCTGCAGACGTTTGTTTTGTTGTTTAATGTGAAAAACGAAAGGTTTGGATGTTTACGTTTAGATGTATAATTTTATATGTATACATATTCATTTATACTATACACAATAGTACACATATGTACTTGCCTTTCTCTTAAATACATAAATATATTAAATGGCCCATGTGTTTAATTTGTTGGCTTTGTTATATCTCCCTGGAACTTTCTTGGCTTTTACTTCATTTACTTTGCATATCCAAAATAATATGAAAGCCTCCCTAATTGCATAAATTGCGCTTACATCGGTCATGCCTTTCCGGATATCTTCCGGCTAATTAGAACATCTTGCGTTACGGTGAAGCTATGAATGAAATCACTTTTTTCGATTAATCTTTATCATGCTCGATTTATTATTTTACCATGATCGATACATTATCAATTAGTATAACAGATAATTTTGTTAAATTGAAGCTTTTCCTACAGTAAAAATTAAATTGTTAAACATTTTATAGAAATATAAGCATGATGTAACTATTTTTTCTCTCCTTTAAAATGTGTAATGACAAGTGATTTTTATGCATATTACCCAATCTTCCCTGTTTTTGTGGTGATATATGTAACACTAAAAATTTTCTATTTTAAAATACGTGGTCCTGAAAACTGAAATCATGCCATCATAAATATTACTTACTTACTAACGTTACATTAATTGGTATATTCCACAAATATTTGTCTCTTTCTGGTTTCTTGTAATTTTCATTTGCAAATACTTTAATTAAGGACATGGGTAATCAGCACTTCCAAAAACCCATCTGGTGTTTTCCATGCCGTAGGTTTTCTGTCGTAATATTTTATTAGATTTTTGGTTTTAAAACCATACCTACATGTCATTTTATCTATAGAACTAGGGTATCCATTGTTTGCTTCGGGTTTGAAAACACACTTTGTTGAAATATAAAAACCAATTGAATTTGGGTTTAAATAGAAGCTTCCGGAAGTTTTTCAATTATTTGCTTGTTTAAATAAATGCTATTACAATTGATGCTGCTCCAAGAAACATGTGCCAACTGTTGTTTTTACTGTTGAAATAATGTGTATATGCAAACATTACTATCGCATTTGAATTCGTCACAAGAGTCCCACCTGCTCCCGTCTGAAGTCAGTAAGACTATGGCATCCACAATTGGAGTATGTTGTGTGAGGCTAAAGGTAACGGGGAGGGAAAGGAGATGGAGAGAGGAAGGTGGCGAATTACCTAGCTCTTCAGATCTGATCACCAAACACGGCTAAAGCCATTTCAAGCGATGTTTCAATTCTGAATTGTGGTTTTACTGGGCGATACTGAGAGTATGTATCTTCCACTGTAGAATGGGGCACAAATATACCTTATATTATTTTTAATTAATCAATTGTGAAATAACACAAATTAATCAAATAAAATTTATTTGCGCACACCGGGATTCGATCCCACGTCCTTCGGATTGCGAGTCAAAAACCTTAACCCTCGACCACGGAGGCCGTCGTATATTCGTATATTACATATATCCCTAGAGCAAAATATTAAAAATTTTAACAAAGTATGAAAAGAACAATTAAAAAAAAAAAAAAACTACTGTTTAATCCGATTTGTACATCTGGTAATAATTTTAAAAATTACCCTTATGTTTTCCGTCATATTAATATTTAATTTAATCTATTTTACAAGTGTTAATTTTTTTTGCAGATATTTTTGAGAAATTTTACTTTTTATCTAGTTTTTAGAAATATGTATATTTTAATTCGGTAGAAATCTATTTTTAATTCTATACCTGTCTACAATGCTTAGGATGAAAGAATTTAAGATGCACCAGACTGAAAATTAAGTACAACTATTTACTACTTTGTGGGTAAACCATTTATAAAAATAATTAAAACCAAGAGTCTACCAAATATTAAGAGTTTCGTCAATTCGATGAAACATTGCAAAGGCGTAGTTTATTTGGTAGAAGAGTCATTTTTTTAAAATGATTGAAGCTCTATTAATGTTTTTATGTTACTGTTTTCCTTTGTCATGAATTGATTTTAATTATTTCTCGTACAACAGTCGGTAGGTGGTTTTCTCGTTGCGAAATAAATAATACCTACCAATTACTCAAGCAAATTAAATGTCTGGTTAAAAATTCGCTTAGGTTAGATAGCTGCACAAAACAACACCTCATTAGCTTTGGACCGAGCAGTGGTTTCCTTTTTATTATATGGCAGGTGTTATAAATAATTACACCGCTATCATCAGCCGAATATCCGACAAGCAATTGCTCCTACGTGGCAAAATGGCTATTCCATGGATATAAAATAAACAACTGTGGTTTCTTCAATACAGAAAATAGCCTGTTGAATCGGTTAACATGTTAGTAAAACTTGGCGTTTGGATTTTTCGATATTTTGATTTGTCCATCTTAAAAAACTAGGGCACCTTTTTTTACATTAACTCCACACAGGAGGCCCTGAGGAAAATAATTTCCCTCAGGGCCTATGTCATCTGGGATGCTGTGTAGAGGGTGTTTTTGAGGAGAGGAAGGAGTGAACATGGGTCTTGAAGAGACCATGTTGTAGAAGGGAGGAAACACAGAGGTCGGCAAATCGTTCCACAGCCGAGTTGTTGAACTCAAGAACGAGTCATAGAAACGACCCGTTTTCAACGACTTCGACCCCGACTTTCAAACGACTCGTTGACTAATGTCAACCGTGTACAAATGTTGAGCGCGTATTTGGCGTGTTTCCCGACTATGCACCGGTGCCGAGGGGATCAATGATGCTAGTTCTTCGGAACATCTTCCATTGTAATACAGGTAGAACAAGGACAGCATTCCCACCTGACGCCGGTGCTCTAAAGATTGCAATCTGTTTGTTAGGAGAATCTGTCAAACGGACCGCCCGTTTTGCAAAGAGTCGAGGGTTTTTTTCAGGTATTTTGGGGTTCCAGACCAGAGGTGGCTGCCAAATTCAACCGTAGGGTGCACTTGGGATTTGTACAGGGTTAGCAGTTGTGTACTATTAAAGTATCTGCGTGCCTGTACAGTATGCCCAGTTTCTGAGAGGCTAACTTAACTTTGGCCTCGATGGAGCCCCCGTACCTGAGCTGGTCATTTAGAGTTACACCAAGCATATCGATGGAAGGCCTGTTCGGGAGATTGCTTCCATTGAAGGAGACTAGATTATCAACTTCTGCTGTATTTGTGTTTCTATCGGTAAATAAATATTTTATTGTACATATCGGCTATCATTAAAATAATCAATTACAGTGCAAATTGTTAGTTTACCCAGAGGATGAAAATGATGACGTTAACAAAAAAAAACCATTATTTTACAGTAGCTCCACAAAGTAGAAAAATAATTTTGCTCAGGGCCTATATCATCTTTAGGAATTCTGTGCGGAGGGTCTTTTTTAGGAAAGAAAATAGAAGACGTTCTGGAAAGGAAATGGGTATAATGGGGGAGGAGGGGTTGAAATCTGTGGGGCAGTTTGTCCTGGAGTGACGGACGTGTGAGTGATGAATCTTTCCCTCCCTCTGCGGTGCAAAGGATGTTCCGAGTGAGTCCTGCAGGACTCTCCCGATCTGATCTGTATGACAGAACGCAGTCTCTCCCGATCCTATCTGCCATGCAGTTAGTGCGCGGATGCATCCGCCGCCAAGGTCCGGTCAAACCTCACTTCATGAACCCGAGCACCCCTGCTAAGTCAATTAAATGATGCCTGCAAATTTGACTTGTACGTGGGTAATCTTAATGAATAGTCATATATTTTTCTTCCGGTCAACGTAGAATAGAGATCCGTCCAAACTTTAAAAAACTTCATGTAGTTTAGAGATCCTTGCAGTACCTTAAAACCTAGTTAAGATGAAGCCGTGCGAAATAATGCAAAATCATACAAAACATGTGTTTTTGTTTTGAAAATTTGATCGCTTAGTATGTAGATACTTCAATTAAATGCTGCGATTAAAACACAACTTGGTCTTAAAAAATATCGATAATTTTTTTATAAGCCTTCTTACAAGCCTAGAAAACAAAATAGTCTATAAAAAAAACACTTTCAAGTGCAAATTCTAAAACCCCTTTTTGGATATGGTTTTATTTCATTCTAGCTGGTAACCGGCATGCTTTGCTATGCCATTAAATAAAGAAATTGTTTCTCCCTATAAAATTTCCAACAAATAAATCAACATCGTTTCCACGGCAACGATTTGTTTTCCACGGCAGCGATTTGTTTTGCTTAGCAATAACTCGCTTTTCTTAGGGACAGAAAACGTGTGATACATATATTAAAATTTATAATTTCATAACGCCAGAGATTATCATTATATACAGCTTACCATTATATAGTACTCGCAAATAATTTAGCTTTCTATTGGTAAAATCATTTTTAAAATCGTTTTATTTTTTTATGCGTGAAAGCGTAACAAACAAACACACCCTGTTTCGCATTTATAATAATAAGTATTAATAGTATAGACTTCAAATTTTAGAATTAACAATATTTTATTATAGGCAATTACCTTTTTTATTTGAAACAATCAATTGGAGCACAGGTTATAAAAATAGAGTTGTTATAATAAAAACTGGAACTCATTCGAACCTTACTTATTAGAAGATAGCCATCTCAAGTTTCTCTTATTGGAAGTTAAGAGAGATAATTATGTTTGCTTATTATGAGGCCACTTAGTGTATTCTGTATCAATGGCCTTACGAATAATTTATCACTTGCTGCAACAGACGACGCATGCAATTTCAAAGCGCAATTATGATTGTTCGGCGAATTAAGAATGGACGAGGTGATGAAACGGACCGTTTGTTGCTTTTACGAGGCATTGCATTGGGATTATAGAATAATTTCGAATTTATTATTTAATTTAATTTTAAGTGTGTGGACTTCACGCTTTTGACGGGGTAACGTACATAATGTTGAATTCTGTTATATTAGAGATACCTACTCCTTGCTGAAATATTCTGTAAGAAAAAACCTAACCAATAAAGAAGCACACACCTAGTAGAAAAACACTATTTTTTTTTCAATTTAGAAATATACAGATAAGGTGTTAAGTTCCATTGATATGCTTGGTGTAACTCTAAGTGACCAGCTCAGGTACGGGGGCTTCATCGAGGCCAGAGTTAAGTTAGCCTCTCAGAAACTGGGCATACTATACAGGGCACGCAGATACTTTAATAGTACACAACTGCTAACCCTGTACAAATCGCAAGTGCGCCCCACGATTGAATTTGGCAGCCAACTCTGGTCTGGAGCCCCAAAATACCTGAAAAAACCCTTGACTCTGAGCAGAAACGGGCGGTCCGTTTGATAGACTCTCCTAACCTAACAAACGGATTGCTATCTTTAGAGCACAGGCGCCAGATGGGAATGCTGTCCTTGTTCTACCGGTATTACAATGGAAGATGCTCCGAGGAACTAGCGTCATTGATCCCCTCGGCGCCGGTGCGTAGTCGGGAAACACGCCAAACGCGCACTCAACATTTGTACACGGTTGACATTAGTCACATGAGAACGGGCCGTTTCTACGACTCGTTCTTGAGTTCGGCTGTGGAACGATTTGCCGGCCTCTGTGTTTCCTCCCTCCTACAACATGGGTCTCTTCAAGACCCATGTTCACTCCTTCCTCTCCTCAAAAACACCCTCCACACAGCATCTTCAAAGATGACATAGGCCCTGAGGGAAATTATTTTCCTCAGAGCCTCATGTGTGGGGTTAATGTAAAAAAAAGCTATTGTTAAGCCAAACATCTTTGTCAGCAGTTGCCTTTTAATTATTATTACATATTTATGTTTTTGAGCTTGCCCTGACGATAGCTAACCTCCAATAGAAGATGGTTTTGGTTTGAAAATAAGATGGATTAGAAATACTTTATAATAGATGCTTTAATTAAATATTGCGAGTAGAACTGATATTGGCCTTTGAAACAATAGAGTATTTTTATGATTATTTTTATAAGCCCAGAAAAAAATATAGTATAAGTCAATAAAAACTGGTTTGAAGATTTAAATATCCTACTTACGAACCCCTTTTCTTTACACCAACTTCATTTTGTTTTATAACTTAGGCTTAGCCCGGATGCCCGGGTTCACGGGCCGAGATTGTCTAGGTCTTGGTGGCACATGCATTTGCCCACCTACTTCATGGATCGGGAGAGACTGGTTGAAGGAGGCCTTTTTATCTCTCTAGCCGGCCTCTCTCGATCCATCGCCTTGTACCACAGTGAGAGGGACTGATTCATACGTCTGTCACTCCTGGACACATTGAACTCCAGATTTCTACTCACCCCTCATACCCTCTTCCTTCCCAGAACTTCCTCTTCTTCCTTTTCCTAAAAAGACCCTCCACACAGCAACCCCAAAGATAACAGGCTCTGAGGGAAATTGTTTTCCTCAAGGCCTCCTGTGTGGAGTTAAGGTAAAAACAACCATAAAGCAAAAAACATATTCATCATCTCAACTTTATAAATTCACGCAACTATATATCAGTCACACCAACAAATTATTTCTTCATGCCATGAAGAGAGTTTGTCTAATTATCCTAAATGAGCTCTGAGCTTGTTTCATTGAGAAAATACCGTGTTTTAAAATATATTCACCGTAGTTTTATCGCTTCTGTATTTCAGTGTTTTTTCAACATTATCCGCCTCACGAAAGCTCCTACAGCCGAGGTGGTGTATATTTATTAGAAGTTTATGTATCACACCAAATAAATAAATGGGAAGGTTTGTTGATGCAATAAACGTTAGCATTAGGTCCGAACTAACCGCAGGGAATCGAATAAAACCGTCGGCAACGCATACGTAATTTCTAACAAATAATGTAATTACCTCCGACGAAAAGCTAACAAAATAGTGGCACATCATAAAAAGGTACAGACATTCTTAAATTACAACTTTGACGACATGTTTTTAATAGGATTTTTTTTTACTCATTTGCGTTGCTTCTTAAATGTTTCGTTACAACGTGGTACATCATAAAAAGTGGTCACAAAGGCCTATAATGTTAATAACATTAGCAAGTAATTTCAGAGGCATTGAAAAAAAGGTCATTTTATAATAAGCTTTTGTGCTTTTATCTTGACGGTTTGACATTTTTTAAAGGACGTAGTGTTTAGGTAGAAAGCCCAAGGCTCAGACCACCCACCGGGAGCACCGCGTCGCAAGTCTGGATAAATTGAGCATGTATAACAGTACCTACCAAGTAGTTATAATACTAAAAATTTGAATAATAATAATTTGAAACAAAAACTAAATTTCGAATAAAAATCAAAAGCTTTTGTTCGCATGCTAATAAGCTAATAATTTCAATTATTTTTTCATTCCCTTTTTGGACCCGACCTCGAGTAGTTGATCTATTTATTATTGTTGAATTTTTTTTGTTAAACAAAAGATACCCTTTGTTTGAAGCGAAATTCCAGTTACATTTAAGATTTAAATAAAAACAAGTGCGTATTTACTGAAGATGGACCCGAAAGGCGAGGAACACCAAGAAGCCGGTTCAGGAAGTGAAAATGATGATACTGCATCTGAGGAAGGGAACGAGCCAGGTGGGGCAGTGGATGCTGTTGCAGAACGTTCATTGAGGTCGCAGAAGATGAATCGCAGAGTGATGAGATCCCGGGGCAGGAAGGTCCCCGGGATAGTGGTGGGCAGAAGGAGGAGGTCGCGTTCCAGAAGGAGAAGGCGTCGCGGCTCAAGCAGACGTCGTCGTCGCCGTCGCCGCCCAATCTACTCCGACGATTAAAGATTGAATTAAATCCACGCATTCAAAATCCCCGTTTCAATCGTTCAAATATCCATCAACCATCAAAACAAAAGAATTTCTGCGAGCAAATTTACAAAATTTTCAATGTGATTTAATTTTCGCGAATATTCGTCTGTTTGTACATATTTTCAAGTGATATTGTTGTTTTGTATTTTTTACTATTATTTGTGGAACTAAATTCAAAACATTTCTTATTTTTAAAATGCTGTTTAATTCTATATTTGTTTCACTTGAAAAATATGTACAGCTGTGTGTGTTTATTCGAGAATTGTTTTAATCTTTTTTCATAACCATGTTGGTGTTTTAATAAATGGGATTTTTTAATAATGACTTATTAATTTAACAAAATAAAAATGTTTAGAAGAATGTTTGGTTCTCTTTCCTAGCTTCTTTAATGCTCTAACTTAAATGCAAGCCTGTTCATTCGACAAAATATGGGACTACCATTCACAAATGAACTCAATACAGGAGGCCCTGAGGAAAATAATTTCCCTCAAGGCCTATGTTATATTTGGGGTATGTATGGAGGGTTTTTTAAGGAAAGGAAGGGGAGGAGAGTTCTGGGAAGGAAAAGGGTTTAAGGGATGGGTTAATTTATTTTTTTATTTTTCATTATTTTTTATTTCAGCAGTTAATAATCTGGGGTTCAGTGTCTGGTCCAGTGCCTGGTCATCCGCCTCCAAGACCTAGCAAACCTCACCCCCTGAACCCGGGCACCCCTGATAAATCACCAAACGTAGCAAACCACTTGCGATGACCTATGGCAGAGATGTTGATTATCCAATAAAGGTTCCCATTTCGGTACCCATTCCCGCCTCCCAATTACTGAGCTTATAAAAAAAAAATCTTCGTCGATATGTCAATGAATAATCCGCATCAAAAAATTAAACAAAAATATGTTGTCAATTTGTACAGTTCGTTTTTTTTTAATTTTAAAAACTTATTTATTAATTCTTCTAAAAGGGTACGGGGACGTACAGAAAAACTGATATTTTTTACTATTTCAAAACACGTTGTTTAGGTACCTACGAAAAATTTTTCGTGCATGAAAATACAATGTGTGTAATTGGTGTAGTTTTAATAATGTTCATGCTTTATTTTTTACAAATCGCTTTGTAGTCTTACCTACCTTCTTTAAGAAGACCAGAATTTATATTAATTCTTATAAAACAATTTGTGGTGTACATGAGGTCAGGATTTAGCAGTTTCTGTTGCCAAACATTGTCGTAGACTGTTGACCTAAATGAAGTCTTTAAACAATCCTAACCCAGGGTTTGGACTGTTTAAAGACTTCGTGAGGTTATTATAAATATATTATGCCGTGCTTTTTACCGAAATAATAATAAAATAAATAAGAAATTGATTTCTTAGTGCAGTCGAATGGTTTCGGTTTCAGTCTGTTTTTGGTGTCAATATATATTCTACTTTTGAATAGATTTCACGTAACCAAAAGCCAAAAATGTTCATGCTTGTATTCTGAAATAATACAACAAATACGTTGGCCTTATTGTTTTTTTTCTCAAATAAAATAAAATGAAAATTATTTAGGATAGGATATATTTTTTTTACCACAAAAACAGACAGTTATAAACATTTTGGCTGTTAGTGCGTGCATGTACGTATGTATGTATATATGTACATAAATGTGTATGTATATATTTACTTATGTTTGATGTTGATCCTCCTTGGTTTCATGTGCTGTTGACGCTAATATCCCTACCATTCCTTTTATATTTTTTTTACATTTCTACCTATCCTATCTACCCACATAAACCTTCCTGAGCTGGCAACAATACACGTACAATGGAAAAATTACAATAATAATTTATGTCAGTCTATTATTAAAAGCTGTGCTGTGATCTTGCTCCCTCAGTTCTTAATCATATCGACCAAGTCTATTTTTATGTGCTGTGCAATGATCCACGGTGGTCTCTCGGTGCATTCAATAGCAACTGTTAATGAAGTCTATAGTTAATTACTTTGCTGTGACCTTGCTCCCTCTGTTATTAATTATATCGACCATTATAGGAAACTTGGGCAGGAATTCTCTAGTTTTCTCAAGGGTTTGTGCAGTGATAACCGCTAGTGGTGTCCCTGAGGACCACGAGATCGACCAAGACGTAGAATTTATCATCGCAGAGAGCAACATTTGGTGAGTCAGATCCTGCCCAATTCCATATTACTATTCCGTATATTGTGTCAGCATCAAAGTCCACAAAACAAATTTAATTGCAGTTCACGCTTTGAATCGCAGTAAAACTAGACTACATTATTTGCGATAACAATTACTTATTGTAACTTATCGTTACACAATGAATGTTAAAACGAATGATGTTCTGTCATTAAAATCATCATTATAACCAAATTGAACACGTAAATTACTGTAACACTGATAATACTGATGTATTTGTTGGTGAACCAATAAATAAATAAAAAAAATAAAAATAGAAAATTCTAGAAGATTACGTTACGCGACCATATTATTAAAAAAATTATCTTCTTTTCTTAATTTACCAGTCTAGGAAAAAAAAAACAATTTTTTTTTCCAAAGTATAAATATTCAAAAATATTGTCTTAAAATGATTTTTCGAAATTCACATTATTTTAAAAGTTATAACCATTTTAATGTCGCGCTTTAGATAGAATCTAACCAGACTCTGAATAGAACAAAATGTAAAACGCATTTTTCTCAAAATCACTTTTTTCGAGACGGTTGACACGATATCCCAAGTTCTACGGAACCAATTTGCTTGAAATTTGTTGAGAGCCTTCTCTACACATTACTATATGGCGGGAACTAAAACTATAACAAAATTTCAATTTCAACTATTTTTAAAAAGTTTGGAAAGTCAAAAAAACTGGTAAAAAATGTCTTTTTTTATTTCAGACAGCCGCCATTTTGCGAAAAATATTTTTTTTTACTCTCTTAGTTCGGGCCATAGCCGCATTTGTTTGAATGAAGAATTAATTTGTTTTTTTTTTAGATTACTAGGAGGGTTGCAATCGTGTCAACCAGGATGCGCCATTTTTTTAGACCCCTCACTTCAACACCCTGTAACTTTTTGAATTTTTTAGTTTGATTTTTTATTTTATGTATTCTTTAATGTTTAATCAATATTTGGTAAAATAATGGCTTGTAACAATATTATGGTTTTTTATTGCACCTGAAAAAATACCTACAATTCATGCTTCTAGACTGGAATACCCCCTTAATAATTGTACGTGGTAAGAAATTATGTAATAACGATTTTTTCAATGCGCAAATTACTACGAATGCTAAAGAGGTGATGAATATTATTTATTAGAAAAGAAACTATTATGCAAAAAATTAACGTAACAGCATTCGACCTATTTAATTACTACATTGTAATATATATGTGAATTCTCTACTTTTGCAATGTGATAAGTCACCTTTTAGAAGTAACTTATATTCAGAATCAAATCCGTGATCGCTTTTATATTGAAAAGTGTAAATGTTTGCCAATCTTTAAATTATATGATTAAATTTTTGCCAACTTATAAATTATATGATTAAATTGTAAACAGTTTTTGGAACGTACCGTACATAATTTAAGTTGCGAATGTATGTATTTAAATGATTTTATGCCAAACTTTTAATTGATTTAAAAAATCTCAACCGGAATTTTCAGCTGTTAAAATAACATGGCGTATTATTTTACAATTTATAATGATATCACTTTAAAGAATAAATCCATTAAACTTGCATTTTATGCGCAATCATACAGCTTAATGAGCCCATTAGATTCTTATCAATTCGTGAATATTTATCTTACATTAATGATGTTTGTTAAACCGTGAGGCTGCTAATTTGTTCATTTCAATTTTTTTTTTTAATATTTCGAGACTTTAAAATAGTGGGTCGTATCATATAGATCCCAGGCCGAGATATCTTTCACATTTGAATGCTAATTTGACAGAAATTATTACTCGCTTATCTGAAATACAATCTCTTTCATTTTTCGAACAAGCCAAAAAGAAAAGGCGTTTATTTTTAACAGTGTCTCAAATAATTGTAATCTTGATAATTACCCTCCTATATCAGTTAATGTCATGTATTAATGAATATAATAGAATAAATACATCAGTTTTTCAAGTGTTAAAAACAAAGCAGTAACGGGGTTTTGGTTTTTATGTGTTATTTTTTTTACGTGAGGGTAAAAAATATTTGGTTTTAAATCTTTTAATAACTATAATACTAATCGTCCTAGGTGTAATGATTACCTTTGAGGTCTCTTTTGGGTAAAAAAAAATAATAATCGCAAAGCGAAAGATCGGGGGAATAAAGAAGAGAGCCTCTAATCGACGCTGTTTGTTCTCGTCTGTGAAACGGCGGGGTACCCATCATATACAAATTTTACGGTCTCCCAATTTTTCAACAACGAAGGCGACACGTTCCTTGGATATTCTTTGATTGTTTGTGATACGCTTTTGAGTGATTCATCGATTTTTTTTAATCAAATCGTCGACGAGTTTGCAATGTTTATCGTCTGTATCAGTGATCGGACGTCCATTGTGTGTTACATCAACAATTATTGCTTTTTTAGGCTCAAAATAATGCAATTTTATTACCATCGATTTACAATCGGTTTAAAATCGGTTTAATCGGTTGATCGTCACTAGTCAAACCATTTGCAGCAAGCATTTTATATTACATTATTTTTTTTCCTCATTGGCGCTGCAAGCAGCCAAGTAGTTGAAAGTTTAACTGTCTTCGTTGGATTGTTTTCGCTTATTATCGAAGAAGAATATTTACGCTTCAAATAAAGCATTAAAACAATATCAGATTTGTCTATTGATTTTAATATACGATCAGCTAAGCCCCTCGACGACAGCCCCGACTGCGCCACTGTTAATAATTCACACATAATGTTTTTTTCTAAAAGGTGTTTGAAAAGTAAAATAAATAGTTTAACCAAGGCAGCACATTTGATAACAACAAAAAATTACTTCCTAGAAAAATAGAAGGTTATATGAGTAGAAAAACATATGAATAGGCGTAAGTATTCTTAACACATACTCCTACCTAAATAATGTTTTATTTACATAAAAAACCAATAATATTCATTTTACTTTGGTCAAATATTAAAACATGCTTTTTAAAATAATAATGAATTGGAGTGAAAAATATTATAATTTCCTAAAATTTATACGTGAATAAGAATTTTGTATTTGTAAAATAAATAAAAAATCATATATTTTTTAATTATATAAATTGATTGGAATTCCTTATCATAAATCAAAACTTTTTCGAAACTTATAAGATTAGTTTTTCGTAAAATTCAGCTAAGCCTTGATTTTTACTGAAAATTGAAACATAAATTTATCAGACATGGTATGATTTTAGGTTTTCACTGCCAAAAGTATTTTTGTTATTTATTTTTGGGGTGTTATGCCGTGTGACGCTACTTTCTTCTTTAGCCAACGTTTCGGACAGCGTTACGATCTGCCCTGATGATGGACTCTGTAAAGCTGTACAAAATGTTGGCTAAGGAAGGAAGTAGCGCAACACGGCATAACACCCCAAAAATAAATAACAAAAATTATAAGATTCTCAAAAATATCGTAATTTATTTTTTAGGGTTTTGCGCCGCGTTGCGCTACCTTCTTCTTTCAATGTTTCGGACAGCGTCAATCATTGTGATTACACATCTGCCATGATGATGGACACTGTTACGTTTTTCGAAACTTTGGCTAAAGAAGAAGGCAAAATAAATCACTTCACTCCACATTGTAAAATTATCTTTTTTAATTCATCGCATCATCCATGCAGATATTTTAATTTACTCTACAGAAAGATCTTAATAAAATATATTTATGACTGAGGTAGAAAAGAGAAGGTGAGAGGAAAGCGGTAGAAGGATATAATTTATCAACACGAGCATTGATCAATTTACTATCATTTTTTGCAAAATTCCTTTCAAAAGAATCGACCGATTTGCCCTGAGCTTTGGCCCGTAAGCTCGAACAGGGACACGCGGGGGGACTTTACGGGCGACCCGTAATAAAAATCATAATAAACCGGCCGAATGATTTCGCTCCGATATTTGATGCGGCCATAACAATAAAAACGGGCGCGGACTTGTGGCAGTAATGGGCAGGGCTGCGAACTAAGGATTCATACGTCAATACTATCATTCTGTATAAAAGGAATGTAGGTATTCATTTTATTGTTGGTATTTCGAAGAGGATTATTTCTTTTGAAAAATATTTTTTCAACATTTCACTTTGCTTAATAAAATCACGTTTAATAAATAATGTTCATGATATTCGGATTAATAATAATCGACATATTTTGAGATACCGAAAGTCAATTTAAATGGTCCATGTAAGTTTAGTATTCACGTCTAAAGTTGGGAGTCGTGTATGGGAACCGCCGGCACGAGAACCATTTATTGGGTGACCAACACTTCTGCCATAGGTCACCCCCGCTACTTTTGGTGACTTAGCAATGGGAAGAGGTTTGTCGAGGTCTTGGCGGCCGATGTGTCTGCTCACCTGCTGCGTTGGCCGGATCGAGAGAGACTGGTTGAGGAGGATTTTAACCTCAGCCCCCAGACTTCCTACCCAGCAATCATACCTATTTCCTTCGCACAACTTCCTCTTCTTCATTTCCTGTAAAAAAAACCCTCCATACAGCATCTCCTTAAAATGACAAAGTCCCTGAGGGAAATTATTTTCCTCTTGGCCTCCTGTGTAGAGCTAATGCAAAAAAGCAAGTATCGGAAATAATTGAAAAATTAAATTTAAAATTTGAAATAGATATAATTTCTTTTTTAACATTAGCTCCACACAGGGGGGCTGAGGAAAACATCCCTCAACGTGAAATCAACCCTCAGTGTCATCTTTGAATATGCTGGGTGGAGGGTCTTTAAAGGGAGCGAAAGTTCTGGGAAGGAAAAGGGTACGGGGTGAGTAGGAATGTGGGAGTGTCCAAGAGAGACGGATTTGTGAATCCATTCCTCCCATTGCGGTGCAAGGCGATGGGTCTATTTCCGGCTAGAGAGCTTAAAAGGTCTCCCTCATCCAATCTCTCCCAATCGAGCCAGGCACGCAATGGGTGGGCAAAAGCATCCACCGCCAAGACCTAGAAAAACCCAACCCCATAAACCCGGGCATGGGGTTAGGTTGTAACTATTTCCAATTTAATTTTAAAAAGGTTTATATTGTAGTATCGTATTCCCATTTAAATTACCTGATTTAAATCTGAGAAAGCGCATGTGAAACAGACAAATGAATTACAGGTAATACAAAACAAGGTAAACAAATAACTGTTTTATTACTAATCTAGAATATCCACAAAAAATTAAATATGGAAACAAAACTATTAACATTTAGACTACATGTCTCCTTTTATACAAGATAATTAATAAACTCATACATACAAACACGGAATTCATTAAAACATCCTAAGTACCCAAACACTTTACATTTAAATACCATCTGTGGTAAGCAATCCATTGGTTACGAGGGGGCTACTTATATAATTGCCTTCCAACTGATATTAAAAATGAAAAAAAGGCTAAGGAAATTAAAAAAAAAATAAAAAATTCCATAAACAAAATAATGAAACAGTTGTTTCAAAAGAAAAGGAAAAAAAAGAAGAAGATGTTTTTTGTAGGTACTGACAGAATTTTTTTCTGATAATAAAAAACCAAAGCAACTAATTCTTTAAAAACAGAAGTTTTAAATCTTTTTACAGACTCTGCGTTGGCATTCCCTTAACAACATGCCGTTGCACTAAAAATTTAGTTTCGGTAAACTAAGACGGGAACATACGTTACCTCTTAATAACTCTGAATAAACAAGAGATAATGATCAAGTGACGAAGCATTGGATCAATTTGTACAAATTCCGAGACATTCTAAATTGTGACAGATCAACAAATCTAATTTTAAATGGAAATCTTCGTAAACCATGAGGAAGAAATATGGGGTGTCCTAAATTACTTTTTTATTTTGATTTGGCCTCATTGGTGCGCTACTTGCGCTGAAGCTCCAATTTTACAGCTTGAATATGTGCCTGTATTTGTTAAGGTTAGATCAGGAGATTGTGTTATGTTGTGTCGGTTATGTATGCTGAATTGTTGCAATGCAGAGAAATGAAGGCGCGTTGGTTTTCGATTGAAAAGATCGATTGAAGATTGTGCATGAACTTTTTTGAAGAAGAACCTAACATTGGAATTTAATGTATTCTGGTTTCATTTGACGAAGAAATTTGATTGAAAATTTGAAATTTGATATCATTCTATGATCTGACAACGAAGCTTTTCAGCGGGAACATTCCGTGGAATGATGGACAGGAAATTCAAGTGTTGTGTACAAAAAGTCCACAGAAGCCATTAAAACTGTAATTAATTCGGGCCACAGAGATTTTAGATACTTTGCAATAAAACTGTTAATTATCCAAAGACATCCAAGTCTTGGATCATCAATCAAGACAGATCAGCGATTTTATTAAAACCTATTTACAAGTCAGTATTCCCAATGGTACGAGGCAGATTGTCAATTGTCTTTAATTTAAAATAATATATAGTTGTTGTTATTTTTATTTCTTTGTAAACTGCTTATGTCAAACTGTGCCTGCTCTCAAAACAAGATTTCCTAATGAGACAGGCAAAGCGCTTCACCAATGTAATTTAATTAATAAAGATATACAATTAGGTCCCGCAACCAATCTCTGCCGATCCGGCTCGCCAAGCAGTGGGTGGGCAAACGCATTGACCGCCAAGACCTTGACAAACTTGGAACCCGGGCACCCGTGTTAAATCACCAAACGTAGTGAACCACTTGGGATGTTGGTCACAAGTTGGTCACTACAGTAGGGTGTTAACTAACTAACTACCCATCACGCCGTTTCTCCGCAGGGGTAGGCAGAGAGGACGGACCGCCAAGCAACTCGGTCCTGGCACACACTCTTTGCTTCACTCACATTCACACATCGTCTCATACATACTCTTCTATTATTCTGACTTTTGACATGGCCCGACTCAAGAATCTGATTCACTTGATCGTGCCATGTCTTCCTCGGGCGTCCCCGACTTCTTCTACCATTCACATTTGCGTCATATATTCTTCTTACACTACTTTCTTCGTTTATTCGCTCTACATGCCCAAACCATCTGAGGGTCCCTTTCTTAAAATCTTTCATTTAATCATCGCGTTCATTGGTCGAGACATTGTACATATATTTGAGTATGAACCGGTGGATGCAATTTTTAGTAATAAGTTGTTTTTAATTGTTTGTCTAGTTTGTAGTTTTCTAGATTTAAGATATATATTGTAAGTTTGTACAGCGCCCTTGAGGTGATTTTTCACAAAAACGGCGCTATAAAAATCATCCAAATATTATTATTATTATTATTATAAATAAATAATATTAAAAAAGTATGTCAACACAAAAAGAAGATAAATCCATTGAATGCGATAATTTTTCTCCTAAAGAATCAAATCAGCAAACCGGAGTTCCAACAAAGCACACTAATACAAAAACTCTTCCCCAAATAAGCGAAATACTTTACATCCGTAAATGATCCAAATTACAATAATTTTCTCATACAAAGTAGCGATGTTCCAAATGGCCGCCATCACACGAACAGTGAACCGAGCACCCCGTGTTTACGGCGAATGTATTTAGAATCAGTAACAGCACAATCAATTAGTGGCATTTTCTGGAGACAAGGGACCCGTACAAAGGACATGTTTATGTGTGACAAAACGTTTTAACAATAAATAACTGGCATAGATGGTATCGCCGATGGCCGGGGTATCGACTCTGAGATTGCGTTGGGCCAACTAAATCGTGCCTGTAATCTATCATACTGTCGATGTCGGTTCAACCCTAAAATGGCAAGGAATTTTGTTTTGTGTGGGCTTGTTTACTTTACCGGTGTTATTAAATTATAGATGGAAATCAGATATCTTAAACGCGGTTACAAGTATTTTTGTAATACCTGTGCTACTTTAAGCCAATGATGTAAACCTTTAAGCCAATGAAGTATATCTAGTTGCACCTACTTCTTAGAGCCAACCAGTTTGGGATGGCCTTCTCTAATAAATATCCTTATACACGAGATCATGGCAAATGATGGCAAAAAAATCAACTTCTTTGTTGATTTGTTGTTGAACACACAGCTTCATCTGATTGGTTTTATTTTTTAGCAATGAGTATTAGGAGTTTGAACAATATTATATAGTGTGCTAAAAAACGGATTTTTTCATATAGTATCGACGTAACATTCGTAAGATAATCGATAGAATACAGTATTTGAGGAGTGATTTTACAAAGATAAAATCTACCCCGAACGGTTTTTTTTTCTTTTTCTCTATGCAGAGTGTTAAGAGACGTACTTGACTTACTTTAACCAGTGATTGTGGCCAGTATTTGAAGTAAAAAATGTAAATGAAATTTTGGTCTCCAGTGACTTTTTTTATACATTTTTTCGAATAAAGACAATAATGTAGGTATTGGTCAGTTAGGGGCGGGGTGAGGAGCTGGTCAGTTACTCAGCTGAGTGACCAGTGGAAGAAGAATGACGGTATATGGAAGTTTTTTTTTTCTTTGATTTTGAAGAAAAAAAATGACATCTAAAAGTCACCGGAGACCAAAATTTCATTTACTTTTTTTACTCCAAATAATGTCAGGAATCACTAGTTAATGTAAGTCAAGTAAGTCCTTAACAACTTCTCAAGCTTTTAAAATAACTGCCTTTTCACAGATGAATTGAGTTTTCTTATTATTCATCATGTCTAACGATTATTGAATGTGTATTTAAAGATTATTATAAAATATTGAACCCGAGTGATTATTCACAAAATTCATAAAAAAAAATTGTACATACTCGTATTCTCCTTTAAACGCTCATCAGATGAAAAAAAACTTCAAAATTCGGGAGAGATGTCAAACGCTTGACCAATTTGTGTGAATATTTTCCTCTGCAAAACGTGTCGTTTTTAACCCCCGACGCAAGGAGCGGTGTTATAAGTTTGGCGTGTCTGTGTGTCTGTCTGTCTGTCTGTGGCATTGTAGCTCCTAAACGAATGGACCGATTGTGATGCAGTTTTTTTTGTTTGAAATCTGACGTAATAGAGATGGTTCTTAGCTACAATTCATGAAAATCTTTTTAGGTGTTTCTAGGTAATCAGCCTTTTTTGTGTCGGAGATTTCTTAAAATTTTGTAAATTTTACTTATTGTAGTTGTAGAATGATTTGTGTTTTCTCTTCCCACAACTTGAATATCTAGAAGATCAAGATTATTTTTTTCTTTTCCTTATAAAGATTTTTTAGGTTATTATTCGAAGAAAACGTAGTAATCTTCTGTGTTGTGTCTTTAATAAAAAAAAAAGTTTTCGACCGAATTTATATGTATTTAATAATTTTGCTTCCAACTTAAAATACTTAATCATCTACAAAGACGATTACTTCCCATTAACCCCCAACATTTCACGCATCTCCACCCTCCCATCACTCGGGCAATGAAGAGTTAAGACGTATAGAGGTCGGGCATATAAACTGCTTCAGGGGTGGAGCCTGGCCCGAGCCTTTACACAAATTTTATTTCTTCAGAGGGGGGGAGGGGGGGCAGTAAAATCTAATGAGGATTTATCCTCGGCGGCGGCCGTTAAGAGTCGGGGGAGTGCATTAAAACGGCGTGTGTTTATTTGGACAAGGCGTAAAACCGTTTCTTAATGTTGTACAAATAATGTCGGAGCATACGAGCTTGTCTCAAGATGATAAATGATGAGGACACAGCAAAAATTGTTAAAATAAATTATAAATATGCTCAAAGCTGCCTTGTTGCTATTTTTTGTCACTATTTGAATTTTAGAATTTATTAGCCCAAGTGGCAGTTCCTAATCTTAGTGTGCAGAACACTGAAATAATACAGAACACGGCAAGTAAAAAAATAATAAAGAAAACAAAAAATGATTTATTTTATTAAATTAAGACATTATGAGCGAAACTCAATCGAAAATCTGGAAACAGAAAAATCAGAAAAAGATATTTACACCTCTGGGACTCGAACCCAGGACCTCCCTACTTTCCGGGTTGGGCGCTCTTATCCACTGAGCTAAGGTGTCGATATCCAATTCGGTCACTTTTAACTGTACCATACTTCGACTAAGAACCACCCATATTATCTTCATTTTTCTTAACGCATATTTTTATTGGCTGCCATCTTTATGAATGATCGCAAGATTCAACTCGAACTAAATGCAATCTAAATGGTGTCTGGATAAATTTTTATCCATTATATTTAATGTGCGACATCTATTGACTAAGTAGGGAGGTCCTGGGTTCGAGTCCCAGAGGTGTAAATATCTTTTTCTGATTTTTCTGTTTCCAGATTGCCGTGTTCTGTATTATTTCGATTGAGTTTCGCTCATAATGTCTTCATTTTATTAAATATTACAGTTTGAGGTTTTACTCATAAAAAGTTAAAATAAAAAAAATTATAAATGATTTATTTATGAAAAAAAATGTACATATATATTTGTCGCTCGTGATGATTTTTCACAATTTTCCTTTAAAAATTAAGGGTAGAGGTTGTTTTTCTAATAAGAATGACACATTTCATAGTTCCTTAATCTTTTGATATTTACTCTGCACGAATCCATACGGTGTCTGTAGTTTATGCCTGAGATAAAATACTAACATGGTATTTTAATAGTTTACATTTATTTGAGTCAATTAACTACATAATTTAATCACTAATTAGTTCTCCTTAAAATGCTGCCCTCGATTAAATTCACACACGGATGATATGCTCGGCGGATCTGTTCGCCGAACATGCTCGGCGAGCCGATCAGCCCGATTCGAAGCAGAATTCACACACGGACTGCAACACATACGCATTCGGTCATTCGAGCGGCGAGCATCTCATTCAGTGATGATATGTCTAGGGAAATTTCCATACATATAGGAAAAAAAATGTTTTTAGGGAAAAGCAAAAATCCAAGGGAATATTTAGTTTTGTGATCTAAAGAGTTTTGTTTTGTGGGAGAAAAAGTTGTGCGGGTGGCGCGAGGAAGTTGTAGTTGATACGATCAAGTGAACTAGTCGGGCCATGCCAAGAGGCAAGAAGTTTTGGCCAAGACAGTGTTGTTTGGCGTTCCGTCATCTCTGCCCACCCCTGCAGTGAAATGGCATGATGGTTATTTAGTTAATAAGTTAGCTAAAACTAACCCTCAAGGATATTTATAAATATTCAGAGGAAATTCAGTACTTGAAAATCTCATACAAACTCATTCCTAAATCTAGGGATTTTTTTTTAATTTTGCTGAACAACCAACTGCGATGAGGTAGTGCTCGGTGAAATATCCTTTGCTCATATTCAAACGTGGATCGGCTCCTGATGGACAGACGGACAGATCTGTCCATTGCTGAAATACACGAGCGGATCTGCCCGCCGAGCATTCTGGGAGGACAGATTCGCCGAGCGTAGAAATCTGCTGCGCTTTAGTATGCATTTTGGAATTAAATCGATGTCGTTTATAATAATGTTACTTCTATTAATGTATTATTGTTTTACCTAGAATGAGTTTATGTACAGCACTATACTCATACTGCCTGTAGCCGGGAGACAGAGAGACTTTTCCATTCTTGTATTGAAACATTTTAGGGAAATGGTTGAAAAGAAAATTGTTATTAGCAACTCCAAAATGTAATAAAGTCATTTTAACGTATTTCTCGAATCTGTAAAAGTTGGTCGACGCCATGTTACTAATATTAAAAGACTTTTGTTTATTTTTTTAAACCTAAAATTATAATTATTTTTTAAGCTAATAAACTAATTTTTTATTCACACTTCATCGCTTTTCTAAAACTTACAACATTTAGGCTAAAAGTTAAAACGTATAAGTTCTTCTGTGTCAACAACGATATATATACTAACAATATACCATACTAACGATTTTTTTGGAATAGATACAGCACCCCCAAATAAGCATTTCTTAAGATAACACAATATTCCCGAAACTACATAGCGAATTTTTAAAATTGTGTTGTTTCACAGATTTTCTCGGTAAAATAAATTTAACAGTAAAATCGATGGCTCCACGAAAAAGTAGTTCACGTTTTATGTTCTCCAATGGATTAATAATACATCCCCGAAAGGGCCATATGCAATCACGTCCATCCTCATCAAGTCCCGACTACTGTTTCGTGTGTCGTGACTAAGAACGAAATGTCCCCATTCCCTGTAGCGATGGCCCATTCACCGTGCGATGGCGCACTGAAACAATAACGGAAGCTGTCGATAAACCTGATGAATTTATCGGCACTAAACGTCCCGGAACACTGTTTCAATATGTAATGCAGTGCCACGCAGATTCACGCAACGTCACGCAACGCCACGCACTGCCACGCGGTGTCACGCGACTCTCCCAGCGAGACCCAACTCCGGCCCTTGACAACAAAGTTTCACATCACGCGTGTCAGGGAAATGCAGATATTTTTTATGAATCATTGATTTTAAATCGCTCTTTGTCTGAACACACTCCACTACCAAACTAATATTTTTTATTGATTCCTTTCGACCAGTCAAACATACCAAATTTACACACGTTACACGTATGTAAATGAATTATATGTTTGCATTATATGTGACACTATCATCCATAATAATATTATAAATGCGAAACTGCTCGAGTTTGTTTATGACCTTTTCACGCATAACACAATATAAAGACTTTAATAATTCTTTCACCAATATAAAGCTAAATTATATGCGCAGACTACAGGTTGTATATGATGGTAAGCTCTGGCGTTATGAAATTATAAATATTAATATATTATATTTGTTATACGTTTTCTGTCGCTAACAAAAGCGAGTTTTTGCTAACGTCAGAAAAAAATCTTTTCCATGGAAACAATGTTGATATATTTTTGGGCTCTATGCTGGTAGGTACTCAGTCTACTGGTCAGCTACTACTGCAGAAAATTTAAATATTAGAATTCGTTTTTTTTTTTGGACAAGCTTGGAATAAATGTCAGATTTGAGTTCCTATATTAAAAATATAATTCGTAACGATTATAAAAACTGAATGTTAAATAGAGTATTTTTTTTATTATATTAACGAACTTCCAAATATTAAAATAAAAATAAACATCCGAAATGTTTGTAAGCGCATAAATTCCGAACGAATGAACAAAATTGGATAAGTAATTCTTTTTTTCTTTAGCATTATGAAATTTAGGTGGTAGGCGAGATGTTTGAAAACTGAATGTAAGGGAATGAATATATGGAATGCGGGAGGGGATGGGGGTGGGGTGGGGGGGGAGATAATTGATAAGTGCAAGCGCTACAGTAATTTCCCGTAATACCATGCGAGCGAAGCCGCGGGGAAAAGCTAGTTTTACATAATTCCAAGAATTTTATTTTGAATGTACCTAACTACATATTATTTCAAAATTTAAAAAAAAAAAAAAAAATTGCTTTCGAAATCGATAACATAATTTGCTTATTATTTATAATGTATAAATATAATAATAATACGTCTTTATTCCAGGATGTGGGGAGGGAAGTGCAATCCCGCACATCCCATATAGAGTATAAGTACATGTATACGTTATTTTGAATAAATAAAAAATAAATAAGAAAAATTAAAACAAATAAAAAAAAAGAGAAGCATCGATAGATAGATAAATTATAAATAAGTATTCATATAAATTAAATTAAAATCTTTAGTTGAGTGACTTTCTCCAATATTCTTCAATGCTCGATCCTGTTTTCTCGCAAATGTTTCATTATTCTCACTAAATTTATTTCAAAGTCTATATCTTCTACTATATTCCTTCTGCATTACATACAAACTATATTACTTTTCGGAAACATTCTCCCCTTTTAGCAAAAGTGCTGCATAATTTCATTTGCGTTGTCAATCTTATTCGACCTTCCTAAAACAGGATAGTCCTCCTATTTGGACAATCAAAGTCAAGTCAAAACAATCTCTCTTAAATTTCCATATGTACATACTTTACTGTACTGTAACTTAAGATTGCCGGTGTAAATAGAACCAGCCATGCCCACATTATTAGGATTTAATAATTATTACTTTGTATTTGTTTTGTATTTTGTATGTTTTTTTCTTTTCACAACACTATTATAACATTGTGTCTACATAATATTATGATGTACTTTAACTCCTACTAACCTCACATACAATACTGCCGCCATGGGTTGAACCACGGTATCCTCCTTGAGAGTCTTAAGGACGATGCTGTGTTTTACTTATGACGGAAAAATAACACTTTATCTAAAACATGTAAACACCTCAGCACAGGTTCTCTTAGTTAGATGTTCACAAAATACTTCTACTAACCCATTTACATCCGTTTACTGATTTTTTTTTTTTGTTACTATTACTTGTTCTTATTATTTTATGTGAAAACTGTAAAAATCGTACATGGGATGGTCCGATGCTCTGAAGGGAACCCTGCGGGTAGGCAGCGCGAGTGTAAACTGCTACCTAAAGTTTATGTTTAGACTTACGGAATTCAATACTTCTTTTGTATGATCTGTAAACTGCATGCACTAGAATAAAAAAATATGAACAAATAAAAAATTATGTAAAAATGTACATATGTTTAATGAAAAAAAAAAATAAAATGAATTCTGTTAGTTACATTTGAGTTTAAGTCATCGTCAGGGCAGATGACATCCTAAACGTTGGCTAAAGAAGGAGGTAGCGCAACACGGCGTAACACCCCAAAAATAAATAACGTAAATACCTTTGACCCTGAAAATCTAAAGTCATATCTGTTAATGTATTCTTCATATTTGTACAATTTATTCCCATTCTAAATCTAGAAAAACACAAACCATAAATTTATTTAAAAATAAAATCATTGATTACTTCCAATAAATTTATCCATAAGGAGTATTTCATAACATATTCATACTTGAATTGTATAATGTAAAAAAAAACAGGTTTAATTTTTACTGTTATTATTAACTATTATTATTAAATTATTGTACTGCGTAAACAAAAAACCTGGATAACAGCCACTATGTAAATTGCCATCTCAACACAGGTATTTCACACCTAGTGAGATGGGTAATATGTCATTAATGTAACCAATGTAATATTAAAATAATACAAAAATAAAATAAAAAATATAAAAAAATTAAATAAAAATTATAAAAGAAAAAATAATCTAAATAACGAATTAAAAAGTGTTCGAGATGAAAGATAATATCATCTATTAAACTTATAAAGATATCAATGAAGGTTGATCTTTCAGGAATGAAATAGAGTGTTTCCTTGAGAGAGCATTAAAATTATACTTAATGCATTGTCACAGCAGAATCAATTTGTTAGCTTGTTTAATGGGTGTTACGCGTCCAAAGGGTCAGGCCTATTTTCATCCGAGCTGACATCTAGTACGTGAACTAGATGGGCAATGATTCAGATGGATTGTGGGAACCGCCCGATCTGTTCATGCCTCGGAACCTGCTACGGGATGCTTAGTGAATATTTAACTTTACTGCTCGTCGGGTTTATAGTCTTGAATATATGGGACTCCAATACCGTTTATAGCCGAGTTAATGATATCTCCAAGAGAGTCATGACTACGACTGCCTGCGCCTAGCGACATTGCATATCCTACGCCTAATGATCGATGTTTTATTGCTTTCATTAAGTCTTGGAACAACAACCGTCAATAGACAACATTTACACGCACAGGTAATGATATGAAAGGATGAAAGGTGTGTGAATCCACGCACCCGTCATTTGAGAGCCTATCTACACTTGTGCGGCATTTGCAAAGCGCGCGTATTATCTAAAGTATTTAAGCAAATCAATTTACATTTAAGTGCCATAGCGTAAACGACGGCTGTTTTCTTTCAGATTATTTTTTTATGATAGCGTATTTAATTCCGTGACAACTCGAAAAACTATTTTACAAGGGTAAATCTAAACATTTGTTACTTAAATTTTTTTTTCTTACCAGTTTTGACACATCCGTTTCATTCACTAGCAACTTTTACTTACTTAAGTAACAAAATTAAAATTTTAGTAACAAATTAACTTGGAAGGTAAAACTCTTCCAATCGAAATGTCTAGAAAATGTTACATAGTTAATGCCCAAGAAATACAAAAAAATAATACTAAACTATACTAAAACCTATATTCATGAAATTGGGAAGATTTTCTGGTAATAAATATGAAGCAAGGATGGAACAAAACCTATCAACAAAAGGCTTCTCACACGTCTACAGGACGCAGAACATTTGGAAACAGTGTTGCCAACTCAGCTCCTCTAAATTCAAGAACGAAAAATGAAATTTTGGGAGTTACTTCATTAGGAACCGGTTATTTTCGTATTTTTGTTTTTACCTCAGAAAATTTTCTGTCCCTCCCCCCCCTCTCCAAAATTTTGTTGGTTTGGTTGGTTGAACCCAGGAAACCAAAAATTCGCAGGAAAAAAGGAAGGGAGAACGTTTCGGGTGTCGCAATGGAGAGAAACATTATATTTAATTTACGATAATTGGGAATAAGTTTTTTTTTTCCAAAGTGACTATTTTAAAAACAGATTAAATCCTAATTATGTGGTTGCGTGATCCTATAATTTAAAGAATTTTATATTTTGCGACGAACGTAAAATTTATGATATGTAATTTTAAAAACATGTCAGCCAGCAAATTTTTAATGATTCAAATAAAAATCTCGTAAGTGAGCATCTTATTTGCCAATAAAAGAGAGAGGTTATTTTCAATGCACCCACAAAACTGGAAAGCATTACGCTCGTTTCTTTGAAGAACTCAGAATAACTCCGAAGATATAATACATACAACTTTTTATCACTCTCTTTGATGCACCGCCATGTCACGCTCAAGAGGTGTGCCTTTTCGCATTAAAAGCGAAATGTCCCGTAATTTGCCGAAAACGCTATAAAAATCTCGCGACCACTTCAAAGCAGAGACATAAATTCGGCACGAAACCAAAAAGCACAAGTTTACCAATCATACTAAAACACTGTAATATGTGTTTCTAGAAAGAAAATGCATCTAGATTTTAATCACCATAAGAGTATTAAAATATGATCTTCGCGTATTTTTTGTGTAGGTTTGGAATGAAAAAAATAATTAATATTTTTAATAGGTTCTCAGATTCACTCACTACTGAAGTCTTAAGTGACCAAGATTATTCTTGAGCGATTATTTGTAGAAGTAAAATCAAGGATAAATGTAATAATTTGGAATTTTATCCCTAAAAATGTTTGAGAATGGAAGGTGTATATGGATACCGCCGAGAACCATTTGTTGGATAACCAACCCCAAATGGTTCGCTATGTTTGGTGACTTAGAAGGGGTGCTCGGGTTCATGGGGTGAGGTTTGTCTAGATCTTGGCAGGCAATGCATTTCGAGCCGGGTTGGGTCGAGAGAGATTGTTTGAGTGAGACCTAACCAAGACTTCTCCAGTCGGTTTCTCTAGACTCATCGCCTTGCACCGCACTTAAAGGGATGGATTCATATGTACGTCACTCCTAGACACATTGACCGCCAAATTCTTACCTACCAATTCCTTCAAACCCTTTTCTTTCCCAGAACTTTCTCTCCTTCCTATCCCTAAAAATACCCTCCACACGGCATCACCAAAGATAAAAGAGGCCCTGAGTGAAATTATTTTCTTCAGTGCCTTCTGTGTGGAGCTAATTAAAAAAAAAATTGACGTGGTCTATATCTCGGGGTATGCCGCTGGACTAGCAGTCAAACAGACAAATTACTCCATTTTCAGCAGAAGTTATGATAGCTCATTGAACTGGCACTATAATCATTGGGTTAATATCTGCTTTTTTTAATAATTAGAAAACAAGAAAAAAGTTTGTTGTAGAAGGAATTAAGCTTTATCTGTAAACTAGATTTTTTTTTCCTTTTAGAAGGATTGAACAAACATAACCGCAATATGAAAAATTTAAGTTTCCTCTTCGTTCATTGTTCGGTCAGTACATCAAGCTAAGGGAAGGCCAGTGTTTTGTAAACAGCCCGCAAGATGACGGTATTACACGTAAGACGATGGTCATTTAAGTGTTCTTTTTGCGTTCATTAAAAATTCTTATCAATACTTTACTTTAAATCAATACTTATTTATTTATTGACGGCACTCCTTTAAAATGCCTTTACATAAATCTTTACACAAAATGCTCACTTACGCGAATAAAGTATTCAATAAAAGAGTAATGTAAAATGAGGAGGCGTAGGAACCTTTTTATTGTCTTATATGATTTCAGTAACTTATTTCGTTATCATTTTGACGTCATTCCCGTGTAAAGACCTCAACAAGAGTAATTTGTTTTGAGAGCTGCAAAAGACTTCAATAATTTAGGCACATTTAATATGTTATATAAAACCCTAGTACGATGCCAACTAGAGTATAACTCTACGTTATGGTCTCCCTTTTATAATATTCATTCCGACAACATTGAAAAGATTCAACATAAGTTCCTTAGGTATATAAACTATAAATTGCATATTCCTGTACAAAACATTGATTACAATTACCTACTGGATAAAATGTCCATATAAAAACTTTCAGAAAGAAGAATATACACAGACTTAATACTATTACACAAAATACTGCATTACAAAATTGACTGTCCTGAATTGCTTCAATTAATCAACATCCATATTCCCAAAAGATCTGGCCGACATTTATTACCATTTTACTTTAACAACACCAGGACACTGTCTTACCAAAAAATACAAAATATTCATTATAATTACCTACTGTAACTGGATAAAATTTCTTTATTAAAACTTTCATAAAGAAGAATAAACACAGATTTAATATTATTACATAAAAATCTACATTACAAAATTGACTGTCCTGAATTACTTCAATTAATTTCCCAAAAGATCTTGCCGACACTTACTACCATTTTACTTTCACAACATCAGGACACTCTCTTACCAAAATTCCCCGATTCCGAGACTTCACAATCTCAGAAATAAATATTCTGATATAGGAGATATATTTCACCTTAAGAATAACAAGTGTAAACATTGTTTATTCCAATTCTTTTATACATCTATCTAGACACAAATAGGTGGATAAATTCTGCAATTTTTTTGTTTTGTAATCCTTTTATGTGAGACTTCTTATCATTTTTACCGATGTATTTTATTTTATATTTTATGCTTTTGATGTTACATTTTTTTTTAATTATATGATATTTTCTTTATTGTTTTAGTTTTAAAGTATTTAAAATACTTAACTTATAGTTACTAATTAGTTTTAAAGTATTTAAAATACTTAACTTATAAATTATAAACAAAGAATATAAAAGCCCATTTGGGCGTGTAATAAATAAATAAATAAATAAACAAGATCCATAGATCTTAGTATAGTAGAGGTGTGCGTGATTTTATCTTGATGTGCATGTAAAAAAATGTTAACTGTAAGAAGAGTGAAAATTAGTTTACTTCCATAATATAAAAAAATTCGTAGTACAATCGGAGACTGGTGAATCTTCATCATATTTAGGGTCGATTTTGTAACTTTTTTTATTGGAGCTTTCGTTTGCTTAGTAAATCGAGTCCGGAGTCAAAAAATTTATAAGGTCATATTTGAATAAAAATCGTCGATAGGAGGTTAATATTAGCCGTACGTTGGGTAAAGTCTTTTAAATTGCGTCGAAGCCCGGCTGTAAATGTTTTTAATCCTTTAAATGCCGAAAAAAATTAAAGATTTTAAAAAATTATATTGGAAATGCTTGGACCTAAAAAAATCAGGGCATGCGATTCACACGCGGTAGAAGTGAAATCTTCAGAAAACTAATAAAGTAGACAAGAGTGGGGAGACTACGAAGCACTTTTTTATCAATGTGAATAAATACATCCGATTTTATTTATATGGAACTATTGACTTTTTATAAAACTCTAAACTAAATGAAAATTCATTTTTATAAGAAAAACTCTATTTTTATAATTTTTTAAGGTTATTCCCATCAATGTAATATATCATTGAAGAAGAAGATAACAATAATAATCTAAACGAAAATATCTTATCTTTTTCTATTTTTATTTGTTCTCTTTCATATTTTCGTTTAGATTATTTTTGTTATCTTCTTCTTCAATGATATATTTCTTTTCAATTAGTTCACCTGAAAAGCCAATCCCATCCCACCTTTGTACCGGTAACAAATAATATCGCTTTATTTTATAAGTGCATACGAGTTTAACATAATATAAGAAATACGTAAAATACCAAGTTATCGCTTGACTCCACTCACACCGTAAAACTAACATTAAACAAGACGTTTAAGGCCCCGCTGTCGTAGTTCGGCAGATAATTTACTTAGTAAACGGTCGTGGATTGGCCCGTCAAACCGGGATCGAAACGAACCGACTTTTCCTACATGCAACCCGTCTCGTGAGCGTAATACGCTTCGGTCTCTGCCAATAGAAACTGGAAGTTATGGTCACATGACAGGAGATTAGATAATTTTGAATATTAGAAGATAAAGATAAGAAGTTGTGGTTATATTGTAATACACTGAATTGTTCAAGAGGGGAGATTGGGGAGCACCTGCTAATCTGGGTAATCACGGTAAGCATGATAATATCAAACGAAGTTTTTTTATTGTAATACATCTATTTTAATTTTTTTGTTTGACTGAGTATTGAGCCTTCTTCCCCAGGAATTGAATAAAATAGGTTAACACTTTTAACGGAGCTAACAACTGAGGAAAATCTCAATTGGATAGGACCGAGATTTATTTTGTATATTAACTGCTGAAATTTTTTAAATATATTTTTATCCAATTTCAGAGAAATGCGTATATCTATGATTGCCACCCAATTACTCAGCAGGTAGACAATGAGTCTATCTACGGAGCTTCAGCTGGATCGGATGTTGTAAATAGGTTAATTTCCACTTCCGAGTTTCCATTTCATCCCTTCATTCAATCAACGGCCGGCGTGGTCTAGCGGTAAAGCTCTTGACTCGCAATCTGAAGGTCGCGGGATCGAATCCCGGCGTGGCAAATAAATCTTATTTGATTAATTTGTGTTAATTCACAATTTATTCATTTAAAATAATATATAGTATATTTGCGGCACGTTCCAGAGTGGAAGATACTTTCAAAATCGCCCTGGTAAAAGACTACAATTAAGAATTGAAACGTTGCTTGAAATGGCTTTAGCCGTGTTTGGTGACCAGATCTGAATAGCCAGGTACTTCCCACCTTCCTCTTCCCCATCTTCTTTTCCTCCCCACTACCTTCAGCCTCACAACATACCCCAATTTGTCATATTCTCACTGGCTTCAGACGGGAGCAGTTGGGACTCTGGTGCAGTTTACACATAAAAAATAAAAAAAAAACTTTCGAAAAATCGTTTCAAGAAAATCTTTCAATTAGTATTCAGACATTAAAATAAATAAAAAAAAAAGACTTTAAAAAGAGTTAGATGAACGGATATTCGTAGATAATTGATTGTAATACAGAAATTGATTGTAAAAATATATCCACCTACAGCAAGTATAAAAATGTATTAAAGTCTTGGATAAATACCATCGACACAAACATTTACTTGCTGTAACATCTGACCTGCTGTAACTTAACAAAAATTTTATTAATCTTTATGAACATGTCTTTTGAATATGTATTTCAGTAAACACTGAATCTATTTTTTATGTATTTAATTTAATTTATTTTTTATTTTTTTAAACTTCTACAAGGTATTGTATGTTTATGAGTAATAATTATCTGTCTTAAAAACACTCAAGTATACCCACGAACTGGCGATGCCTATGAGCGATTTTTTTGGTTAATCTGCTAATCTATTTATGTTATTCTCTACTTTTTTAAAACTGTTAATATAAAAAGTTTGTATTACAAAATTTTACCAACTGTACCAAAAAATTTGTTAATAAATAAAAAAAATTAAAATTATTTGTAGGAAATTTTTTTTCGAAAATGAGCTTTATGTTTTTTGCCCGTGTAGATGGACATGGTTGGCGGGCAAAATGAATAATTGTGTCGATGAATAAAAGAAAAATCCTCGGCCCATGTTTCGCTTTCAATTTTGGCAATGTCTTCTATTATTTTATAGATTTTTTTTTCCCGTTGGATGGCCAAGACTTATCCAGTGCAACTTTATTTTCCGCAGTAGTAGTCTTTGTTTTTTATTCGGCCGTTTTTTGCTCTTTTTTCGCTCATCTGTGGATAATATCCATTTTCCCGCCAGGAACTTTCTGCACCTAGCTACTCAAAAAGTATAAATTATTGCTCTAAAATAAAATTCGCTCTAATGTAATCTATAGTATCCTTACAAACGACATATTTCACAAAATATAGTTGCACACTGTATTAAAAAAAAGCAAATTAATTGCCTGATACATCGATCTTTCTTCACAGAAAAAAAATGATGTTGCTGCGCACACATTCAAGCCATAGCTCGCTTAGGAACATGCCAGGACTGATGCATGAAGAGAAAATATATTTATCCCTTTCACGATTTAACGTGTTCGATATTGCAATTATGCGATATGCCCGGCCTCTCCATCTTGCCCGTCCATCCCCAATTCTTCGGTCTGTGTTCCGAAAGAATCAAGAAGTCTTAGTCACACGATGGAAGATTTCATCTCAATTCTTTAATTTAACGGGTCACAACTGCTGCAAAAAACTTTCAAAAACATTTCTTCAAATTTGTGTATTTATCATCATAAAGTTATAGTAAGTAACTGGACATGCAAATTCGAACTAATTTGTTTCATTCTGTATCGCTTTTTAAGTAAGTGAAATCGATGTTTTATCGATTTCAAATATTTTAACGCTATTTACACCCAATTATCTTTAAGGCGGCGCTCTTCGGCTGAAAAAGAAGAATATGGAGAGATATGTAATAACGAATGTTGGACAGAGCGCGCTAATATTTTAAGTGATAAAATAGCAACTAAAATTGCGAAAAAGCTTAATAAAACATGACTCGCTTAAAATAGAGCAAAAATCTCGTGGAACGTATCTTAAGTATCATTTAAAGAAATATTGTGAACTTTTTCACAAATATAACTTGTAAAATAATAGAAATAGACTTGTTTTAAATAATTTTCGGAGCATACTTTGCGATTTTTTTCTATCGAGGGAATTTCATATAATTTGCGTTTCGGCGTGGAACGTATCTAGATATTATCTTCAAAAATAACATTTATTTTTTTAAGAGCTTAAAAACTTCAAATGTTTAAGGGAGATATGTAAGAAATCGGTCGAATTTGAATTCACTTACTTAATAATACGATTATATTCCAGAGAATTGCATTCTCTGAATCCTTTGCAAAACGGTATAGGTGCTATTTTTATTTTATGACCGTATTCTATAATTTCATATAATTATTGAAAGTTTCATATAACTTTATAATAAGAAAACGATTTTACCCGACAAAAAATATTTAAGAAGAGTGCTGAAACTCGACTAAAGCCGGATAGTAGAGGTGATTATTAATTTATTAAAGTAGGAAATTAAATGTTTACAAAAATCATGTTAATGATTGTGATACGCCGTTCACAGAAATAAAGCTGCTTGTAGTACATAATTAAGAAAATGTTGATATTTTTCTCAGCAAAAGTCCCGACGCATGTTATTGTATACAAACACAGGAAGGCCCACGCTGTCAATCTTGATTTAAACGCATATCTAGAGAAGTTACAATATGCAAATAGCCCGTTTAGAAACATCTGTAGCCATATAATAATTAGATAAATTAGATTTGAATAATGTTCTCGTCATTATAAATTCCCATAAAAAGAAACGACCTATAAAGCCACATAGTTGAAAAGCTCATCGGAGCATTAATCTTTATGTATCTCCGTTATAAACATTTGGAAAATTGGAAACGGAATAAAATATCAATAAAGGCCTCGCTGGCTGTAACTTGCAAGATACCGGTCTTCAGATTATCATTAAATTACATTGGCCCGGCTGATTATGCAAATGTACTCATAACGTACTGCCATTAGTATCAATTTTATCTCGCATTCATTCTTATTTATTGATTCTACACAGATCGTAAATTGTACCTTACTCACCTCCGTGTCCATTATTAATATGGAAGCAAGAAGTCTATTCATCGGCTTGGGAAACCTAATTTATTACCGCTGTCCAATTTTATTTCCAACGTTTAGTAGGCGAACGACATCATTTCGGTTGGCCGTATATTTGTATCAAGGATCCATTCGGGTCTTTTTACTGACTTTATAATCATAGAAATGGATATCGATATTTTTTATTATGCTTCGTTTATTGCCTCGTAAAACGTCTGAAGTTCCTCGGAATTATTCGTTTTATTCCATGATTAGTATTTAAAAAACGGAGAGAATATGCGATTTGAATGACATTAATCGTTGTGGAGAATCGAAAATGCGTCCCGGCCAATTGTTTATGTCGCATTTAACATTCGCATTATAATAAAACTTTATTTAATGACGGCATTACGAGATTATTCTCAGTTGTGCAGTTGACTACTAGTTTCGTTGTTTAAATTACCCGGCCAATAACAATTTCCAATAATGCCAGGAGAATTTAAATGAATTCGTGTCGCCATGATGTCACCACATTCGTGAAGCTTGTTAGTTTTTTAGATTTTCATGTTAAGTAATTAAATTTGATTTTATATCAAATTCTTCAGTAATTTTATCACTGGGCCGTTTAAACCTATGCGCGTTTAGGATAATTATTTTTAATTAAAATTGTTGCTCACTATAAAATGCGATGTTTTCTTAGTATTCGGAATCTATAAACAGTGTGTTTTATGTAAATCTACTAAAAAGATTCAATAAATTTACAGATTTTATTGAATGGGTAATCTGATAATGATGTCAACCACAGAAAGTAATGTATTTTCAAGTGGAATTATATCTTAATGAAGATGGGAGATTGTGAATTAAAAATAATGCAATAAAATTCATTGCGCCTTTTCCAGAACATTTCATTGGGGGTTTTCCGCTCCGTGGTATTCCCTAACGCCCGTTACCCAAGAGAGCATTATCGTTCACCTCAAATCCGTCCCATAATTACGTGAAAACCCAATTTTCCTTCCAAGCATATCGTGTGCCATTTTGCTATAATTATTATATAAGACAGTTTTTTCAGATTGTGTGAAAAAATGCATTTTGACTACAAACGAAATAAAAATGAAGTCGTTCACTTAAAAAATAATTACGTGTTTAGCAATGCGTTTAAGGAAATATTAGGTATGCTTTTTTTTGTCAGTAAGCTCGTAAATATTTTTTTTAATGTTTATTAATCTTAATGTTACAAATAATACACGTAGATTATACGCATTATGATTACGCACCCAGGACCTTCTCCTTGCCGGGTAAAGCTGCGACCTTATATTTTTCTGATTTCTCTGTTTTCAGATTTTCGATTGAGTTTCGCTAATGTTATCATTTTTTAATTAAATATTACAATTTAAGGTTTTACTCCTTAAGTTAAAAATAAAAAAAAAGAATTTTGTTTCCAGTCTTATTTTAACGTTAAATTATTTCACTTCAATCACTTCAATTCACTTTTGTAAAATTGTTGGGTTGTGATGGCTGATTGGCTGATACAGCATGGGTTAAATAACCAGCGAGTTCCCGGCATGCGTTGCAATGCCACTTAAATAAATAAATTGTTTCTCTTTTCGTCTCCTTTCTCATTCGTCCCCATTTCCCTTCCGCCTCCCCTTCCCCTCCCGCGTTCCCCTCCACGTTCCCCCTCCACCTTCCCGCCTTTCCCCTCCCCTCTTTCTCTTCCACTCATCGAATCCCTCCTCCCTCTTGTACAAATTTCATAACGCCAGAGCTCATCATTATATACATATAAACCTTCGCGGGCGTGTGCATAACAACTCACCAAAGTTTTATCTCAATCGGATGAACAGTACGTGAAATAATTTCATAACGCCAGAGCTCACTATTACATATAGAAACCTTCGCGGGCGTACGCACAATAAATCTCCAAAAATTCATCTCAATCGAATAAATGGTTTAGGGACCGCGTAAAGGAAAAGTGACACAGAAACATTAATTTTTATGCATTAAAATTTACTGTGAAAGGACTTTAATTTCTTGAAATAATTTGATGTTGGAGTAATCCTATATATATTTTTTAATTGTTCTCAAGTGTTTTGAATGCATTGCCCGTGCCCCACCCAACAATTCCATATTGCAATATAATTTGCATTAGGAAAAATAGCAGGTTTGTAATGGTCTAAAATTTAAAATGTTTCGTATTCTAATAAAAAGGCACAACTTCTATTTTCTACTGTTGTATTGATTTGTAATTTCAATTTCATGTTTCTTTCTATAATTATGTACACTAAGGAATTTTACTTTAGTTTCAACAATAAGTACAGAGCAGTCAGGTTTAAGTAGATATGAATTTGAATTATGATTTTATAAGTGTACACATATGTTTAAATTCTCAGGGATATTATTTTTATTGAGAGTGAAAAGTATTACAAACGATTTATCAGTATTCAACGATAGTAAGTTTTCATCGAACCAATTTTATGTCTAATTCAGCTTCATTATAATATATATTTATATAAGCTATAAATTATGTACAAATAAAATATTATGACAAACATATAAAACTTATATATTCGGTATTCGAGCCAGAAGTTGTGAGTTTCCGAATTTCGACCCACGACTTCTCAGCAAATTATTTTATAAAATTTTACCTCGGACCTCCAGATGATCTGTGGAGGGGAAAACTTTCAGTATTGATGTGATTAGTAACCACCATTCAAAGACAAAACGTTGCGTTGCTTGGAAATCATTTAGTTGTCAGTGACTTGATCTGAATAGCTAGTTACAAAACAACAATCCGTCCTCTCCCCAATTTAAGCCTCGACGACATTGAGCGAGTTTACAAGCTACTATCTGGCAGTTTAGACTGAGCGAGTTTACTAACACATAGTGAATTTGGATGAAAACTTGTCATCGTATTACTTGCTAACTAGCAGATTGTGGACAATCTACGAAAAAAGTTGAAAGATGGTCAACTTTACTCGCTACTCGCTTAAGATGGCGGCCTACCAACAGCTGATTTCGTAACTGTCAGAATTAGTTCGCGCGGGAGCCGTAATTTTTGTTACTGGCTATCGTGTGGCGCTAGCTACGAGCTCAAGTTGTTTACAAAATGTCGACCGAATTGGTTCACGCGAGAGTCGTTATTTTAGCTGCTACTGTCGCTACTGAGCGAGTAAACAGTTTTGTGTGTCATCATGACAATCTCATTCGCCGATTTTTAAGTTACCGGCTAGTAGCTTGTAAACTCGCTTAATGGCTTTAGTTTCACAAATTTTCCCAAAAGGTTGGTTGTTGCACAACCTCCAAATTACATGGCAGTTGCAATTTTGTTCGGTATTCCATAAAAAAAACTACAAAAGTTTCATGATGTGGCACACGTATTATAATAGAAAACTGCATTTTTCCACTACTTTCCTAATTATCTGCAATTTTACGAAAGTGTATGTAGAAAGCTTGTGAAATAGTTAAGTATGATATATTGTTGATCGTGGCAGCCAGTTCATCCTAGAATCAAAGTCTACTAAATAGCAAACCCCTAACAATCCACTAAAAGCGGTCAGCGGCTTCCCTCCGGCAATCTCGCCCGCCCTGCTAGCCAAAGACCTAGTGCTTCGACTCTGGTAATTCTGTTACCAACCACCCTGTACCCCATACGAGCAATATATATAAACCGCCCCTACGAGCGTTACGCCCGGCTTGAAGCTAGATGTAGTCCGGTTATTTTGGCCACACTGTATAATATGACCTCAAGTACCAATTTAAAGTGTCTTGTTTTTGGGACTCTAAACTTTAGATTTTTAATTTTCTGAAACGAAATTTTGTTGCACTTTTAACTTAATGTTTTTGAATATAAATTGTACGCTTACATAAAATTGCCTGCACAATTGCATTCATATTGTATTCAACCGTACGCCGGTTCAACTTTAATATTTAAGGCCGTTTTAACCATTCAATTGTGCCGAGGTAATTAGTCAAGTTTTTTACTGTTCCGACCTTGCACGGCGTTATAATTTACGCCGCTTCGACAAAGGGGTAAGTAATTTTCAATTTTAAATTCACGCAGGGCAGTGTTGTCGGCATTTTTGCATCGCACAATGGCCGTGAATGGCTGACCGGACAACTCAGAATGAAATCAGCTCAGAACCTCCTTTGAACAGTCATTGAAAGAGATTTTAAAAATATATAAAAAAAATGGTTAAATAGGTTACGTTAGGTTAGGGTATGGGTAATTTTAAAATTATTTTTTCAAAGCTTTTAATGACTTTTCAAAGAGGGGTTGAGTTGAGTTGATTCTGAGTTGCGTGAAACCCTGTGAATGTACCAAATGTCTAAACGTACCGAAAAATAGAGAGACTTGGATATGACATAATGGAATCCAAAATAATTAATTAATAAAAGTTTTGATCATAGTTCATAGCTGTTTAATGAAGTGGCTATCAGCAATAAGTGCTGATAGTGGTCCTCTTCAACTATCATGTCTACCAAAATACCAACCTCCCTCTTGGAAGAACTTATTTTAACAATCTCCCTATAAAATAAATGATTTTTAAATTACTCAAAAATTTCAGATTGAGTTGAAAATTTACCCAAAACTTCTATAAGAGTCCATATCCGTTATATATTTTTTTAAATCTTCTTTTCCCGTTATCGGTAAATCTTTCATTTTAACTTATTTATTTTCTTGTTTTTTATTTGTAACATTTTATAATTACTTAAATGATTTAATTATTTTGAGCTAGAATTCCCCAACTAATCACGAGCTCCCTGTGACTTTATTATGAGGAAAGGCTAATTTAGAGGCGAGGCTCTCGACTAGCGATTCGCAGGTCGCGGGTTCAAACCTCGGCGTGCGCAGATACATTTTATTTGATTGATTTGTGTTTTCACAATTTAACCGCTTAAAATAATATAAATTATATTTCCGGCACGTTCCAGATTGGAAGATACTTTCAGTATCGCCCTGGTATAAGACCACTTTTCAGAATTGAAACTGACTTGAATTGGCTTTAGGCGTCTTTGGTGACTACATCAATAGCCAGTTACTTTCCCTTTCACCTTTCTTCTCCCCATTTCCTTCCCCTTTACACTTACCTTCAGCCGCGCTGCATACCTCACTTGGTGATGCCATAGTCCGTCTGAGAGCTCTCGTCTGAGAGCAGTTGGGACTCTTATGAGATTTTTTTTTCTTTAAAAAGAAAGACAATCATTCTCGAGTTACGAATAACCCAACAATGTTTGAAAATCTCCTACTACCACCACAGAAAGCCGAAAATGTTGCTTGTGTTGTGATGGAGGACTTAGCCAGCCGAGGAATCGAACACGGGACGCCCAGGTGGGACCCAAAAGCGATGCCCACTCAACCACTGACTGGTCAAATATTACATAAGATATTCACATAAAATATAAAAATATATGTATGATAACTGTATATAATGTAAAAAATTGTATATTTACTATAAAAAATATAAATATGCTCTCATCTGCTGATCAAGAAGAAATAAATGAATGTCTAAATTTTAATCACTCTTCTTCAGAGGCTACATTTTGTTCTTGTTAGCAGCAGTAGAGCATTAAAAATATCTTTTTCCATACGTAAGTAAACGACAATTTATGTCTATTAATGAATAGAAGTAACGTTTCGATTAAAACATTTGAAATTTATCTTGGCGATTTCTGCTTTTGAAGAAAAATAAGAACTAAGCACCCAATGTTTGGATGTGGTAGTATTTGTTCCGGTAATCCAGGACACCTTGTAAAAGAAGATAGTTTTCGGTTTACCGCCGTCCAGCGCTGTAAGATGCTATCAATGGGAGATTTAGGGGGATATCCGTTAATGTAAGGACTTTACATCTGCCAACGAGCTTCTACGGTTTTATTGTATTTATGTGCTCTAATATAAGGTTTATGACTTTCGTAAATAGATTTAAGTACATTAGAATTTTTTGTTTTGAACTTAAGATATGAAAACGTTTGTAATCAAAATTTATCTGGAAAAAACATTATTAAAATATATTTAAATAAGTTCACTTTCAACCCTGAAGAATCATTAAGACAGTATTCTAGTCTAGAAAAAAAAAACATTTTTTTTCTTCATATTTCCAAAGTTTAAATATTCAAAACTATCTCCTTAAAAATTTTTTCGAAATTCGCATGATTTTAAAAATTATAACCATTTTGATGTCGCGGTTTAGACGGAATCTAACCAGAATCTAAATAGAACAAAATTTTAAACACGTTTTTATCAAAACTACTTTTTTCGAGATGGTTGACACGATATTTCAAGTTCCACTCAACCAATTTACTTGAAATTTGGTGTGAGCCTTCTTTATATATTACTTAATCGCATGAACTAGAACTATAACAAAATTTTATTTTTTATTATTCTAAAAAAATTAAAAAAGTAAAAAAACTGGTAAAAAAATGTCTTTTTATCTCAGACATCCGCCATTTTGCGAAAAAAAAAATTATGACTTCTCCGAGGTTCATGCCATAGCAGCATTTGTTTGGATACAAATTTTTTTTTTTTTTTCAAATTACTAGGAGGGTTGCAATCGTGTCAACTAGGGCGCGCCATACTTTTGAGACCCCCCACTTCAAAACCCTATAACTTTTTAATTTTCGATTGATTTTTTTTATGTATTCTTTAATATTTAATAAATATTTGGTAAAATAATGGCTACAAACATATTATTGGTTTTTTTATTGCACCTCAAAAAACACCGAATTTGCGCAAATTAATATCTACTGCTAAAGCATACACGCAACCAATTAAATACTTTTATTTCATATATTTAACTCCGACTGTTATGTCGCAAAGATGAAGCCATAGTAAATAATTCAAAATCACACAAAATCATGTGTTTTTGTTTTGAAAATTTGATCGCTTAGAAATATTAAAGATGCTTCAATTAAATACTGCGTGTAGAACATATCTTGGCCCTTAAAAATATTGGTCATTTTTTCAAGTCTTTTAATAGGCCTAGAAAAAAATAAAGTAACAGGTCTATAAAAAAACACTTTCAAGTGCAAACTCTCCTACTTATGAATATCTTTTTGGATTTAGTTTTATTGTTTATTGTGGCAAATTTAGTTTCTGTTATGATAATTGCAAAAAAAAATGATATTTGCGCCCGATGTTCACAAAATAAAATAAAATATGCATTTTTGCGTTATTATTTCACAATACGGCTGGCCGTCGACGAATGTGGATTTTCAAAGTGACTCTTATGTCGTTCACCGAAGGACTACTGGCTTGCCACACCCCACTTACTTTCAGAACCGCCCTGGCCGGAGCAATGAACAGACGTGTAGGCTCCACGTCGCTCGGTTCCGTGAAATCAATTTTAAATTTCCTTGTTATTACAATAAACAATGTGTAAAAAGGGAGTAAATGTTTTTTTTAGGCCTTTACGAAATCAACCTGTAAAAAAATTCTCAAATACCTTTTTCAACCGTTCCAAAAGCTTTTTCTCATATATTTTTAAACTCCTCCCACCAAGGGCGTGAATTCCGATTTCGATTTTTCCCTGGACTATTGGATCCCCTTAAACGTGATCCAAAAGATTGAAATCAAAATAAACATTTCAAAAAATTTTCATCAATAAATGGCTTTGCACATTCTGCAAAAAAAAAGGCTTTATTTCCATATTTCACGTTTCCACGGTAGTGAGAAGGCCTTAAATTAATTTATACATTATGACAAATTAAATAGTCAAAATGGATTTCCATAATAATTTTAAAATAATCTAGTATTTAAAAAATGATACGGTGTTATAGAAATCACAACTCCATGGCTATTAATACTTAAACGGCCACCACACTTTCAATGAAAGCCATCAAAACGGTCAGCGATTTTCCAATCGAATCCAGGGCAATTCCATCGGTCCAAATTTAAAACTTATTTCAGAATTTCCCACAGTCACCTAAGCCCGGGCTTAGCGCAATAGTCGCCTCTCGCCAAACGATCTTTTCTCTGTAATTTTGTGGGCTGCAAAGCTGTGATTTTCCAAAATGGCCCCCGGGGGAAATGTCTAGAATTCTCACTCTTTTTTTGCGCAGTTCTTTTATTTGGGAGGCTTTTTACGGCGATGGTCGAAGATTCCCGAGTAAGCCGATTGTGCGACGGGAAGGCCCCGGAGGATTTATTTGATTGGCTGAAAAAACTACGGGATATTTATGTCCGTCACACTTTATACCGGATAAGGATGGAAATGGCCGGGCTGATCGCCTCGCCCGGCTTTATGGGGATGTCGAGCCTTCAATGGGGCTGTTTGTTCAGTTTGAGAGACAGCGCTTATCCTGATGCCCTGATGGGACGCCGGTTGTGACAGGGACACGAAAAGGAGATTCAGACGAAAATAAGCCTGGCATCCACGAAAAATATTTTTTGAACAATTTAATTTTTTAAAGCACGGAAAGATCTGCAATACAATAATAAATTCTAAAGTAGGTACTTTAGAATTTATTATTGAATTATATAAATTCTAAAGTAGGTACTTTAGAATTTATTATTGTATTAGAAACACCGCTGATAGATCCCTTGCATGTATCCAATTTGAAAGGCGGGTGTGGGTAGCGCTGCCCCAGGAACCATTTATTGGATAACCAACACCCGGCCGTAGGTCACCCCAAGTTAGGCTACATTAGGTAGGTACATAACTTAGCAAGAGTGCCTTGGTTTATGGGGTGCGGCTTGTCGAGGTCTTGGTGGCGGATGCAACACACTGCGAGGCGGGCCGGATCGGGAGAGGCGGTTGAAGGAGAGCTTTTGAACTTTCGATTCATTCTCAACCCATCGCTTTGCACCGTTGTGGGAGGGATAGATTCATATGTCCGTCACTCCTGGATACATTGACCTACCTTTTTCCTTCTCAGAACTTCCTCTCCTTCCTTTCCCAAAAAGACCGTCCATACAGCATCTCCAAAGATGACGTAGGCCATGAGGGATTTTTTCCTCAGGGTCTATGTCAAAAAAAAACCCAAGAATTAAAATCGATTAGTTTTATCAGTGTTCCTTTTCGCAATAAATGAATGATTCCATGCCAACTGAGAATAAAGTCAACACCTCCTTGAAAAGTCATTAAAAGCTATGAAAAAAAAAATGAATATCACTCTAAATTACTTATTTGAGATCGTTCTGAGTTGGTTTCATTCCGAGTTGCCCGGTCACGAAATGAATAGCCAAACGCAAAGAAAGTAATGAATTTCAAGTAACATTTTTTCGTCCAGTTCTAACAAAACTAACATAAATACTTTTCAAAACTTTATTACACAAACGACCGTGAAAAACTGAGACATTTCCAATACAAACTTTTCTCATTTTTAGGGATATGCCCCGAATCAGAGGGCGGCAAATCGCGGAAGGCGGCAAAAGGGTCCTGCTAGGGCGGCGGAACAACGGCGGCGATAACTGCTGTATGGCTTTACTGCCGCCCACCAGGGACCGGCCGGGGCGGAGGACAGAGGTGGCTCCGATTGACCCCAAAGGCCGTTTCAAACGTCCCGTCTGCCCCCGGGCGGCAGAAGTAGGCGGGGGCGGGGGTGGCACGCTTAAAGCCGCCCGGATTTCTCACTTCAAGAGGTGTAAAATTGGATTGAAGATTATCGATATAGCCGTTAGAATATATTTTGTAGAAAATATGTGCTTAGAAAATATGATTACTAATGTTTGTATTCCAGAGGGTTTTGGTAATTTTCATTTTATGTGACAATGAAAAAGAGTAGCGTTTGAGCCGTTTATACAACTGATTCGTTCATACAATGGCAACCCCCCTTCGGGAACATTTTGAAGCCTGTGGAAGTGGCGGGTAGAAAAAGAAGCGGAAGAGAAAGGTTGGTATATTTTTAATCTGGTCATTAAATATAGGTAGATAGCCCATGGTTGTATCTTGCACGGTTAGGGACCATCCATAAATTACATCACACCTTAAGGGGGAGGGGGGGGGGTAGAGAAGTGTGACGTTGTGTGACTAGGGGTATGGGGATCAGCTCTGTGACATCACATATGAATTAAAGCAAAGATCTGAATTTTGATTATTTTTAGATATAAAATTGCAAAATATGTGACATCACACTAAGGGGGAGGGGGTCTCACAAATGTGACGATGTGTGACAGGGACGGAGGGGGGGTCAAAAAATCATGAAATTCGTGTGACGTAATTTATGGATGGCCCTTACCTGGGTCATTTTTAATCATTTACAAAGTATTCATATTTTAGCTGAAATCTACGATAGTTTTTATTTTTTAAATCGAATGCAGTTTACACGCGGTAGAAGCGAAACTTTACCAAAACAATCACAACCAATATTTGAAAAGTGAGGTCATAATCAAAGCGACCAATGTACGCAGACCTCGCGTAATTTCCGTTTCATATCTCAACCAATAGGAGCCTTTAGAAGTGACATCATAATCAAAGCGGCCGATGAGCGCAGTTGATTCGTTGCAGGTGTAGTAATCGTCTATTCCGTTTCATCCGAAATCCAAATCACAGCCGTACTTAAGAAGTTTCACTTAAAAAAATATCAAATTTATTCGAATTTATAAATAAACACAGAAGCTGTAGCTCTCATCGATATTTTAAACCTTACTTATTATTCCTTACATGTCGAATCTTGTAGCAAAAAAAAAACTGTTCAGAAAGAAATACATATATTTTTCAATCCTTTCAATCCATCTTAGGAGCTACGTGCTATTACACTTGTCTAGACCCTAGACTTGTGATTTGTGGTGCTTATTTTCTTGTGTCTGACTTGGAACGTTTTATGTGATGTGTCCAGTAACTAGCACCAAAGGTGAGGCACGTACCAACACTAATAATTGAACATCGGTCTGCAGAATTAATCCATTCAACACTGAACTCAACATAAAAACTTTTTAGAAAAATATTTGTAATCAAGCCCACTGAAATTTGATTGATATGCATATGTGACCTATTGAAATTTGATATATAGTGCCTGGTTAGGCATTGTAATATGTTTTTTTTTTGTTTTTTGTTTTTGTTTGTTCGAAAAGGTAATTAAAATATTTATATGGCAAAAATGGGGATTTTGGCGTACTTTTTGGATTACAAGAGACACTGAAATGTATTTTTCGAAAAAACTGCTAAATCATCATGATCGACCAAATGGATCAGAGATGGCGCTCACTTGTCCGTTTGGAGAGATAATGCAATTTGAAATGTATTTATCTTAATTTAAGTGAATTTAAATTATTGGGGGGTTCCCACGTTGCAGAAATCAGCATATAAAGGTTAGTGTTTCTATTTATTCCTTTGATATCTTGTCAGATAGCTATTTTTTGTAATATATTGTCTGCGCAAGGTAAATTCACAATCATACGCTCAGAGAATTCTGCGGTTATTTACACGCCCCAGGCTCACATACAGTGCCATCATAATTTTATATATTACAGGAACGCTGTGACAATTTTGAGAATTTGGTATTTTAAGGACTGGTTTTAGAAATCGAATTTTACTTATCTACAGAACAGAAAAATAAGGAAATACCAATATCTTGGTATTATCACGAGGAGCGAACAAAACAATTTTGACCGCCTGAAAAGACCCCTGCGTGGAAACGGCGTGACGGTTAGTTATAAAAAATTAAAACAAAAAAATCATAGGACAAAAAGGAAGATTGATGGTATTATTCAAGGCGTCGCGATGCCTTCAATAATACCATTAATCTTCTCGATGCGTCGAGACATGACAGACGTAACGGGTAGGTACTAATGCAGTCCCATGAGTTTTCCATATTGCTGATTATGGCGTGAAAATTGTCCTAATATTAGTAGAGGTAGAAAAATTATTTTGCTTCTAAAAACTTTGCTATTTTCCTGATCGTTTCACACTTGTAAATTCGAGTTTTATTTAATACCTCGCCGTTTCTAGGACGGTGTAATTTAAGGTGATGCACTATTAAGTAATGCAAAATCATGTGATTTTGGTTTGAAAATTAGATCGCTTGAAAAGAAATAATTTAGATGCTTTAATTAAACGCTACAAGTAGAACGAATATTTTTTTTTTTTAAATAATCGAGTATTTTTTTGACGAGTCCTTTTACAATCCCACAAAAAATAAAGTATCAGACATATGAAAACTGCTTTTCCGGATATTGTTTTATTGCATAATGAGAGAAATTAAATTCTTTAAAAAAATGTTGTAAAACATTGCAATAATTGTGTTAGAACTTTGCGTAATAAAATAAAACACGAATCTTTGCGATGTTTTTTCTTGAATAAATTTAAGCCGTATCGCCATCTACATAAGGAGCGCTAATTTTTAGGGGCCTGATCCCGAATTTTACACGACGTGGTTCATCACTTTTACAAGATAAATTAGTATACAACAAATGAATAAATATCAAAAAGGTATGGTGTTATGCTCTTTGTTCTTTGTGTCAATATGTTCGTTGGTTCCCTTCAGCGGAACGCCGCCGCACAGTTCATCTGAAGAGAAGTCCATGAATTATGCATAGTGAAAGAAGACCTCCGCACAAGTGTACATTGTACAGTATGCAGTATGCATGTGCATAAATCGATGCAATAAAGTGACGCCGGCCGGGGGCAGACGTCATCTTCAATTCGCATTACCACTTGCAGAGGAAGCTGGAATCACACAACATGACCGGAGTAGTAATATCACGGTCGTAATTTTATGTCGCGACTTGAATTAATCGTGCAATTTTGCATGCTTAGATGTTTAGTTCTAGCGTGACGGTGTGGTAATGTGTTGTATATTTGTCAGAACAGACTACATACATTATGTTATCTAAGAATTGTTTTATAACTTCATGCACATTTCAATTATGTTTTCAGTATCGATATATCTGCGTTTAAATTTGAACACCTTCTTGCTAGAATGATTAATAAAATAAATATATGGATACGTGAAAAGAATTAGGTATAATATAATGTATTATTAAAAAAGAAGGCAACTTGCTGACTTAATATGTTTATACAAAATTATTCACGATAAGCTTCAGATCACTCATTGTCTGAGCAATATTCATATTAATGTTCCTAATAGACGTAATTTAAGGAGTCATAAAATATTCCATCTTGAATTATTTGATAACAATATTGCATACTTCAATAATTGTCTCGAATGTGTCGTCTATATAATACCATTGAATGTGACCATATAGATATCTACGCAAACAATATCACATATTTAAAAAAAAAATTATCAAACTCCTACCATGACACTTCTTGGACAGTTATGTAGCTACTTTATTGTCATACCCTTTCTTTCTTTCTTTTTTCTTTCTCTGCAGGTTGTGTATTATATTTGACACTACTATTTTTTATACTTCATTTTGATTATCATTATATCTGTTATCACTACAAGCATTTCCGTCTAGTAACAACAACTTAACATTGATTTCTCATGCTGTGAACATTTCTAATTGAAATGTTAATATCTATGTAATATACCAACGGCAATTCTATTTTGTTATTATTGTTAACACTCTGTAAAGTTTTCAAACAATAAATAAATCATTATTACAGTCGGTGTATAATCGATTTCTACCAGCCTTAGTAGTTAAATTAGCATTTCAATTAGAGAGACGAAATGACTAAATAAAATACTAGATATTATTGTAGAAAGCAATCACTTTGTGGTTTGACATATTTAATAAAATAAAATACTTTTTTGTTTAAAACCACGAGATTTATTAATTTTTGAACCGACCGGTTTCGCTTAACTTAAGCATCATCAGGGTACAAATTAATACTAAACAAGAAGTACATAATGTGTGCTTATATATAACAAAATATAGAGGGAGACAACGTGATACAAATATTACAAACAAATAAACGGTCATAAAATACATTAACATAAGTACTCAAGTAATGGGAAAAACAGAAAGATAATTATGTAGACTAATGGGTTATAATAATAAATTTGGAGAAACAAAGCATTAACTGGCATGGTGATAAGGAGCGCTGGGAATTTTTATTTTTAAGGGTTTATTGGAAACAGACCTAATATAGGACTGCTTGATATGTCTAATTGATTATTAAGTATATGACTTTTGGTTTTTACAGCTTTTTTTATTTCTAGCGCCTCTAGATTGTTTAGTCTGTTACCATGCCCGTTTTTATGTAAGATGTTAGCACCGGTGCTATGACAGAACGTATGATCTTTATCGATCAAATGATTTGCGAATTCTGAAAAACCGTTATTATTGAGGCAACGGAGATGTTCCTTTATCCTAATATTGACACTACGTGTTGTCTTACCGATATAGAAAGCCGAACAATTATTGCAATTTAATTTATAAATTCCCGAATGATTTAATTTGTCGTCCTTATCTTTCGAATTAATTAGAAATTTACCTAGATTGTTATTAGTATAAAAGGCCGGTCTGACTTCAGAAGGGAGGTTTTTTACACTTAAGGTAGAAAAATTATTAATGAATAAAATTCGCCGCCATTGATGATTAATATTATTATCATTGATTTGAGGACAAGGATTAGCAAATAAGAAGCGATTAACGGCTATTTGTTTTAGTTTTTTATTTAAGATTAAATCTATAAAATGTGATTCATAGCCATTATTTACCGCTATTTTTTTAATTATTTTTAGTTCATTAGCAAAATTATTATCGGACATTGGAATTGTGACCAAACGATGGACCATTGAATGGAATGCGGAGTGCTTATGTGAAATAGGGTGATTGGAGGTGCTGTGTATGACAATGTCAGTATAAGAGGGTTTACGAAATATGTTAAAATCAATTTTGTTATTAACGATCGATAAGGTAAGGTCTAAATAATTTAAGGTTGAATTGTTGCCTATCTCTAACGTGAATTTAATCTGATTATGAAAAGAGTTTATAAGATTGAGGAAGGAATTAAGTTGACGTTCCGTCCCTGACCATATACACAAAACATCATCAACATATCTTTTCCAGTACAGAACGTTTTTAATAAGAGGTGAGGTACTAGATAAAATTTTATTCTCTAGGCTATCCATGAATATATCAGCAATCAGAGGACTGGTAGGGCTGCCCATAGCCAGGCCGTCCCGTTGCTGATATATAACATTATTAAATTGAAAATAATTTTGATTCAGGCACATATTAAACAAGGAAGTTAAATCTTTTATTAAATCTGTAGAGAGATCAGAGCTATTTAGCAAATCAGAAATTAAACATTTACTCTCTTCTATGGGAACATTGGGAAACAAATTTACAACGTCAAAAGAAATTAGTTTAGAATTACTAGGGAGAATCATATCTTTTAATTCTTCTACCAATGAAAAAGAGTTTTTAAGGGTATGTTTAGGTGAAAAAACATTGGTATTTTGAAACACATTAGTAATAACTGATGATATTTTAAAATTTGGGGCATTACAACACGAAACTACAGGTCTGATGGGGCAATGATTCTTATGTATTTTGAGGAACCCATATAATTTAGGAGTTTTGGGATTTTTATTTAAAAATTTTACTTTGTGATACGATTCATCTTGAAATATTTTAGTTTTACATGCTTGAAGAGTTTGTTTCACATTTTCTTGGAACTTAATGGTTGGATCTTTCGTCAGTATTGTGAAATTGTCAGTGTCGATGAAGTCCGCCACTTTTGTATTGTATTCAGTTCGAGGAATTATAATTACTGTATTCCCCTTGTCCGCTTTCGTGAGGATTAAATCTTCATCAGCTAGTTTGGCACGAATATTCTTCATTATTTTCAACTCAGGATTTGGGTTAGGTTTAAATTTTGGTATTATTTTTTGTAAAGTTTCAGCACTTTTGTAACAGAATTTTTTTGGTTTATTACATAGAGCTGTGTCTATATCCACTGCAACCTCTTCTATTGCAGCATTAAAATTATTATTAGAATATTTAAGGTTATATTTTAATCCCTTTGCCAATAGGGACGTCTCTTCTGGAAGAAAATGTACAGAAGACAGGTTCTGTACACGGTCAAAAAATGTATGGACCGGCTCTGGGTTACTATTATTAATAATATCCGGATTATTTACATGGCACAAGTTCTTCAGTTTTTTATTTACTGTGTTAAGTTTATTAAAAGATTTAACAGAAGCTAAGTGTCTCACTTTATCGTCAAATAGGTCCCATTCGACAGGGTGCAATTCATACACTAGTTCAGTATGTAATAGTTTTAAATTAAGTTTTATATTATTACGTTGTTTATATGCACTTTTTAGGTCCTCCTTTAACCACGTTAATTTAGCTTTATGCATGGAAGATTGAGATATTGATGATTGATTTTTTGCGCTTTTGAACTGCGCATTTAAGTAGTTAGGAAACACTTTTGTTTTAAGGCACTGTTTCAAAAAGTATATATTAATACACATCACTTTATACTTAATTGAGAAGTTTTTATACATTTTTGCTTTTTTGGCCGTACTCGCCAATTTAATATTATTGTAGAAAGCGGCCGGCCGGCCTGATAGGCCTGAAGGACGGCCTGGCTATGGGCAGCCCTACCAGTCCTCTGATTGCTGATATATTCATGGATAGCCTAGAGAATAAAATTTTATCTAGTACCTCACCTCTTATTAAAAACGTTCTGTACTGGAAAAGATATGTTGATGATGTTTTGTGTATATGGTCAGGGACGGAACGTCAACTTAATTCCTTCCTCAATCTTATAAACTCTTTTCATAATCAGATTAAATTCACGTTAGAGATAGGCAACAATTCAACCTTAAATTATTTAGACCTTACCTTATCGATCGTTAATAACAAAATTGATTTTAACATATTTCGTAAACCCTCTTATACTGACATTGTCATACACAGCACCTCCAATCACCCTATTTCACATAAGCACTCCGCATTCCATTCAATGGTCCATCGTTTGGTCACAATTCCAATGTCCGATAATAATTTTGCTAATGAACTAAAAATAATTAAAAAAATAGCGGTAAATAATGGCTATGAATCACATTTTATAGATTTAATCTTAAATAAAAAACTAAAACAAATAGCCGTTAATCGCTTCTTATTTGCTAATCCTTGTCCTCAAATCAATGATAATAATATTAATCATCAATGGCGGCGAATTTTATTCATTAATAATTTTTCTACCTTAAGTGTAAAAAACCTCCCTTCTGAAGTCAGACCGGCCTTTTATACTAATAACAATCTAGGTAAATTTCTAATTAATTCGAAAGATAAGGACGACAAATTAAATCATTCGGGAATTTATAAATTAAATTGCAATAATTGTTCGGCTTTCTATATCGGTAAGACAACACGTAGTGTCAATATTAGGATAAAGGAACATCTCCGTTGCCTCAATAATAACGGTTTTTCAGAATTCGCAAATCATTTGATCGATAAAGATCATACGTTCTGTCATAGCACCGGTGCTAACATCTTACATAAAAACGGGCATGGTAACAGACTAAACAATCTAGAGGCGCTAGAAATAAAAAAAGCTGTAAAAACCAAAAGTCATATACTTAATAATCAATTAGACATATCAAGCAGTCCTATATTAGGTCTGTTTCCAATAAACCCTTAAAAATAAAAATTCCCAGCGCTCCTTATCACCATGCCAGTTAATGCTTTGTTTCTCCAAATTTATTATTATAACCCATTAGTCTACATAATTATCTTTCTGTTTTTCCCATTACTTGAGTACTTATGTTAATGTATTTTATGACCGTTTATTTGTTTGTAATATTTGTATCACGTTGTCTCCCTCTATATTTTGTTATATATAAGCACACATTATGTACTTCTTGTTTAGTATTAATTTGTACCCTGATGATGCTTAAGTTAAGCGAAACCGGTCGGTTCAAAAATTAATAAATCTCGTGGTTTTAAACAAAAAAGTATTTTATTTTATTAAAAATACTAGATAATTGAGAAAATAAAATAAAGAGATTAAGAAACGATATTTAAAAAGATATCTGCCAAATTTGCCTAAATTTCCAAAAATAATTATAATAATTAATACAGCCGATGGTGGACCAGTAAAGTTGAGATCAACTTAATTTAGCCTTTACATTCCACATTTCAGACTTGCTCTTTCCTATAACTATGTTTTGTTATCAACGTATGTGTCAGCTCCGTGGGATAAGATTTTTAATGTTACTCCTTTGTCTACGATTTCTTTTCAATTACAAATGCAATACTATTTTTAAAATTAATTATCGCTTGTAAAATGGTTATTTTTTATAGTTCCATGCCAACTGAGAATAAATTCAACTCAACACCTCCTTAAAAAGTCAAGCAATGAAAAAATAATTTTAAATTAGCCTATAACCCTCACCTAACGTAACCTATTTAACCATTTTTTTTTATAAATATTTTTTATAACTCTATTGGTTCTGAGTTGGTTCCATTCCGAGTTGCCCGGTCACCATTTTTTATACGCTTAGTATCAAATAATTGGAACAATTTTATTACATTAATATTCTAGAAATATCGTAGATAACTTAAGAGCTTTCTAGTTACATTACGTAGAGCTTACTAGTTAGTTACATGACGTACGTGGTTAATCTCTTCACCATAGTTGAGTAAACATCCTAATATTATGGTCAAAACCAACCATCCATCACGTAGCAACGTAATGCTTTCCAAAAAGCTGTTAACCACGCCGAACAAAACCTTTTATTCCAAATCTCCCTGCCCTCTGAGAGTCTGGTTTTGCAATTCTACCCTGCGGTGCCATTAGGCAAGTAACGATGAGAAACAACGACTGTTTGACAGTAGTTGTTATTACACCTCAGCACAGTTGGATATAGAAGGCATGATTACAAGTTAGAGATAATGATTAGAGTCGACGCCCTGCGACGTTGGACTACATGGTAAAAGCTGATGTGGAGGTAAAATCGATAGTTGGCTTGCTGTATTAAAGTAATTGAGTCATTTATAAAATTATGCTTAGTTCAAAGAGTGGGTACTAACCTGAAAATTTTATTGCAAAATGATGTATTGATTATATAAATTCACAAGAATGAGGTTCACAAGAAACACGTGGTTCATACAATAGAAGCTACTTTATTATTATCCTAAAAGTTTATACAACACAGATACCTACGTATCGATTGTTGATAATATATAAATTTTTACAAATTTTTTAAACTTTCGAATTTTGTAACCATACAAGGTTATACTAATGAGGGATGAGAGAGAACAGTTTTAGAAAGTAGGAACAACATTGAAGATTGCAAATCATTTCACATCCGAGCTGTTGAGCACCAGAACGATTCGCGAAAACATCCCATTCCCATGACATAAATCAACAAAGATTTGGTCATCAGTCATCATCATTCTATCAAATATTTCATTTATTAACCATGTAAAGGAAATCTTTTACAAGGCCTTACAAATAATAATTGTCTTTGTAACTAGGTTTATAAGTGTATCAAACTGTCGCATTGTGCCTTTGTAAGAAGTCAACTTCAGTACAATTCTCCCGCCTGGAAACCACATTGAAAAATTCGTAAACAAGCTACTGAAAGAATACAAAATGAATTCTTAAGATTTCTAAGTTTTAAAATTGCGGGGCTTCCAGCAATTTTGTTGAACTGCAACACCCTTTTAAATGATCTTGAGATTTATTTCTCTGTAGAAATTCTGGGTCTAACTACCATAATAGTATGTACTCCTCATTGCCCAGAATTCTAATGGAGGGAAATAATTCTTACGCTTTCTTAGTTTTATAATTGTGGGCTTTCCGGCAATTTGGTTGAACCACAATGCTCTTTTAAATGATCATGGAATTTATTTCAGTGCCGAAATTCTGCGACTAACTACCATAATATGTACTCCTCATTGCCCAGAATACTAATGGAGGGAAATAATTATACCAAGTCAGTGGACATCTTCATTTTAACTAATTAACCAACACGCCGTTTTCCCTCAGGGACGGACCACCAAACAACTCGGTCTTGGCACACACTCCTTGCCACTTTCACAATCATACATCGTCTCATATCTATTATTCTGACTCTTGACATGGCCCGACTCAAGTATCTGATTCACTTGATCGTACCATGTCATTAAATAAATACAAAATATTGTTGCTGGGGCCTGGGGCAGTTTAGTTATGTTTGAAACGCTGTATAATTTTACTATTCCATTTCTGGAGACGGAAATGGGTGCCGTCGCCCATAACCAACACTTTTGCCATAGGTCACCTCAAGTATTTCGATGCTTTTGGTGACTCGGCAGGAGTGCCGGGTTCATGGGGTGAGGTTTGTCTAGATCTCGGTGGCGGGCCGGATCGAGAGCGACAGGTCAAGGGAGGCCTTTTAACCTCTCATGCCGGACTCTCTCGACCCATCGCCTTGTACTATTCTTGAAAGGATCGATTCACACGTCCGTCACTCCTAGACACACTGACCCCTAGATTCCTACCCACTCCTCTTTCATTTTCCTTCGCAGAACTTCATCTCGATCCTTTCCTTGCATTCTCTAAAATGACAAAAACCCTGAGGGAAATTATTTCCTCCTCTTCAGTGTGGACATAATGTGTAAAAAAATCCCGTATAAAATCCCCTACAAAAGTATACGTAGAGTAATTTTGAAAATAAATAATTGAATAAATAAATAATGTACACGAGTTTGGCGCGTCTCCCGGCTATCGATAAACGTTTTTAAGAGCTACTTCCTTTGAAATAATGGTAGAATTAAGGCAGCGTTTACGGCGTTTCTTTGTATTGTGATATAAAGTGGAATTTAATGATGTTCAGGATGGAAAGGTATGAAAGAGAAAATTAGTGCTTTAAAAATTTGATATGGTATCATTTATGCCTAATAAAGCAAGCTATTTCAATTGTCTACCAGTAAATCATACTCACCCCGTTTATCAAATTATTGAAACGAACAGATGTATTTTTTTCTGAAAGAAGAAATACAAACAACTGGAAGTGATAGTGTTGTAAAGGGAAAATATGTTTTTTGTACAATGCAAATCACTTGCTATTCGATTTTAATAATAGTCTCTGATATCGTCGGGGAAATATAATTTGATCCCCGGACAGGCGTCTTTGTTAACCTTCACGTTTTACGATACAATTTGAGGAGTTTTACTCTTTTATTAACATGATTGCTTCGGCTGAATGCCGAGACCCATCAATTCTCCGTATATCTTTAACTACATACATCCTACCTTATTATGAGGGTAAACGGATTTATTAATTTTTGGTCGTCGGGACATCAAAAGCATAAATCATCACATAATTCACGGCAGGGGTACAAAATGTAAGTTTTGAATTTCTTGGAAAGGATTCATTTAATAGATTTATTAACTAGAAACAATGTTTTTCTTAATCTTAGATTTGACTAGATTTGTAAATTTTCATTTCAAATTTTCACAATCAAGTAAATTTAGCGCGTATTTTGGTTTTAAAAACCTTTCCACATATTATCTTCAAAGACAATTTTTTTTTTAATTTTCATCACAAAGTGATTCTTTTAAATGATTGTGCTGGTAGATTTCGCTCGAGATTCACTTCTAAACTCGAAACTCCTATTTAAGTGGATATTTCGAAGCTCCATGACCCATAAAGTTGCGAACGGAAAAAAACTTTTGTGTTGGCTGAGAAATTCCAGACATAAGGTTTGTGCAAATTTCACGATGGTAGAGCTCGTTTCGAGAGCTTTTAAAGCATTATCTTTATATACACAGGTATTTTTTTATTTATTTATCTGATAGTATTAATACGCTAGCGTCTGTACGGTTGAAATTTAAGTACCCGACTTCGAGTACATCTCTGAAACCGCGTCCTGTGCAAAACCATCTTCGTACTTGAAATTTGTTACAAAGCTACTGTTGTGTCGCCCGCCGCCCACAGAGCCTAGCAGCAAAAACCGGTGGAGCGGAATTTTAACTGCTAGTTATTTTTTAATATGTTTGTGGGCTTTTACATTAAAATTTACAATTAATTGCAGTATTTAAGTATGACTGATAAATACTATAGTTGTACCAATAAAAAAACTTAATAAGATTTTGATAATAAGAATGGTCATAAAACAAAGTATATAATATATAAAATTAGAATGTAGGTACATGGATACAATTGTATTTTTGTAAGTTACTTATAATAAAAAGGATTTGTGATGTACTCGCAAGGCATCGAAAATTAAAAGATAAGATTTGTATAAAAAGAAAAAAAAAATTCAAAGCTAATGGTCAGAAGACAGAATCAAACTATTTACCTTTTGAGACTTGTATTTGAAAGTTCTTCTTTACTTTTAAAATTCCGTATTAAAAATTAAATCCTGAAAATATTTATTTTTAAAGAAAGACCAACATTCATGGGTTACGAACAACCCGATTTTTTTAAACGCCTGCTACCATCGTTATGACCAGAAAATGTTTTTTGTTCATCGACAGGGACTAAGTTATCAGAGGTTTAAACCAATGACGTGATGGCTTGATGGAAACTGGGAACCCAACGCATTTGTCCAATAAGCTTCTAACCGGTCTGTGTACATACCGTTCAAGCATTTAAAACTAGATTATTTGCTCACCACTGACCGACATAAGACTGCTTAGAGCATATTAACCGCGTTGAACCCGCCCAAAACGCATAAATAATCTGAAATAATTTATCAAGCATGAACATTTCAATCACCAGTGATTAGTTTGGACGCATGTTTCCCCGAGCGGGAACGTGAATCGGACTAATTCTCCACACGTAATAAACTACAATCATACTGCCCAATAAAAATCGACAAATGGCCGCGGTCCCGATGATCACATCAGATAAAGCGCCTAATATCATAGCACGGGTTTTAAAGACCTCATTCTAACCATGTGGTTAAGTAAACCCCGGCGTTACGAATTGAACCCATGAAATTATTGATCGGTTTTTCTAGTATCACGAATCATTCATCAAATTATTATTTATAAGGTAACCTAAACAAATTTTGCAAATATCTTCCTTGAAATTAGTAAGAAAGTGTTTTCTTAATTCTATTATTTTTAGGGTAACCTAAACAAGTATCAAAGCTGGTTCGCACACAGCTATCAAATATAAAAGATCATCGCACGCCAAATAACGCTCTCCATACATCCCTTCAGACCGTTCACATCTAAGCGTTTTTAAGCGCAGATAATCATAGACAATACACATCTTGCGACGGAACCGCTCCAGACGCGATATACCAGAATATAAGTCTTCCACTCTCCGACTAAAACAGGAGAGGGTGTCATTGTAATTACGGAGCTGCCTAGACCCGTGGATGACAGATGTCAAGTTGACAGATTTCAGTACAAAACATATGCGTTCCGTTGCCGCTCCCTAATTCGACTGACCCCCTCTCCTACCACAGGAAGAAATATTTGATAGCCTCGTGTAAAAGCACAAAAGATTAGCGCTCGCGATTCAACAGATATCTGCTCGCAGATTTATAGCTCTGTGTGAACCAGCTTTTATCATTTTTAGGGTAACCTTAACAAATTTTGCAAATATCTTGCTTGAAATTGGTAAGAAAGCGTGGTTTCTTAAATGTATTCTTTAGGTATCTACTTACGTACAAATATTTGTTTTTCGTGATATCATCACACGAAGCCCAGAGCCAGTGGCATTTCCATTTCAAAGTAAGATGGGTAGGAGGAAGATCGGAAAGTAGGTACTTAGCTAATCAGATAAATACGCAGATTTACCGCTCTTGGGCGTAACACAAATACAAAATATATCATTTGGTATCGATTATGTGATATAAATCAAATGGTTCCATGCCAACTCAGGATCAACTCAACTCAACACGTCTTTGAAAAGTCATTAAATGCGGTCTATTCAACCAATTTTTTGTATATTTTTTTCACTACTTGACCACTGACTTTTCTAAGGAATGTTGTGTTGAGTTGATTCTGAGTTATCCGGTCACCGAATCAAATAAGTTTTATTTGCACCTCTCGACCTCTGGATGCGTAACCAAGACACTTATCTTTTTGATTTTGTATCCACCAATTTATTTGTTGGTCTTTAGTTTTTTTTTAATTATTGCTCATTTTACCAGTTTACTTCAGTGTAACTTGTTGTTTAAACAGGTTTTTGTTAATATTATATGATTTTAACGAGGGTTTTGATGACTTGTTCATGTGAAAGTACAAATGTCAATCTTCCTGACAATTAACATCTGTCGAAGCAGAAGAAACAAACAAGTTGAAATGAGAAAGAAAGTAGGTTAAACTTTTCCCTTAATTTAAAAAACGTAGTCCATTTCATTTCCAACTCCGTCTCATGCACTTCTTTCATACCGACCCTTTTCTTATTTATTATTCGGTTGATCATCATTTCCTATGATGTCTCCGACTTCTCTCATTCTCTTGGACATCATGAAGAGGAAGGATGAAAGTTGTGCCAGTACCGCTCCGACGTACGCGGCAGGCCGGACGTCGGACGTCGCGAACCACCAATTGTACGTAATTATGTATTTATATTTTGAGGGGGATGTTTGGGATTGCACTAACCTCCCCACATTCTGGAAAAAATGCCATTATTATTAATAGTATTATTATCTCAATTCGACAATTGGTAGCTTTGTTCTCATTTTTGATTTGACGCTATCCTACCATCAGCGTCGCTTAAGTCCGCTTTAAGAATAAGCCTGGCTCCCCAGAACTTGTAGAACGATTTCATTTGAAATAGTTATTGAATCTAGACACGACTAGTATAAAACCAGACGTGTAATTATGACCGAAGTCGGCCCACACGGTTTGTCGGCTATAAACTATAAAGCATAAAATGCGGGCCCAACAGATAAACACATCGGAGACTCAGGGGTAATTTATCAGCGCTTTGTTTGTGGCGCGGTTCATTTATTGCATATTGCTTGTCGGTGTTAGGATTGATGACTGCCATACTTCCGCGAGTTCTTTAATGTGTTTCTTAGCGGAGCTTTCCAAATTTTGTTTATGAGTTGTGGTTTGGACAAATTCACGAACTAACGTAGCGCATAAAACGTTTAAAAGGGATATCGTGAAAGGAAGACCATGGCGATTTTCTAATGGTGGCACAATTAGTATAAAAAACTTGGGTGTATTGATTATATATATTAAATAATAATTAAATAGAAAAATAGCATCTTACTCGTGGCTATGTAATATTTTACGTCAAGCGGTTTTTTTATAAATTCCAGATTTGCAATGAAAAAATCTCCCAACACATACTATATTGGTTTTTAGCAAAATTGATGAACATAAACACTGTTCAAAACAACTAGTACTTTATGATTATGTTTAAGTGTTCTAACTTATTAATTCAAAACATTATTCGCAAATTTTACTAGCTGTTGATTCCGTTAACGGTTTACCGAAAATTTAAAGATTTTATGAAATGGTTTACGAAAACCAAATTAAAAATTCCAAGGATATACGGAAGTTTAAAAACAATATCCAAAGATGGCTAAGTAAAGATGAAGTTAAGGAAATCATAAAAAAAATATGACGTAACACCAACTCAATCTACCGTCAACAAACTTGAAGATGAGGAAATCAACAAAAATAATGAAAAATTATGAAGATGAGGAAATCAATAAACATAGTCAACAAACATTAAAATGAAGCCACACGTGAAATCCTATTTAGATAATGTTTAGATTAATCTTTACTACGAATCGGTTTACATTGTGAACATAAAAAAATATGCTACGGATAAATTGAAGCTTTTACTACCTTTTGTATGTAGTGGAATTACAATAAACTTATTATTTACGTAACCAAAAATATTAGCTAAAACTACTTAAAAAAATTGTTTTTTCATGACTTAATTATGAAGTAATAAGAGAAACAATTTTTTTTAATACCCCTTTATGGCTAAGACTATTTTTGACGTTTTTTATGACCTAAATTTTTTTCATTCTTATAAAATTATGCACAAAGTAAATAAAAACCACTTTGACGCTTACTTGTCTCGTGTAAATAAGACCCTCGATTTCAAATTTTGAAGGCGTGGGAATTGAAATATTTCTAACGTTTATGATGAAGAAATCAACAAACATGAAGTAGAGGAAATTATGATGTAACACTAACAAAACTGCCTTCGGTCCGCATCGGAGCAGGAATCCCTAGCGAGGAGGACTATGAATAAACTACTGTGTGTGCTGTATTTAAATAGTGATTAATTAAAAAAATTATAATTCAAAATTAAATTCAAAAATACCATCTGGAAGATATTAACATTTCTACCAAACTATTTTGTGGACGCCCATTATATTATAGCCAACGTTGACTTTTAAAAACATTAAACAGCACTTAATTTTGAATGTGTCCGTGACCGAAATTCTAAAATTGTAAAGAGGAAGCAATAAAAACGCCTAAATATTTTCTTTCTTTTTCGAATAAACCTTAGCGAGTATGTCTAAGTCTGTCCTTAAGTCCCTGTACCTGGTCGAGGTCTTTTTTTCTTTTTTTTATTGTTTTTTTTTTTTAATATTAATATGTATACCGCACAAGAGTCCCAACTGCTCCCGTCTGGAGCCAGTGATATTGTGTCATCCCCAATCGGGGTATGTTGAGAGGCTGAAGGTAGTGGGGAGGGGAAGAAGATGAGGAAGAGGAAGGTGGGTAGTACCTGGCTATTAATACTATTATTCATTCAGATCTGGTAGCCAAACACGGCTAAAGCCATTTCAAGCAACGTTTCAATTCTGTATGGTGGTCTTACACCAGGGCGATACTGAGAATATCTTCCAATCTGAAACGTGCCGCAAATATACTATATATTATTTTAAATGAATGAATTGGGAAATAACACAAATTAATCAAATAAAATTTATTTGCCACGCCGGGATTCGATCCCGCGACCTTCGAAAGACCTTCGACTTTCTTGGGATTTTTCAACGGTACCCTATCCAAATATATTTTTCTTACAAAAATTTTGTAACAATTGTACATTGAGCAGCCTCTGGTGTCTGGTATACTGGTGTATACTCAGGTATACTGCGACTGGCCGACTCGGCATAGCACGACAACCTGTCTCCATATCGGGCCGTAATGCCTGTGATTAGCGGAGGAGGTTATATTTTACACTGAACGGTTGGGGCAGAAAATAACCGTCGTCGAAAGAACAAGCTTTTTAGCCCCCCAAATCATAGGTTGGCGGGGGCAAATTACCGGGAATTATGCGATAATCACACGCGGCCGGGCCCGCCGAGAGAAACGGAACGCGATGGATTCTTTGTGGCTTTTTATCTGGCTTTTTCATTGCCTCCTCCGTCTCCGTTATTACACGCGAATTTTCCAACCATGTTTGAGACGATCGGAGCTGGAAGTTAACAAGTTTTTTTTAGAATAGGTAGGTACCTACATATTTTTATTGTTTATGTTTTGGACAACGGAAAAGTGAATACTTATTATTATCCATACTCATTAATGAGCATGCTCTTCATCTCTACACATTTGCTCAAAAATGAGCAGGCTTGGTTTGAGCTTTCTCATGAATGAGCATGGTCAAAGCCAACAATTGAACATAGATGCTCTTTAGTGAGCATGCTCATGTCAAATAAATGTCAAATGGAGTCAGATCCATTCACCCAGAACTAAACAAAATAATCTTATTGCTTGCAACTCAATTATTTAAGAATCTTCTGACAGAAGAAAATAAAACGGTTGATTGGGTCCAAAATGTCAACAAATCCGAAAATGACTACATAATAAAAAATAAATGCTATTTTAATGGAATGTGGTTTCATTTTGGAGGTAAAGGAATTTTTGGGGAATTTGGAAATCTAGTGCGGGTATTTTAGTGACCTTGTGTTCCAAATATATTCGTGATTCCCATAATAAATCACGAAAAAAACACAAATGAGACATACGATTAACATCACAAATGAGACATACTGTTAAAAAGAGTCGAATATTTTATAAAGTTATTTTTTCTTTGTCGCATAGCACTAAATAATTAGATTTTTGTGATTTTAAAATCAACCGAATCGCAAGTTCACAAGCGGTCCTAATTTGACTACGACATAAATAACGCACTGGGATTGATGACACCGGCACACAAGATTGCAGTGGCATCACAAACCCCCTCCACATAGTTGGCGGCAAATTGTGAATAGAATTTTTTTTAAATCGTTGTGAGAGCGAACAATGCTGCACCTTTACAGGTACATTCTATTGGCACCTCGTACGCGAATAGTAGACACGGGCCTTTTATCATCAGCGACGCAACCAGCCGAGCTAAAAAGCGAAGCATTCTGTTTCCGATTGCCGTTGACTCAACTACTCGCGAATCGCTCCAGTGTTCGCTTCCCATCTTCTGATAAATAATCTCTTATATAAATATAAATGCTTTGGTTGAAAACTGTTCAATAAACTTCTAAGTGTAAATAAAAATGCCATTATTTCTAGCTAATAATAAATTATTTCAACAATAATTCTTATGAAAAACCCAGTGAAAACATCTTATTTTGATGTATTGTGAGTTTGAAGGTAATTGGGGAGTGTAAAAAAATGTGGAAGAGGAAGATGTGATGTTTGATGTGAAGGGTATGACACTGGGAAGAGGAGGAAGAACCTGACTCTTCCGATCTGGTCACCTCTGTGGTGATGTGGTTTGGATAATGTTAGTCTTTCACCACGCCAAAACATGCATCACAAAGACAATTTTTTCCTAATCTGTATTTTGTTGTTATTAGATTTAATTTGCAGAACTTTAAAAAAAAAAAAATAATAATAAAATATTTAAGTTTTTTTTTATTGTGAAATCCTCCTTTAAAGATTGATCTCTTAAATTGAATACCTTCGATAATGCCAGGTTAATAAGGCCGCGGTTATTGGCGGAATATTATTGTGGCTTGCAAAATAATGAATGATGGTTCGTGGATATTTTTGATTTATGTTCGTTTTCGTCACTTTGCATGGAGAAGGGTCTAACCACACTTATTAAGGGTAATTTTTGATTGCGACCAAACTGACTTAAGTATTGAGCGATTCGTCTTCGGATAACAAGGCCGGTCCCAACAAACTAACCAAAAGTATAATATTGGCAACAAAATAAGGTTTAATCAGGTCTTAAATTTAATCACTTTACAAATTGAAAAAATCCACTGTTTTTATGCATTTTAAATAAAATACAGGTTTTTTCATATTTGCATTGCTTGATAAATATAAAATTATATACAAACAAAGAAATAGGTGTAATACACATATACCGATAAGTAAGCACCTCTACTAGCTTTACTAACAAGTTTCAGCACTATCTTTCGATATGTTTTCCATTTTTGAACAATTTAATTAAAAAATGTGAACGGACAAAAAATTACTTTTTTACTTCATTTTTTGACATTTCAAAGCTCGAAAACTCGGGTTAAATTTTTTTTGCCCAAGTTACCTAATGAAAATATTTTCGCTAACATAGAAATTCCATATATTAAATATCTGCGCATATTTCATGATGGCAGAGCTCACCGATTGAGAAATTTAACTTCTTCAGACAGAAGATTTTCTGATTTCTAGTTATGATTTAAATCAAACCCACTACGATTTTAGCCATTATAAAATGAAAAGGGTGGTACTTTTTATGTCCATACACAGGAGTTCGAATTATTTTTTGCTAATTGGAGCCAGTGGGACAAGGGCATCCCCAAATGGGGTATGTTAAGAGGCTGAATCGAGTGGGACGAGGAATGATATAAGGAAGATGATGGTACGGAATTCAATTCCAGTTTCCAAACGCGGCTAAAGCCATTAAAAACAACGTTCCGATCCTAAATGGGGATGGAAGTCTTTCACCAGGGTAATGCTGAGAGAATTTACCACTTCATTGTTTGACGAGGCAGGTATTTATTTTATATAATTAAAGCAAAGATATTGGTATTTATAAATGGTAAAAGGAACATCAATCTCTGTTAGTAGTCCACAAATTAATCAACATGTTTACATTCATACATAATACATCACACATAATAATTTTGATCTGAAGGGGCCATAGTTCACGAGTAATTAAGATAATTTTCAATGAGACGTCCAACGACAGAATAATATATTAAATTAATCAGCAAAATTTATCGTAATAATGTTTTAAGTGGGCAATAAAACAATATTTTTGACCTAAACTAATAATGCTTTCAACCTTGTTTCTAATAAAAGCCAATCTAGTTTGACAAAATTGATTAAATTTATGAATAATATTTACCAAATGCTATCTAATTTATTATTAATTAGTTTCTTACTGGAATTACTCTGCTTTAATAACTCTTTTATGGTTTCTTATAAAATATCCGAGGTTTATTACGGATACATTTGATAGATCTTTTACATTCCGTTTGTAGAGGCTTCGTGTAAGTAGGAATCTATCCTTATTTGGAATAAGGATACTTATTGAAATAAAAAATTCCTCATTTTTCTTCTGATTAAGGGGGTATTCCCCCAAAAAAATCCTAAAATATACGCATAATATGCTACTCATATTATCAGCATTTACCAACCTTTCAAATTATATAAATTCTTTGTAAAATCAACCACGATCAATATAACCCACCTTATACAGTTTGGATTATTAAATAAAGCCATATAGCTATATATAGTTAAGAAACTAGTTTTTTTTTTTCGGAAACTCAGTCATATAATTCGTTGCGATAGTCATCATTATTGTTAAAATGCATTTTTTAACACAATTGCATATGGTTTGAATGTTTATTACTACATCAAATACTATAACCGCCCTGCCTTGAGTACGGAACCACAATGCTCTGGTTCAAACCTCTGCTAGCTAAGTTTTCCATCTTGCACAAGCAACATTTACCGCTAACACATAATTGATAAAATTAAATCATTTATTGATTTTGTCTTCTATAAAAAAAAATACTATTCAGGGTGGGCATTTTATTAAATAAATAAAATTGTTACTCTGGTGTTGCCAGGCACCTAAGTTTGTGTTATTTTAAGATAGAACCCCACACCCTGATGGCAAAATGTGATGTTGGAGATAGGACTTGCCACTTTGGCTTGAGAGGGTTAAATGGTCGGTTCGACGACAGCCCTAAGATTGATCGCCTTAATTTCTGATGGACCAAACGAGATGGTTTATCTGAGACAAGTTCTGTGGGCGGCGCGCGGGTGATTGTTGGAAGGAAGCTGGTATCGCAACGAAGAAGAGAGGGAATTGAGTTATTACAGTATTCTCAGTATTAATTTCATCTTAATAAAGAGAAAATCACCTTCCTAAAGTGGTTTTAACGTAAAAATCTATATTTTATTATCAATAAACGCTTTTATAATTACCGTGACGGTTCACGGTAACGGTACCGTGACAATAAACATGAGTTCGTTAACGGAAGAAGTTCTTTCAAAATAAATAATGTTACACAGATACACAAGGTCTGTTTCCTCCAAAGGAAAAAATTCTAAATTTTCTTGCATCTCTCTCACACACCGCACCGTGATGACTCCGTAAACCCAACAATACTACTTGCCATGACGATAATTTTGAAAGTATGGAATATAGTTACAACGATAATATTGAAATGTGAGTTAATTCCAAAAATTCAAAAACGTCAAATAATGTCGATGCGCTGATGGTTTTGCATTTGTTCTTAAATATACATATAATGTTGCAGATATTTCTTACCCGCTAAATAACAACGGTCGAAAAAGAGACAAACGGTGAACGTATGTCTGCACCCCCCCAAATGAAATATTCAATCATTATCGTACATCTCCCTCACCTGTAGAAAGAAAATGCCGTGGCCGAGCAGTTATAAGATATATGTTTCGTCCGAAGGAAAAGTAGTAAGAAACAGACAAATGCCTCTTGTGTACTCTTGTGTCTCATCATTATTTAATGTGTAAGAAAGAGATGCAGCATTATAACGATAAGGAACGTATGTTGAATACCTTTTTTTTTTGCCGTCACGGTACCGCAACCGTGAACCGTCCAATATTCCTGTGTATAAGTGATAGAAGAAGATAATTATTGAAAAATTATGTAAAATGTAAAGAAAATTATAAAAAAGTGTAAAAGGATTTGATAAATATTTGATCATTTAGTTGCCATTCTGGTCGTAATGTTTAATTCGTCTTTTAAATAAGTTCTTTATAATTTTTCGCTTTCAATAAAATAACGGTGGTAGGAGTTTTTTCGAATATTGTCAGGTTAATTGTGATTCCGGGTTACGATTCGTAACCCATTTATGTTTCTTTTTTTTAAAAAGAAAGGAATGTATTATTACCAACCTACACAAGTTGATATTCTTATTGTGTTGCTCACAGATTTTCTTAATTTTATTGCTTCATTGGAAATGAGATTTATTTCCTGTAATATGTCATCTTCTCAACTTGAAATATATTTAACTTATTATTTACCTACCATTCAACATTATCAACGTGCCTCATCTTTATGTTAAGTTATTTACACATATTATCTTAATATATTTTTTCATTTTTGATATATTGTAGTATTTACATTTTGTCCATTTTATTGTTTGATTTGTAATTTATTTATTTATTTATTTATTTATTGATCAACGCCCTTTTTCAGGGCTTTTACATTTTAATGGTAATAAAAACAATATTTATTGTACATAACTGAACTGCTTCAGTAACAATATTTTATATTTGTTTAAAGATAAACTGAAGATGTCCACGGACTTGGTGTAATTGTTTCCTTCCATTAGTATTCTGGGTAAAGAGGAATACATATGGTAGTTAGTCCCAGAATTTCTGCACTGAAATAAATCCTGATTTCTTGTATTACGTTGTGGAATCCGGAAGCTTATCAATTCAAGCAATACCGGACTATCAACTAAATTATGTAGAATTTTATATAGAAATACCAAGTCAGTGAAAATTCTTCTGTCTGACAATTTGAGCATATTCATATTATTTAAGAGTGTTGTAGTTCAACATTATTGTTGGAATCCCCATTTTGAAATTTAGAAAACGTAAGAATTTGTTTTGTATTCTTTCAACAGCTAATCTACATAATCTACGTAATCTACACATATCTAACTCAACTTCTGTTATCTATTCCTTGCTTTACAAACTTGTTTTACAAGCTCACTAGAGCTGTCTTTTTCGTGTTCTAGTTATATCTAATACTATGTTATATATTATGTAAAAGCCGAAAGGCGTTAATATTATAAGTAAATATAAAAATAAATAACATTGTATTTCTTTTACTTATAATGTTATCTTAGATGAAAACATCTTCATACGATGTTCAGATTCAAAAACTTTAGATACGTTTTCATTAACCATACTTACCTATGTGCCTATCTTTTTTGATAAAAATGAACACAATTTCATTTTAAAACGGCACCGTCTACTATTTCTTAGAATCTGTCGAAAAAAAGAGACACTTGGGGTATGTCTTCCTCTTTCTCTGCAATCTTCCCTCTTCCCTCCTGCCTAATCCATCTTCATCTGACTCCTCCATGACAAGCTGTCACGTGTTCCGCTGATGAGGACATCAGATAACTTCCAACACACTCTTCAACCTTCAGCTAAATGTACATTGTACAACCTAATGCGAAGGTTAAAAATGTAGCATTTACAATGTTTTTTTTGAACCAGGTCACATTTTGAAATAACTGTTATATAAATTTGAAGTATTGCTAAGATATATATTTTTTTGATTTCTTAATACGATGTAAATAACTGATAAAATATATAAAGTTTTTTTTTAAATATAATAACACATCGTGTTACACATTTTTTAGAGCAGCGCTCGTGTAAAAAACGTGGAAAAATATGTGAAAATAAAATTTTATATAAACTTTTCAGAAAGAGCAAAAGAGCTTAAAAAAATATAAAAACTATTAGAAAATAATAAAAGAAAAGAAAAAAATTATGAACTTGGAAAATCGAATATTATTATCAAAAAATATTATTTATTGTATTACAAAGAAGAATTGAGAATAAGTATTGCAAATAATAAGATGATATTTATTGTTACTAGAAGAATAAGTTTTACTGAGATTTATTGTTACTAAGGCAATTCAATTATGTACAATAAATGCTGTATATTTCTCATTATTCGCGTGTAAAAACCCCCAAAGGGGGCGTTAATAAATACACAAATAAATAAATAAAATATTCTTCAAAAAGTTTTGGTTTGATTAAAACTGCAGGTATATAAAAATTGACAATAATTAACAAGTGTTAAATTAACACATTCTGGTACTTGCCCATCTCCTTCCCAACTTATTTAAGTATCACAATTTCTAACTAAAGTAACTATTGATACCATCAATAGCGTAGTTTTAGTACTCACACAGTGCAGGGTTTGACCTGGAGGGGGGGTTCATTCATATTGGGCAAGGGAGAAAGGGGGTGTGACCTCTATACAACTTAATATTCACATGTCATCAGTAAAAGAGAAAATGCAAATAGTATTGTTGTGTTTTCCATTCCAGGAATGAAATCTACTAACACTATTGTTTTTTCCTACGCAATACAATTCTTACTAATTTAGGGGACTTGAACCCCCTAAAGCCCTCTCCCCCCCCCTCCCCCTTTATATATGCCCTTGGATACCGCTGGTCCTGGGCAGTCGCAGCTCTTGTACGGAATCGCCTTATTTATTAGCTTAGTTGTGATAAACAATTTAGTTTATTTTTTATTTAAACATCTTTTATTCAAACCTTTGTTTAATGAGGTAACTATAAATTTTTCATTATGTATAAATATGTAATTATCGACATGTTAACATGTCGATAATTACATGCTTTTTCGTTCAAAAGTGAAATGTTAAATATGACGAAACATGTTAACATGCAAAAAAACTTCACTATAAAGGTAGACTCGGTCAAAAGTTGTCACTCGTTATTTATACGCAAATGCCTACATTTATGTCTGTCACTAGTTAAGCAAAATACATATAAACAATTTCATGATGCATTTCTCTGTCAGCTGCGGACTCTCTCTGGCTGACAGGGCCGTCTTTCTTTGTCATCGGCGTCACATATTTCAAATTTAATTAAGCCCCAGACGAGGCGACGCGGACGTTCCATCGGTGATTCGTTTCTGAAACGTTACAGAAAAGTTTCCCTCGGACACGTAGCGGAATAATGGCAAAGTGGACGAAAGAGAGTCGGGGTTGCTGGTTGTTCTACCCGCATTCTTATCTGGTACACTACGCTTGAAGTACTGGGCATATGAGATTGCCAATTTTAAATAAAAACTTTATTTATTTACAATTCTTATTTTTTACTGGCTATTTTGCAAGGTATAGGTAATTCTTGTGTTGATGGAATGTATGATATTGTTCTATGTATAGCAGGAAATAGAATGAGAAATGAATTATTTTACGTCGGAGTTGCTAGGCTAACGCACCTTTCAACAAACTTTTGGCTTTCGACTACCATCTTGAGTTGTGGAATTTGTTATATAAAATTAGCTGTTAAAAAATGGACAAGATGGTATTTTAATTATTCTTTTCAGTTATAAAGCATGTTAGAGTATATTTGCGTTGGACATAACTATCCTCGCCAGGTGAACCTGAATTGAGACAGAATTTTTATCAAATTATTGAACGCATTTTGTCTATGGTTTTTCTATAATTGCAGCACATAATTTCCTATGTATCGATAATTTTCAACACATTATATGAATATCCACGAAAAAATATCCTATTATTGATGTGGGGATGTTTCCCCATCAAAATATCTACTGAAACCTAATCTAACCTAACCTAACAAAAAATGGGAAAAAATAATATAGATATCCTGTAAAGACAATAAATTATTGTTAGGTTAGGTAAGGTTAAGTTGACGGCCGGCGTAATCCAGCGGTAAGGCTCTTGACTAAGGTCGTGGGATCTTCCGAAGGTCGTGGGATCGAATCCCGGTGTGGCAAATAAATTTTATTTGATTAATTTGTGTTCTTTCACAATTTATTCATTTAAAATAATATATAGTATATTTGCAGGACGTTCCAGAATGGAAAATACTCTCAGTATGCCCTGGTGTAAGACCACCATTCAGAATTGAAACGTTGCTTGAAATGGCTTTAGCCGTGTTTGGTGACCAGATCTGAATAGCCGGGTACTTCCCACCTTCCTCTTCCCCATCTGCTTCCCCTCCCCTCTACCTTCAGCCTCACAACATACCCCAATTGGGGATGCCATAGTCTCACTGGCTCTAGACGGGAGCAGTTGGGACTCTTGTTGGTATTCATATAAAAGGTTAGGTTTCAGTAGACATTTTGTCGGGGAATGTTTTGTCCATAGGATATTTTATCGCACACTGCAACAAAGTTTTGCACAGGAATAATACTGTATTTTTTTCTTACTGAGAGAAAGTTTTTTGAAATTAACTGTAGAGCTATAAAGATTTAAAATAAAAATTTTAATTTATAAAATGAGACAAGATGTCAATATATTTGTAGAAACACTTAGTAAATTTTCCTCATTGGACAATTTCAAAATAACGCATAAAGTCCGCAACATTGTAATTAATTAAATATATAAAGGTGAATAATTTATAATTACTTTATGTAAGTATGTTTCTGTATCTGTACATAATAAGATAAAACCTAGTGGATTAAATTTGTAAAGAACCCTTGAGGTGATTTTTCACAAAAACTGCGCTACACAAAAATAATCCTTGAAGTTATCATTACTTTCACGGTATAGTTTGAATTAATTGTTTGGGCTCTTACATATTGAAAACCGATATGAATACATTGTTTTGTCCATAAACAAACTCAAATCTTTCAATTTCAATATTGCATCGGTGACTATCCAATATTGTATTTGTTAGCCTTTCTTGAAATATTTGAGTTTACTTATGGACAAAACTATTTATTTATATTCGTATTGAATATGTACGATCGCAAACAATTAGTTTACATTAATATTTTAAAACATAACTTGCAAAAAGTGTTTTAACCTAAAATAATTAAATTGACGCCATCTGTGAATGCGTAGATTATAATGTACGTTCCATTTAATCTTAAATTGATTAGCACGGTCATTATAACGTATCAAATTTAATGGGACTCTGACACCAATAATAATGCTTTTGTAACCCAATATCACCAAGAAGAAAACAATGTGACATTACGTCTTTCGGCAACAACCTGGTTATCCAGACGTTCCATGATTACACCCGTCAGTTGGTGGTTGTTGGCGGCAATTATGTCATGGGACAATAAATGCACCAAATTTCATTGCACTTGTCCTTTTGTGAATTCCAACGAAAAGTGTCAGGCGGACGTGTGTCAAAATTTCTGGCAATTGGGGGAATTCTGGCAATTTTTAATTAAAAAATACTGCGTTTTTTTACTCCAGCTCCAGTTAGCTCCACACCGCAAGCCTTGGAAAAAAAAATAATCCCTCAGGGCCTATCTCATCTTCGAAAATGCTATTTGGAAGATTTTTTATGGAAAGGAAGGAGAGAAAATTCAGGTAGGAAAAAGGAGTGAGTGGTGGGTTAATAATCGGGTGGTCAATTTATCAGAAACGACGGATATACGAATCTATCCCTGCAGTGCAAGGCGATGGGTCGAGAGAGTTAAGCTGGAAAGAAAAAATGTCTCAAACAACCATCTCTTCCGAGGTGGGCCACGCAGGTGAGCAAACGCATCCGCCGTCAAGACCTAGATAAACCTCATCCCATGAACACGGGCACCTCTGCTAAGTTACCAAACGTAGCAAACCCCTTGGGGTGACCTATGGCAGGAGTTTTTGGTTATCCAATAAATGGTTCCCAAGGCGGCGGTAACCATATCCGCCTCCCAAATTAAATAGTCAGATTATTTATTGAGACGTTATCAGCAAGTTTCAATTCAGTCTTGAAGATAAATACCTCCTAACAGTAATTATAACTGCTTACGCTTTCCTATCTTCTGTTAAAATATCACACATTTTGTTCTTGCACACGATATACATTTATAAATGACTAATTGCTGTATGACTATTTTGTGAAGTTCATAATATATTTTCAATATAAGTCAGGTAAATCATGCTGGCTTTCATATTATAACTTAATTAAAATCACGCCATTATAACCGACAATCTCTCGAATCAAACTGAATTACTGATACCAACGTGCCACGAAGGCCCTTCAAGTGAATCCAATAAATACAATCATACAATTCTTCCAGTAAGCAAGAGAAAACACAATGTAACTAATGATTTTCGTTGATCGATTTTTTTGTTGACCTGTCAATTATAAGCATTTTACCTTATCAATTTGGGATATATCTGTTGCGTGTAATTAATATCTAACTTTTGAATTAATTAATTCACATTTTCTCATTTTCTAATTGAACCCGTTTTAAAATAGTATTGTAATATGTTTTTCAATATAGCAATTTCAATGAAACGCAAATTGAATGATTGCGTTTTATCAATTTCAATAATAATTTCTTGGATTGATGTGAACACGGATATGTGAGTAAATAATTATGACTTCATGGACAAATAAAATGATGTGTTATGAAAACAAATCGCTCATCTTAAGAAACATTGATTAAATATTGATTTAGCATTACACACCAAGTTTATTGAATTGGAGATAAAAAATAGGACACACACGAACACGTGTTCAAATTAGACCAGTGAAAACACCTACAAGTATTGAAAGAAAATGTGTTATCTTTCAAAAGAAATGTGTCAAGAATGATTTATTCGTGTATTTACCTATCGGGTGTTAAAGAGCTGTCAGTAAGGTCAACAGAGGTCCGGAAACCGTTATTTTTTGTAAATCTTTTTAAGCTTTACGTCAATCACTTTCAAATATCTATAACAGAAGGCAAACCATTTTTTTTTGTTAATGTTGTGGCTTTTGCTATCGCACAAAATTTCAACTGTCCAGTGCTAGTGCTGATGGAAATATTTGGTATGTAAAGCGAATTTGGGAAATATTGTGAGGAGTGACCGGACAATTCAGATTGAAATCAACTCAGAACATCTTCAGAAAAGTCATTAAGAGTGATGATAAAAAATATTTAAAAATTGGTTAAAATAGTTTACGCTAGATTAGGTTTAAGGGCTATTTTTTCATAGCTTTTAATGACTTTTCAAAGAGGTGTTGAGTTGCCTTGTTTCTGAGTTGGCATGGAACCATTGAGAGGATAAAGGCACCGGGGAGAGGAAGAAAATAGGTAAGTGGAAGATCGGGATGTATCTTAATAGATCTGGCTAAAACTAACTAGTCTAAACAATTTCAAATAACGCTTCGACGCAATACGAAGTAGTGCAATATCGTGAGTTTTGTTTTGAAAATTTGATCGCTAGAAATAATATTGATGCTTTAATAAACCCTCAGGCTAATTTGTGCGCTTTTCGGAACAACTCTTATGAGTCTCATAGAAATCCTTGTGTCTCCCTTACTACCATAGTATGATCTATACAGTTTTAGAAAGAGAAAACACGCTATCTATTCAAATATATAAGCTAACCACAAAAAAATAAATGTACACCTATACGAAATCAAAGTTTCCGATTGCAGTTTAAAAAGATAAAATAAAAAATTTGGTAATTTTTTAAAAATCTATTTTCATTAAACGACAAAAAGTGAGGTAATGATAACGTTTAAAATAAATTTATCTAATAAATATGTGTGTTTTTATTTTTTTTAATCATCAGTAATTTTAGTTAGAAAAATCGTAAGGTGAGCCATTTTTAAAACTTTTTACGGTCTGCATTCAAATTCTCTATTTAAAAAAAAAAATACATGATGATTTCTAAAAACAAAATTTGAAAGTGTTTTTCATCACCATTCAAAAACAGTTTTTTGTTTTAGATACATTAATAAATATTCCATTTATTAGGATTTTAATACATGGCGGAAATATTCTGCCCTGCTGACAGAATATGGTCGAGGCCTGAGGGGTTAAATACTGCTCGTAGAACACATCTTGATCCTTTCTATAAGAGAGCATTTTTGTCTTTTTACAAACCTAAGAATAAACCCTAAAAAAATATTTTATAGTGCGCTGCTTTTTGCAAATCTCCTACTTACGAACCCCTTTTCGGTTATGGTTTCATTGTAAAATGTGACAAATTATTATTTTTCAATTAAATGAAACAATAAAAGATACGTTGTTTAAACCACTATATTGTTTACATCAATGCCGACCGGTTTCATGAAAATATGGGTGTCTAAACTACACAAAAAAATAAAACACGCAATTTGGTGATATTTGTTTGCATAAATTAAAACATATCTTATCGCCACCTGTGTAAGGAGGGCGTTATTTTACCCGACTCCGAATGCTACAATCGATCTCCTTAATTTTGAATAAATTTTATGTTGAAATTCCCACGTTGAGTAACGATCCCGCGACCTCTGGGTCCAGAGCTTAACTCTTACAGAGATCATATAATGCAAATATTATGAAAGACAACAAATATTCAATAGAAGTATTACCTTCTAGTTAGGTTGTAATAACTTCACTGTAAAAAAATGTTGTAAAGTTCATTAAAATTTTCATTGGATGTATTAAATGTAGGCATTTCTCGTTAAGCTTTTTTATAAAGTTGCTGTTATTCGTTTGTGTGACATCACCCTGTCAATTAAGTCACTTAATTATAAACTTTTTGTCATAGTTCCAACGACTACCATGGCTATCGTAATAACAACAACACGACCATAAATTTCGGAGATATTAACATAATTTATGAGGAGTCAACTCAAGCTGTCAATTATATTGTATCCAGAAGCAAGAATAATAACATTTATATTATATGATGCACTAAATTGTATTTTTAATGGCTCTTTCAAATTAAGTCTACAATTTAACAATTCGGTGGCCGTACGTTTAATTTTTATATTCCTATCTTTAGTAATGGCATCGTTATTCACGATTAAAATACTTTATTCGATCGGAGCTTAATTGTATTTACAGGTAAATGTGTCTCCCGTGGCACTACATAATGGGTAATATTATAAATATTGATTTCTTCTAGTCGAGGAAAGGAGTTATTTCATTAAATTTTGCACATGTTTCAAAAACTTTGTAGGTATACATAATTATAGTAATAGTAATAACAATAAAATAACTTTGTTTGAATACTTCTTAATTATATATCTTTAACCAACCAGTTTCGGTTCAGCCTGAACCTTCATCAGGGATGGGTATTTAATAAACATATTATAGAGTATTTAAAGGTAAAATAGAAGAGGGAGGGAAGAATATCAACTTTAGAGGGGGAGTTACCTAATAGAGAAGGGGTAAAAGTATGTGTGGGGAAGGGAAATATGTTGAAAATGGGGCTATTAGACAAATCGAATTGTTTATTTAGTAAATTGGTTTAATTTAAATAAAATTAAAAATAAAATAAAAATAACTAAAACCAATTAACTTTTAATAAAAAAAGTAAACTTTTAGTAAAAAAGGGTTCAGACTGAACCGAAACTGGTTGGTTAAAGATTATAATAAAGTGGTATTCGAACAAAGTCTATATATCGTTATTATTATTGTTACTAACAGTTACTTATTTAATTTGTGTAAAATAACAAAAACTCAAAAAAGTCAGGAGTGCATTTTTCAAATTAAGTTTTTATTTTAATGATAGAATAGCGCACAAAAGCACCAATAACTCCCGACCATGTGAGTTGTAGGAGATGATAAAATTAAATTATTTCTTTTCCTAATTAAATTACTCCGACAACGTTATGTTTTTTACAGGAAATCGATAAAATAAACATTTTTAAGTGTTTTCTTAAAGTCAAATTTTAATCATCTTTCTTAAAAACTTCAATTCCGCATGTCCAATTTTCAATCCTATTCCATTCTATTTTCATATAGTACATATTATAACAGCCGCTTCACAGGTCAAGCCTCAAACCACCCTTAACCTCCCGGTGGCGGGACACAGAGGGTTGCAACCCCTCGCTGATTTATTGCCAACTTCGGCCCCGCTGCCATCAATTGTCGTGAGATTCCAGCCAACTTATAAGAACTAGGGTAGTTAAGAGATCACGTGTGGACTTAGGTCATGTTTTCAGTTTTATGCGACAATCCTACCAGTTCCAACGCAATTCATGTTGTACTGAACTATAATATTTTCAGACTAATCGAGATTTTCAACTACCTGGAGTTAGGAGATCTAAGTCACAAACAATATTTAAAAGGGTTCAAATATGTAAAGATTCTGAGAAAGGGTAGTTGGTAGAGCCTCAACTAGCGTGGCTTTAAAATAGTGATTCATTTTTCATATCGGTTTAGCACCAAGTCGATTCTGAAAGTATATTCCACTCTAAAATATTTTTGACTAAGCCTAGCAAAGTCTTGTTTTAACTCGATCGTTTTGCATTACGATGTCTTGCAAAATTGTTGATACATTCCGTTTCACTTATTTTCTTCCAACGTTACTTGTTTTCAAATGTGAAATCGTCGTGTCGTGTTCATTAGGACTTTCTTATTCGCAATTTCTCATTATTATGGTACCTATCTGCCTGGAGACTGTTTGTAATAATATTTGTCATTGAGATAGTGAACTTTCTTTGTATTAAAATTAATAGAAATTTTTTTTACATAATACAAGTGATTTATGAGTAAATAGGTAAGTTTTATAGTACCTACATGCAAATTTTATGATTTCTGAGGAAAGTTGGGTTTTGAATTATTATCGAATAAAAGAAAATTAGAAACACAATTTTTGGACGCAACACCTACGATACCTTTCTCGAAAATTATTAAATATCATTCGTTAAGATTTTTCTTTCCAAACGACTTCTTCAAAACTGTTTCATAATGTTTATGCTAAATTATTGCTTAAAAAGTATTTTTGCCCTATCTATTCTGTTTATATTACTATATTAATATTTAATATGAAATTGTACTTAAAATCCAGTACATTAAAACCACGGAAAGTATTTTAAAACACATTTTCCTCATTTGTTTCATCCGCGGTAAATTTGGGATAGGTTTGTTTAAACACTGATTACAAAATTTTAATAAATAAAAGATCATTTTTTTAAAAGCCAAGACAATAACCATACTTGATAAAGTTACATTTTTATATAATTTTTCTTCATTTATTGTGTCTGCATATTGGGTTGGGTTGGGTTTATCTTTTCAAATGTACCAATTGGCGATCCCTTAATGAGTTTTGATAACTCATGGGAATGCAACTTCGTTGTATGTTTTATTTAAAAAAAAAAAATAAAAATAATATTAATTTTTATTGAATCTAGTAGAAGTAATATCCGAAGATAGAATGAATGTATAAGGTCGACACTGCAAATGCAGTGCTTCGCACCGTGCGCAGGCTTGAATCTTCAACACTGCTATTGAAGGGCTCCGTCCTCTAGGGGTTAAGCTGAAAATGGATGTAATACTCAGCTTTACTCTAAATAACTCATGTTGAAATAAATTTGATATTTATAAGACCTATCAAGCCTTTTATGGTATCTTCTATGTAATGTAGATACATACTTCTCGCTTAACTCGTTATCGTAAATCAAAAAGCAGAAACCCGAGTAGCGGTAGCCATCCTCGATAACACATTGCGTCATGTTGCTGATGATTGTTTGACGAACGGGGTAATAATTCTGTGAAGTTTTAAATTTAACGACATATTAATGTTGTTTACAAGCATCGCTGGGAATATCATTATTTCCTAACGACTGATAATACAAAGATCATTAATTTATTGCTGTACTTTCATTACTGTACGTCAGAAGAGAGTAAGAACTCTAAATATTTTCTGAAAAAAAACAGGTTGATTAAGATTCTCGTGTTTACGGTACGGCAACGGATCAAAAAGGGCACAATAAACGTACATTCCTTATCTTAATAATACTGCAGCTCTTTCTTACACGCTAAATAATGGTGATACAAACAATGTACGTTTGTCTGCTTCCTTCTCGGAGATATTAACATAATTTATGAAGAGTCAACTCAAGCTGTCAATTATATTGTATCCAGAAGCAAGAATAATAACATTTATATTATATGATGCACTAAATTGTATTTTTAATGGCTTTTTCAAATTAAGTCTACAATTTAACAATTCGGTGGCCGTACGTTTGATTTTTATATTCCTATCTTTAGTAATGGCATCATTATTCACGATTAAAATACTTTATTCGATCGGAGCTTAATTGTATTTACAGGTAAATGTGTCTCCCGCGGCACTACATAATAGGTAATATTATAAATATTGATTTCTTCTTGCCTAGGAAAGAAGTTATTTCATTAAATTTGTACATGTAATGGTGATACAAACAATGTACGTATGTCTGCTTCCTCCAGAGGATAAAAGCAACCAATGCTTTCAACATCACCATCAACCATAGCGAAGCAAATTAAATAAAGAAATCTTTAAGAATTATACTACTTAACCAAAAATTAGACTCACTCACATATGTCGCATCAAAAATTGTCCAATTTTAGCGATTGTTTCAGTAGTGGCTATCAAAAGATGGTAAAGAGAGAATATAGCTAAAAAAAATTCTAGTTTGATCAACAAAAATATTTTTTGTCCCTAGATTCTTTGTGTTTAGATATATACTCATACCTCTTCAGTAAGGTTCAAACCACCTATTCCATGTCCCACTCAAAAACTAACTACACACAACATTCATTTTTCTGAAGGACGTGCGCAAAATACAAAAATATTGCCAAAAAGTTTTCAGACGCTGATATTATTCATTTACACTCAAGTCAATTTACTAAATTCATATCAGATAAAAATAAAACCTGCTGTGTGTTATTTGTATCCTAATGTATTTTTTCATTCTGCGAATATTGTTTTATTTTTAATCTTGTTTATCTTTGAACATTATCCTACGATGTAAATGTGTATTATTTTTATTTAGGTATGTGGTTTAATTTCACATTATCTATACTACACGCTTTAAACTGTGTTTTCATTAATTTTCCTTCTTTAAACTTTCTTTTTCTAAAAACTCAACTTTATGTTTTCTTTAGTCAATTGTTTTTTTCTGTACATAATTTGAATTTTATGTAGAAACTTTACTGGTTCATGCAATCATTTAACAAGTACGGAATAATTTAAGTAATCATCACAAGTAAGCAATCCTCTAACAAGTAAGTAATAAGTGACATCTTAATAAAATATTTATTACTGTTTCCATAATAATGTAAAAAAAAATTTATCTAAATTCTAGGTTTTTCATTGATTATTCTGTTTTTTTAAATTTGCTTTCCTATTTCTCCTTCTCTTTTCCTTCTCCCACTTGATCAAATTAAGTTTTTTTTGTTTATTTCCTGGGCATTAACCATGTAACAATTTCTAAACGTTTTGTTTTAAACAGTTTAATTTCACATGTACATTTGTTATATTATTTTAATTTATCTGCTACCGGTTTCGACACACCAGTGTCATTCACAAGCAATCTTAAAACGTAGCAAATTAATCATGTCAAGATTGCTAGTGAATGACACGGATGTGTCGAAACCGTTAGCAGATAAATAAATATAAAGTAATAAATGTATATGTGAAATAAAATCTTCAAAACAAAATGGATTTTCTATTGTGAAATATCTGCCTCTGGCTTAGAACAATTTGGGCTCCGTATTGAACTATCTTAAATCTCGATCACATTGAGCGAGTTTACAAGCTACTAGCCGGCGAATTCACTATCTGCTAGTAAATTCGCTCAGTGTAATCATATTTACTAGCTAACTATCAGATTTTACATGGAATGAGATGACTAGCAGATAGTGAATTCGCCGGCCAGTAGCTTGTAAACTCGCTCAATGTAATCGAAGCTTAAATGAGGTAAAATCATCAAGTCGAGAAAGTTACGTTATGTCCACACAAAATAGTATTCTGATGAATGGTTTTGTTTTTCACATTAACATAATTTACTCCAGCAAATTATTTCACTAATAAAATTGATTGTGAGAATATGGCAGCTTAATTTTTAATTGGTATTAACTTGTTTTTTCCTAATGGCAATAACTTAAGCCATCAAAATTCATAAAAATAACCAAAAATAAAATGGTAGAATATAAAATATCATTATATTTGCAGTTAGCAGGTGATAGTATTTAATTATTACCATTCATTATTTTATGGCTTGATGTCATTAAATACATTTAAAAAAAACATATTAGATTTCTCGCGCAGCCATAAAAATGTTTATTAAAATAATTATCTGTTGCATAATCAAATTATTTTTTGGTTCTGAAACAAATTAAATTATTTACGACCCATGAAGCAACGTTCATAATAAATTAACCATCTACACAAAACTGTCAATCAACGAGGTAATTATTTAGTTTGGAAAACTTTGTTTTATTTTTTATTCTGTGTTGATGTAGGTAGTTACATTATAACTAGGTAGGTATAAATTATAAGTAAAAATAAAAATTATTGATCATGTGATCTAACAGATCAGTGTTTTTAAAACAGTTTTAACCATAGAGATATTTAAGGAGCACATAAAAAAAATAATCTGTCGAACTTTGAACTTCGTGAAATTTAATTTGCACAGCTTTTGGGTACACCTACTGTTCGGAATTTCTCGGTCTAAAATATATTATAATTCTAGCGAGTTCCCCGCACGCGTTGCAACGCTACTTAATAAAGAAATTGTTTCTCCCTGCGTGTCCTTTAACATTCGTCCCGTTCCCCTTCTGCCGCTCCTTCCCCTTCCATATCCCCTTCACCTTCCCTGCCATTCCATTTATTCAGTCCCGAAACATTCATTTTCCAAGCAGCTCACGTGCCACCTATTGCAATTTTTTTATACAAATTTTAATTTTTCACATATTACAATCATTCGTTTTTGTATATTACAAGGACAGTCAATCAAATTTGGAACCTAACATAGATATATTTAAAAAACCCATATTTCTTGATAAATTCAAAGTATTCGATTTTGGTTAGTAACACAGGCGAGTACTTCAAGTAAATTTATTAATTTAAACAGTTTATTCTAATATTAAATTTTGATTGAACAATCGATGGTTTGCAAAAAGTCATTCTCAAATTGTGACATTTTTGACAGTTTCGTGAGAGTTTCTGTAATGATTAAAAAAACTTTTCAGATGTATTGTCATGTGGTTATAATAATCCAGAAGCCTTCACGATGGCGGAAAGAAAGTAATTCGAAAGTTTCAAATTACACATTCTTTGCAACTACACATACTTTGCAACAAGAAACTACACAAACTTTGCAACTAAACTTCAAAACATCCTTCCCCAAGACATAAAACTAATAAAAAATTCTAATGTATACAAATCAAGAATAAAAATATAGCTGAAAGAGATCAATGAAAAAATCCTAATGGAAACACTATAAACGACATAGAAGACAAATTAAATATATTTAAATAATTTTAGTCCGCCTCGGCACAGGACCTTCTAGTGAGGAGGACTAAGAATTACAATATTTAACATTAAATTCATCATTATATTTTGTATGTACAATTATTTTATATAATTGCTAATAAAAAATAAAAAAAAATCTAAGCTTAATATAGCAACAAATAAACAACAAACGAGCAAGCAATCAAGCATACATTCATATTTATGCATGCATATAGATTGTGTTTTAGCACTTAATTCTGCAAACTAAATGCCAGAAAAGCAATTATTGCAAGTATCAGTGAAATACGACAAATGTGATTTGAGATTTTCACGGCAAAATGTACTATCGTGACTATCGTGATCTTCTTATTTAGCAAACGTTTCGAACAGCATTATCAGGGCAGATGTGTAAATATAAATGCTGTCCAAAAAGTTGACGAAAAGAAGGAGTCAACGCAATACGGCATAATTCCGTAAGAATAAATCACGATAAGTGTTCAAAGTAATTTTAATTTTTAAAAAATCACACTGTTTCGAGTTTTGTCCATTAGAGGCCTTCGCCTGTAATGATTGCACGTAAATCATTAAACAATGCGTTGAAGGATTTTGCTATGTGATTGATAAATAATTAATATAAAATAAATATTAGTTAGTGTAATACCTTCATGCCTGCATCATTGTATTTTCACTAGAATAAAACTATTTTCCCACATGGAAGACGCTTTCGGGTGAAATAATTATTTTAAGCAGAAAGCAGCTTTTCACCACGCAAAATTATGCATTTAGAAAGCATGGGGGAAGTGACGACAAATTCTTTCTTCTTAATTCCGAACCCAATTATCGCTCAATAGAATTTTTTCTTTCACCCAAATTTTCACAATGAGGGGGTCATAATTCAAAATTAAACAAGCTGAATGCTCCGAGAAGCGTTCTAATAGCCTCCATACCCATACATTCTTTGATCTCAATCTAATTCTCTCCCTTTATATTTTAAAATTAATATCTCCGATTTTTCATCCCCAACACCAAGTAAAAGGGGGTATTCGAATGAAAAGGAAAAATTAATCTATTAGGAAAAAAATTCACACCGGCGTAACCGACAAATAGGTCCATTCATGAATATGCTTGAAATATTTTTTTTCTTCAAGTGAATTTGCCTTTGGTTCGTGGGATGGTTCATCTAAGTGTCACGGTTGAGAGTGATTTTTGTGTGTATATGTGAAAATTGTCATTGAATCATCGCAGTAATTTATTATATTGTGAATCATTGCAGTAAATAATATAAGGCACAACATGTGCCATTAACATACCATACATGACGAGTGAAAGTATAAAATATTAGTCAGTGATGGGTAACGATGTGTAGAGCTGGTAACGCAAAAAATAAAACGTTTAGTATAAGTAATAAAAGGTTGCCGAGGGCCTGGTAGGAGACAAATGTCTTGGCTACGAAATATATGAGAGTGGACCGGCTTTAGAAGTGCGGAGGAGCTATTCCGGGCAGCACAATGTAGAGAGACATTTTCCAGAGTGATCGCCAATGTCGGGGGGACCCGATAAGGCACACGGAGAAGAAGTATAAGTATGGTAGTATAAAGTATAAAAATCAAGGAACTAATGTGGGAATAAAAAAGAAAAATAATGTATTTGTTGATTGTTTTGTGTTTAATTCGTAGAACTCCATGTATTTTTTTAATATTTTTAATCAAAATTAAATTTGATAGTTTTATTATCAAGTTCTGCAAGTATTTTAGTATGTATTTTTATTACAGCTGTTTTGGTTTACAAAACCATTTTCAAACTGTAGCTTTGGGTTCCGAACCCTACATAATACATAACACTTTGTATGAAACCATGAAATTTACTATAATTATTATTATTTTAAAGGAACGAGGGCCTGGTACGAGACGAATGTCTTGGTTGCGAAATATACGAGAGTGGACCGGCATTAGAAGTGCGAAGAAGCTATTCCAGGCATCGCAAGATAGAAAGACATTTTCCAGAGTGATTGCCAACGTCGGGGGCGGTCAATTTGATAGGGCACACGAAGAAGAAGATCTATAAAAAATATGTTTTCATTGCGTTTTTCGATGCCTGTCTCACTAGGATATACCTGTGTCGAGTCGAGAGGGGTTATCCGGTTAATTAATTAACATCAACCGGTTTCGCTTGGATCAATCATCGATACAATTATAATAACTAAGAAATTCTTACAATAATTGTCCTGATAAAGCTTGGTCCAAGCGAAACCGGTTGACGTTAAATATTAGAAATTTCGAAGTTTCAGACAAAATGTTAACTTTATTTAATATTATGTTTAAATATTTGGTTAATAGATCGATTTACGCCATCGGTATTGTAATGACAAATTCACACAAATAAATACAATCGCTTTGATCATTAGAGTTTTTTTAATTAATAACTTCATAAAAATAATTATCTACGTAATTTAATTCATTTAACAGCTAAAAAATATTACTTCTGCTACTGCATGCAATACAAATCCAAGACGCCTTTTTTCAAAACGTTTCAGTAGGATTTATACAAGTAAAAAAAAAAAATAATAATTAATATTCATGGTTTACAATTGACCAGCAGGTTGGTTGAAGCCAAATGAGCTCCTATCTAGTCCTCAAAGTTCAGATAATACAATCTCACAACTCACAACACCCTTTTTGGATGCGATATTTCATGCCTTCATTTGCAGATTTCTCACTTTGTCTATTTTTATTCTCCTTTTTATATCGCCTTCCTCCCCACATTTCACCAGGGGCGGGGGTGGTGTTGGGAGAGCAAAAATAATTCGGCTCTCGACACAAATTAGTCAGGCGTTAATAATGAAATGTTAACGGTGGGGCGGTTAATTATAGCCATGAAATGAGAAAAAAGTGCCATCTAGCGAGGTCCGTTGGCAACTTTTTAGCTGAGAATTTTAATATTTCTATTCTTCCCCAGTGAAAAAGAGTATTTTTATAACACAGTAATTTTAAAAATACATATAACCGACTTTAAAATATGTAGGCACCGTTAAAATTATCAGCTTAAATGTGGCCAAGATCGTCCTCCTGGAGGTAAAATCCGCCAATTGGGTCACCAGGTTCCCCCCATTACGCATAATACTCATTTTATCTTCTCCAGTACCCCTCATATATGTATAAGTTTTTTTTTTTTACATTAACTCCGCACAGGAGCCCCTGGGGAAAATAATTTTACTCATGGCCTATGTCATCTGAGATGCTGTGTGGAGGGTCTTTTTGAGGATAGGAAGGAATGAACATTGGTCTTGAAGAGACCCATGTTGTAGAAAGGAGGAAACACAGAGGCTGGCGAATCGTTCCACAGCCGAGCTGTTAAACACAAGTGACCCGTTCTCTCATTTGACAAACGTCAATCGTGTACATATGTTGGGCACGCGTTTGGCGTGTCTCCCGACTATGCACCGGTGCCGAAGGGATCAATGACGCTAGTTCCTCAGAGTATCTTCCAGTGAAATACCGGGAGAACAAGGATTGCATTCCCACCCGACGCCTGTGCTCTAAAGATTGCAATCCGTTCGTTAAAGTGGGAGAATCTATCAAACGTACCGCCCGTTTCTGCACAGAGTCGAGGGTATTTTTAAAGTATTTTGGAGCTCCAGACCAGAGGTGCCTGCTAAATTCAACCGTGGGGCGCACTTGCGATTTGACCAGGGTTAGCAGTTGTGTACTATTAAAGTGTCTGCTGGCCCTGTACAGTACGCGCATAAGTAACTATTTTTTTATGTCTACCATTTTAACCAAACAAGGTCCTTCTTCGCTCAGCAATCAATCATCAGGTAATGTAAAATAAAAATAGTTAAATAAATACATCATTATATTGTATTGGGAATCTACGGGGAAGGGAAAAGTAATTTCATCAGAATTGGATAGATCTGATATAATTTAATATCTTTAAAAAGTGACGGGATTTTGTTTTTAAATGCATATCGATCATCGAATTGTTTTTAGGGGTTATCTAAATTATTGAACTCGTGATGTAAAAAACAAATTAGATTCCGCACACAATTCTCGTTTGGTGGATGCATATTAATTACCCCAGCGGTATGAGAGGGATAATGAGTCAAACTAAAAAGTAATTTTAAAAAATATCTAATTAAACGATAATTAATTTTTGTGCTATGCCGTGCTACGCTACTTCCTTCTTTAGCCAAGGCTGTCTGAAAGGTCTGTCGCAAAACGGCATAACACCCCAAAAATATAACAAAAATACTTTTGACTGTGAAAATCTAAAATCATAATATCAAACGATCAATTTTTTAAACTACAGAAAAGTAGCATGTTCAATTTCCCGTTGTAAATTGTTATAATTAACGTTAGTAAATTAAATTAAGAAAAGTTAATTTTTAAAAATTAATCGACTTTACGCTCTAACGACGCGAAGATTGCACAGTTTCTTCCATCTGTAACATATAACTCAATGAGATTACTTTCGGCTCTCAATATCAATTTAACGTCAATTTCATCATGAACTATGAAGCTTTGAATCCCCCATATCAGTTAAAAAAAAATAAGATAAGAATCCATTATTTTATATTCGGAGAAATTTAATTTAATATTTAACACATTTAATATTTATATCCATAATGTTACATCGAACCAATAAAATATATTTTATCAGTAAACTTGTGGTACTAAACGAATCAAAGTCAAATAATATGATTATTCCTTGCATAATTAAGTAAAAAACAATAAAATATTTATGGACTTGACCCAGACAGTTTTCGGAAGATAAAACTACCTAAATTGACCGTCAGCTTGAAAAGATTCAATATATTCTGCATTTCCGCGATCAACTCACTTCCAGAAGAACTTTACACAATGGCGTTCGTTTTAAAATCGATCTGATTTCCATTTAAATTTCAAAACGCATATTTAGCAGCGAATAACAATCGCCCACACAATTTGCCGAGAGGAATAAGCGAACGGGACGGCGAATAAGTGGAACTCCGAGTCAAAGGAAAAAATCCAATTTCCGCGCCATTCTTTCTGACGTTTTCGCGCCATTTCTGCTGTCAGAGTTACACTTCCGCCGGGGTCACACTCCATGAAAGAAATCACGAATTTTAATAATCATTATTATTATTCTTCGAACGATGCCGGAAAAAAATGTCACCCACACAGTTCAACGATAGTATGATATAATTAAATGTTTTCTATCTTGATCAATTTATTTATAGCAAAATAAAGACGGGTATAAAATATTACGCAGTTCTCAAAAATTGTATTACAAGAACTTGTTATCAGTTTAATCTAAAATACAAAATACTCTTTATATTGGGATTTATAATATTATTACAATATTTTTATTTTTATTTATTTATTTCATTTTTATTTAATAAAATATTAACACATTTATGTACATTATTTATAAAATGTTTTGACTGTCCCACTAGGATGATTCCCGTTTTAGGACAGTCAAATTAGGATAAGTGTGAATATATATGGACCATGATTTATACAAAAAGAGGGAAAATTGAGGAAATGAAAAGAAGAGAAAGAATAAAACATAAAATTGCAAAGTTAAAAGCGTATTAACATATTACTTTAAAAAAAAGGTTTATATGTATAGGTTCTTGAAAATAAACCAAGTGTTTTTACAATAATCCAAATAACTTTAAAAAAAAATTTATTAATAGCGTTTCAAGCAGAATAATAATCATTTGTAATTAATTATTGTTAAAAATAATATGAATCTCTGAAAAGCTCAACCCCAGATAGATCCAGACAATAATACACAAAATAATTTTTAACTTCTTTAACAAAATAATGTTTAAATGCTTTTTTTTCTTTACAATCAATATAAAACTGAACAGACGTCCTTACTGGACTAGGCCCTAAGTAGTTCTGCTGCTCCCGCAAGGGGGCTGGAGGTGCCCGCCCGACTTGCGGATGCCTTCGGCAATCATCGTAGCCGTTCATACCTAAGACACGAACTACGATAGATGGTACTCTTCTGGGGTCCTACTCAACTGATATTCCAAAACTTCGTATTACTAACAAAGCTATCGACATGTATTGAAGGAATTACATGAATAAAATCAATACACTACACAGACTAATCAGGCAAACGGTTTTCACCATTTTTTGTATCAATGAGTATGACTTTCCAGTATCATTTTTGAATGATGGAAAAAATCAAACAAAATACACATAATGATGATCCAGAATTTCCAATTGTTCCTATTATATACTTACCTATTGCATAATGTTATTCTATTTCTGTTATAATTAGTGTAACTCGCTCATCAAGCACAAGAACTAGCTTCTTCTTTGGTGAGATTGCAATTTTAAATAATTTCTGTACCTATATGTAATTTATAAAACACCACTGTACACTTATACATCTATATTAAATAAATAAAAAATAAAAATAAATAAAAATACATATCTAATAATAAAAAAGGCAGTGTGGCCTCTTCCTTGCCATCACGCTGTAGGCAAAGTACAAGTCGGCTGGTATGTTCCGCCCGTGCCCGCCCGCGCCCGTCCCGAGACAGATTTGTCTGCCGGGTAATTAGGAGTGAACAGGGTACGGGGTGTGATGGCCTGACAGGGAAAAGTGCGATGATACGCCGCGCGCCCTGGTTCGGCGATGGGGCTGAAAGCAGAAAGCTCGTCCCTGGGTGTGGGTGTTAATAATGTTTTTCAGCGGATTCGATTTTTTTAGATATTTTGCAATGAAGCATGCTACTCTAGTTTGTACTTGGTGTTGGAGTGAATGGGTACTTTGGTGGGGCTGGTAAAGGAGAGTCGACGACGATTGTACAATATATATGTACACAATTAGTGTTCGATATAGTTTTTGATTCAGAAACAATTTTTTTCTTCAAACGTGTCAAGTAAAAAAATGTATTTAAATTATTTATTTATAACTGATTTTTGTACGCTTCATTGGTACAATGATAAAACGAACGCATTCACTATCGGTTAAGACTAAAGCAATTTTACTATCAGGAAAAAAACAAAATCGTTTATATTTTCCAGTATTAATTCCTTATAGTTAATATTATATACTAATTCATGAAGTACGGGTTAACGTGTTTTTTGTCAATTATTATGGAGTCAGATAGGTTTAAACAAATTAGAAGATATATCGATTAAGGGAAAGCGGATCTGTCAAAGAGTCAGGAATTTGAGATCATTTCTTTTGCTGATGATAACTATACCGGTGGCCGGCGTAGTCCAGCGGTAAGATTCCTGACTAGCATTCCGAAGGTCGCGGGTTCGAACCCGGCGTGCGCAAATAAATTTTATTTGATTAATTTGTGTTATTTCACAATTTATTCATTTAAAATAATATATAGTATATTTGCGGCAAGTTCCAGAGTGGAAGATACTCTCAGTATCACCCTGGTGTAATACCACCATTCAGAATCGAAACGTTACTTGAAATGGCTTTAGCCGTGTTTAGTGACCAGATCTGAATAGCCAGGTACTTCCCCACCTTCCTCTTCCCCATCTCCTTCCCCTCCCCACTACCTTCAGCCTCACAACATACCCCAATTGGGAATGTCATAGTCTCACTGGCTCCAGACGGGGTCAGTTGGGACTCTTGTGCGGTATTCATATAAAAAAATAACATTTGTTGAGAGAAAATATTTAAAAAATAATTTTGAAAAATAATATGTTTGATAACAAAAATCGGTACGACGCGCGACGGTAAGGTAAGTAAGACGGTTCAAAAATGATACAAAAAAAATATATTTTGTCCAAAAATATAAATAAAAATCAACTTTAATTCGTTTGTATCGTTAAAAATGTAACTTTAGGTTATAAAATTAAGTAGACATGTATGTTTTGACACATTTACATTATAATATTATAACCATGTTGTTTGCTCATAAAACGTTAATGCGGTATTTAATTGGGTTTGTAAATCAAATGCAGCCAATTGACACAAAGATTTCCTCACATTTCAGAGATTTCACTGGTTCAGCGTTTCCGTGTATTTTTAGTAAGCTTTATAAGCCTTTAAGTGCTTTTAGTATCTAATCCCGCCCTGAACAACACGAAAATTTGTCATCAGATTCACACTTCACTAATAATGCCCCCAACTCCCTGTCCGTCCATCTCCCTGTCTGTCCGCGTCTGCGACTGTCTGTGTGTCTGTCCAAATGTCACGCCGAATTATTCACAAAAATGTGCGGTGACAGGCCCCGTTCCACCCATTTTACATTATACAATGTTACTTCTACATGGTTCTAACCGACTTTTGGGTGCAACTGAATAAAGTACAAATAATTTAGATACCAAATTAAGACTTTGCTTTACCGCAAGAGAGCCGCCACTGTGCAGAACCCGTAGTTCTATTGCATCCCTTACTTCGGAAAGCTGGGAAATGAAGAAGAAAAGTCATATACATAAAGGTTAGTTCAGGTCTAGTTAAAAAAATAAATAATGCTTTCGAAGTTTACGTTACTGGTAGGAATAGGTAACTAATTTTTGGTGTTGCTTCGAGAAGGATTCTACAGGTCGAAAGTTGACCTGATGATGCAAACTTTCGAAAGGAGAGAGCAGCAAAAAAAGAAAAATCCGAAGCATGACTTAATCCATTTCGTTAAACGTTTTGTTTCTTAATTGTAATTTCTTAATAGGACAAAATCTTACACTCCGATCAGGAGTGCCAAACCCAAATCGTTTAGTGGGCAAAAAAAAATTACTGCGCTTAGGAACTGAGGTGGGCCATTTGTGGGGGGAGAGGGAGGCATTTTCTGAAATGCTGATCTTTAGATTCGTCAATGAATACTGTTGATATTACCGTTGATTTTGACTGGTAATTCGGTGTTCAAAAATGCTATTATTGTGAAACCGCGACCTTCAATGTTCGAAGACATAAACTGACACATGCGCCTGGGTGTCCTTTGCACTCACCCACCGCTTATTAAAATCGGGTCAGTTGTATTCGATCTTTCGAAAAATGTACGGAAAAAATATACTTGTTGTGTATGCGCCTGGCTCTTTTCAAGTAATAAATTAACTAATTTTGTTTAATTAATTAATTTTGTTATTAGACCTAGGTCTAATAACAAAAAATTCTAATTTCACAAATTATATAATATGATAAATTTACGAAAACGATTTTTTCCATTTTTTGTATGAATACCAAAATCCAAAACGTAGATATGTGAAAACTTCATTTAAGGCCTCACAAAAACTTCGATTGGGCCGCAGATTGGGCATGCCTACTCTGGATCGTGGTTCGTGGTGCAGACGAAATATTGTTTTATTTTTTTTATTTATTACAATATATATAATGATATAATTTTATAATAAAAGCTTTTTATACAAACAGATAAAAAATAGAGAATAATACAATTAGTACATTAGCCAAAAAAAATCCCACATAGGCATCGCCAGTTCGTGGGTATACTTGAGTGTTCTAAGACAGTTAGAATTTTACTAATAAACATACATTATCTTGGTAGAAGATTAAAAAATAAAATTAAATACATAAAAAATTAATTCAGTGTTAACTGAAATAAAATTCAAATGATATTTTCATTAAGATTAATGATATTTATTAAGTTACAGCAGGTCAGATGTTATAGCAAGTAAATGTTTGTATCAATGATGTTTATCCAAGACTTTATTACATTTTTATACTTTCTGTAGGGGGATACATTTTTACATTCCATTTCTGTAGACTTATACAGAGCATTATTTATTTTTGGTGTAATAAAATAAGCGTATCTTTGCGCAAGCCTAGTTTTACACAGTGGAACTTCAAATACATTATTTAACCTATTACTAAAACGGTTTTCATTTTTTGTAAAAATAATATTTCGTGTAAATATATATTTTAAAATATTATAATCATATATATTATAACCATGTTTTTTATTTCTAGGTACCTGTGAAACAACCTGCATAAAAACATGTTATTTTGTCTCTATCTGAATGTGGCAGAATGTGTAAGTGTATATAGGTTTTTAGAAGAATATTTTAAAAAAATGTCGACAATATTTCAGAACTCGTTGCAGTTAGAATCCCGTAATAACCGGCCTTGTGATTTTTCCACGACAGCCCAAAAAAAGTGACGTGTTTCGGGAAGATCGTTTTTGGCTTTGTTCATTATTGTGACACGTGAGCTTTTCCAGTATTATTACGTCATTAAAGACAGTTGACAAGGTTGCGTGCTTTACGGTATTTAAAAACAAATATTTAAACTTAGTAAATTTGTAGATAAAAGGAAAAAGGCGAAAATACATATTGAGTCATTTTATGGTTCATAAGACATAATATATTAAAAGAGGACAGATTCGATATCAGACCAGATTTTCCAGATTTCACCTTAACATGTTTCGTGTGAAAAGCATTATTCTTTAAAACTCCAATGTGTGTAATAAAGCTCCCAATTCGTGTATAAAAATATTTGTATAAAAAACGTATTGTATTACCTAATCTTATTGATCGTATTTTAAATGATCAATTAATTGGTGAACATTTTTAAATTAAATGAATGAGTGTCATTCTCAAAACAATATTTTAACAATGTGCAAATCTGTATATATAAAACTCGAAATGTGTTTGGGGATTAGTGAGATGTCTATGTATTGCTACCTTAAGCACAGAAAATGCTTGAAATTTTCAAAATTAAAAAAAATATATATTAATATAAAATTATATCTAATGGAATTACTCAATATAAGCGATTTAACGTCAAGGCGTGTAGTGAGCGATTTAGTTTGCCTTTTTAATATATCGAATGGCAGACTGGACGACCTCGATTTAACTTGTAAAATTAATTTGAGAGTACCCACGCGTGATACCCGTTCTAATGCACTTTACTTTGTTACCAATTCTACTAATAATTATTTTGAAAACTCTCCAATACAAAGACTTCATATACTCGGAAATAAATATACTTCAATTGACGTTTATCGACATCAATCGATTTCTAAATTTAAACTCAGTATATCAGAACATTTAAAATAAAGCTATAAATATCATGCACTATATAGCACCTTTATCGATATATTATTGTAGCTATGTTTCGATAAACACGTACCAAATATGTATAACAAAGATTGCTAATTATAAACATAAATAATGACAATCTTATCTTATTTCTCTTTATAATTAAAATAACTATCTCACATTAATTTACGTGATCATTACCTGCTTTGTGTCATATCTATTGTTATCTATGTTTTGTTTCTTATATCTTATGTTATCTTTATTTTTTTTTCTTACAGTTATATTATGTTTATATTATTTTTTTATTTATTTATTTATTTATAGCTTCTTCACAAGTTTATTAATTTAAGCATGTAATTATTAACCCCACTAGGGTTCGCCTGTATCGGGGTTAATAATTTTACAAGTTATTCAAAATAACACATAAATATTGGTCATAAACAAACAGTTGAAAAAGCAAAATACTAAAATTAAAATTTTTTACCTCACTTGGATGTAGGTTAACAATTTTATAAAAATACACAAAATAATACAAGTATTGAAAGATAATATTGTTACAATAATATTTCTCGCAGAATATAGGCCTCTACTAAGCTGTAGGAACTAATATTTTAAATGTAAACAAGTAGGGTGACCATGTTTTGAAATCAGCTTTGAAATAATATATTTTTTTGTAAGCTATTTACTATTTTTAATATTTAAATTGTTACTAACAAAAATATTTTTGCAAGGCATTAAATTAATATTTAAATCCGGTTCTGCACTTTTATCCAAAACAAAGCTTTTTATGTTTTGCTAAACGGTTAATTAATAAATATATTTTGTAATAATTATATTTTGTTATTTCCTATACTTTACCAAAAACATGTACTGCACTTTATGTAAAAGCCCATTGGGCGTTTAAATAAATAAATAAAATACCTTCTTCACCGCCCCCGCGAAGGATTCTGGATTATTACAATCACATAACAATACATCTGAGAAGTTTTTTAATCAACACAAAAATTCTTGGGAAATTGTCAAATATTTGAGAATAACATCTCGCAAACAATGTTTGGTAATAATAATTACATAGCAGAACTTGTTTATCAATAAACTTTTTTTATAAATTGAATAATGATATTATTCAATACATAAAAGAAATTAAAATTAAAATGGAGTTCTACAAATTAAACTTGATGACAACCCTGATGACCTGATAACCCTGTTATGTCAATATTCAATTTTCAAAATTCTTTAAATTAATGAATTAATTTGAAGTACTTACATAATAATTCGAATCGAATCCAGAATTATAGATATTTTAAATAGGTGCCTATTTAAAATATCTATAATAGGTACCAAATTTGATTGAATGTTCTTATAATATTTGATTTTTCTTATAATATACAAAAATTAATATTTGTAATGTATGAAAAATGAAAATTTGAATTAAAATAATTGTAATAGGTGGCACGCGAGCTACTCGTATTTGAAAACTGAATGTACTGAATATATGGAACGCGGGAGGGGGGTTGGCGGGACGGGGAGCGGGAGAGTGGTGAAGGAAGGCGGGGAAGGCGGAAGGGGAACGCGGGAAGGAATGGGGACGCACAGGAAGGGATATGCAGGAAGAAACAACTTGTTTCTTTGAACATGGCACTGCAACGCATGCCGGGAACCAGCTAGTGTTTAATAAAACTGATGTGAAATAATAATATTCTGAAATAATACAGACCATTGACAAAACATTCGGTCGAAGATACAGACCGTTCTTAGGGACTAAAAAGAGAAAATTGAAGGGTGACAAAATTCTTTCCAAAACAAATTGATTCAGTTCAAACAGCGGGAGGGTGCAAGTAGTCCAGGATGTTTTGGTTACTAAATTATCCTTACGGCTTATAAACTACTTGTAGTTTATGACATTTAATATTTAATGCATCATTGTCTGCGAGAGGGGAAGTGGTTAAATCATCAGGAGTGTGAGATAACATTTTTTCCATAGAAAATGTAATTTTTCTAGATCTTGAATAAAATGTGGTCTAATGTTTGTAAAAATAATATGTATGTTTAACTCAAGGTCCAAAAGATCAACTAATCTAAAAAAATAAATAATTAAATCGTTGATGTAGAATTGCTTGCGAACATCAAGAAAATAAAACAGATAGATACTGTAATCAAGTAAACATTATGTGCATATCCGATTCTGCAAATTCCGAGTCAGCCACTTCTAAGTTTTTTTTTCAAAATAGGCCACGAACTGAACAAATTTTCCTCTTGAACAAATTAATAATCTCGTGGATTATTTATTTCTACAGGTCAAAAATTACTGGAAATATTTTCCTCCGCAATACCCCTCACAAAAAAAGACAAATTCATTGAGCATTTTTTTAATAAACCAAACGCCAATGCCCCCGAAACTGATTGACCATTTGACATTTGAGCGTGTGTGAAATTCATGACAACCCCTACCGCCACTAAATTTAAAAAAAATACACATTTACTAATATGTCAACTGTCAAAAAATGTGATGGGCTTTATTTTCATTAAACTCGGCAGTGACGGCCGCGCCAGCTGTGGCGTCAATTTTTCAATATTCAAACGAAACTTTTGACAGACCATTGTCAGTCGCTGCCAAAATGATTAATTTCGCTTGATTAATTAGAAATGTTTTTTATTAAATTATTTCTGATGATGATTAAATTATTTCTATGTACACTGTACACAGGATGATTCTGTATCATGTACCAAAGTAAATAGTTTTTGTCAGTAAGTATTTCAACTGATTTGCAACCCCAATTGGGGTATTTGTGAGACCGAAGGGAGTGGAGAAGGGGAGAGGAAGGTTGGGAAGTAAGTACCTAGCTTCTCAGATCAGGTATCAAGCCATTTGAAGCAAAATTTTGATTCTTAATTTGAGTCTTTCAGCAGTACGACACTAAGCGTAGAAGGTGTCCAAAAGCAAAATTTTGCATTATCTGGCGTCGGAAAGGATTTCAATCATCCGTGAAAGATCCGTAGTTTGTGAAACTATGGCATCCCCACTGGGGATTGTTGTTAAGGTAAGGAAATGCACAATGGGGAGGATTGGAGGAAGAAAACGATAAAGAGGAAGGTTCGATAGTTCTTAAATTTAGAAAAACTGGTCACCAAACGCAGTTATAGCTATTACAAGCAAAATTTTGATTCTTAATGGTGGTCTTTCAGCAGGACGACACTAAGCGTAGAAGGTGTTCAAAAGCAAAATTTTGCATTATCTGGCGTCGGAAAGAATTCCAATCATCCATGAAAGATCCGTTGTTCGTGAAACTATGGCATTCCCACTAGAGATTGTTAAGCGCAAGGAAATGCACGACGGGAAGGATAGGAGGAAGAAAACAATAAAGAGAAAGGTTGGGTAGTTCCTACATTTAGAAAAACTGGTTACAAAAAAATTACAAGCAACATTTTGATTAAGTATGGACGACAAGAATCTCATGTATTGTCCCGTAGCCTAGAAAAACTTAATAATGGTTAAAATAGTCTAATGCAGTAACCGCCCTGAATTCGAACACTTCCCTTCTCCACCACCCACGGGACCATTAACGTCGATTTTTTAGAGTAAAAATGACACATGTAATTTGATATCCGATGACAATGTTATTATTTGAAAAAATTACATTTGAAGTGTAAAATGGCACCTTGAAGTGGCTCTGAAATGTGATATTTATTTTCCAGACGTTATCTTTCGATAAAACATTAAAATGTCGCTGCGAATTTCATTCTCGTAAAACACATTCATTTGTGTTAAAATATTGTATAAACGCAACAAATTTGTTGCACGCCAATAATCTTTCCCCAATAGAAGTTGTATAAAGATTAATAATTAAAATCCTATTAAAAAACCTTTTGACTACCCAACGTATCGATTATTTAAAGAATTCCAAGTACCTTCTTTCAAAGATTTGTACACTAAAAATGCATTGATCCAAGTCATAAAAGGAAAAGATAAGTATCAATTTCTAACTGAAAACCGTACTAGACATAGATATGTTTTTCTATGCCCAAAATTAAACACTTCCTTTGCACAAAATTATTATACTTACCAAGGTAGAATCTTTTTTAATCAACTACCACAAGAAATCAGAAACATAAACGATAAAATCAAATTTATAAACCCTGTCAAAAAATATTTTAAAGATAAATTTTAAAAATATATATAGTTTCCGCCTGATTTAATATTTAAAAAATATTTAATAGCTTAGTTTACTCAGATGATATTTATTCTCTTTTTCAAATAATTCAAATTGTGGTTTTATCAATAACAACTTAAAACAGTGTTCTTGGATACGTTATTCTGATAGTAAAATAGTTTGATAGTAGCAAAATATTTATAATTATATAACACCTAACAAACTGCAACTTATTGTTCTCCACCTAAGCATTGTAATTTACATTTAGCATAAATAATATATATTTATAACCTTACCATATATGTATAGTACAGTATATGGTAATACATAGTATAGCTAAAATATATATATATATATATATATATATATATATATATATATATATATATATATATATAAATATGTAACCTTAGTTATTGTAGAAGACTGTCAAGTATCTATAAAGAAACAATGTACACTACTCTTCCAGCCACAAGCTAATGCTTCCGTGGAAGAGTAGTATTGGTATATTTGTTTACATGTACTTTAATATATTATATAAACATCCACAAATAAAAATTAAAAATTTTTTAAAAATCTTCCTTGGAGAATATATATTCAATGTGTTAAATACACATGGATTTACTTAGTTTAACACCAATTTTATTTTTAGTATTTTTTCGACTGGTTTCGGAACCACCGTTCCTTCTGGAACCTCGAAACCTACTTAGAAAGGCCGAAAGTTCCCAACCCATCGATCGCAAATCAAAATTTGATCGAGCCTGATCAATAATTACGTAGCTTTTTTGGTTTTTTTGTTATTACACATTTTCCATGTTAATATATAAGTGCAACCATGTACAAACCACATCCGGGTCAAAATGGGTCAAATTGGTTTTGCTGGATTCGTGCTTATCTGAATGAAACGATAATGGTCAAATTTGGGGGGCGGGTTTGGGTGCCTCCGCCCTGGGAACCATTTTTTGGACAACCAACACCCCTGCCATAGATCACCCCAAGTGGCTCACCACGTTTGATGACTTAGCAGGGGTGCCCAGTTTCATGGGATGAAGTTTGTCGTAGTGTTAGCGGCGAGTGCGTTTGCCCGCCAGTTGCGTGAAGACTGATTGAAGTAGATCTAACCTAGATCTCTCCAGCCGGACTCTCTCGACCTCGGAGGGGTGGGTCTATCACTCTTGGACACATTGACCCCCAGGTTTCTACCCACCCCTCATACCTTTTTCCTTCCTAGAACTTCCTTTCTAAAAAGACCCTTCACACAGCATCACAGGATGGTAACTCAGATATTCATTTCTTAGAGACTTCGGATATTATAAACTTCTAAACGGTAACATCTGTATTCCCGATATAATACAAAAATTTGAGTTTTATGTTCCCGACATCTTCACAAGAGCGCGCAGACACCGAACTTTAGTAATGCCGCTCGGAAAAATGATTATGTTACTTAATTACCTGTCCCCTGACATAGATATTTTACAACTAAATATTCAACTATTGAAAAACGCTATTATTACTTAATAAAATATATTGTATGTTATTGGTTATGTATAACTGTAAATGTGTATTTAAAATAAAATAAGTGAATAACGGCCTTAAAGGATTTTTTCTCCGGATCTCTTGTGCGGAGCTAATGTTTAAAAAAAAAAAAAAAAAGAGCAACACCAAAAATTCTTTTAAAGATTCTTGTTATTTGTGAAAATTAAGGTCCCTAAATGTAGTTTCCTAACCCTTGCATTAGGTGTCGAGTGGGAGGGGGGTTTGTGGCAAGGGGCGGTAAGTAAGGAAGGGGGGGGGGAAGAAAGATACATATGTTGTAAAGAATGGAATTTTATTCAAATTAGGGCTTTTATCGTAACTAAGAACTCTTCAAAATATTGTAGATTTTTCTGTTCGCTCCAAGCACTTGATAATATATTAGCATATATTATTGCCTTACATCGTGTTCTTGATGTAAGGCAATTATATATTAGGAAAATCATAATACATACCCAAAAACAGCGGCTCCACTAGACTTCCATAGACCATTATCATGACACCAGACATGCAAAGAGGAACCCAGTAGTTCCTCCCACCACTTATTCATCCTTAGCTCAAAGACAATTTTCGTACTTAGGCCCTAAATTGCTTAATCTTATACCCGATGCTTGGAAATCAAAAAGTGATAGCATTTTGCGTAATCTGGTAAATGATTGGCTTCTGGTCTTGGGGACAACTGAATGCGAAAATATGTTAAACAACAGCCATTAAATTTTCTTTTTTGTTGACATTCATATATTATACTGGTATTATATTGGTATTTCTTACCTTAATATTATTTTTATACAATTTACGTTTAAAAACTACAAAAAATTTTCTTTGCATTTTCTTTTCTCTACTTTCCTTTTTCTTTTTTAATCCATAATTTTTTTTTTTTTTTTCTTACGCATTTTTTTTTTTATTTTTTTATTTTCGAGTTGATTAATTCATCAAAATTGGTTGAAGAGCATAAGTGCTAATAAAAAATTAAAAAAACACTTTTTTATTTTTCTTTTTGAATGTTCTTGTTATTTTCTCTTCTCTATATTTTATTTTCATATATAATTTACACTTATAAGTAACTTCTTGTATCTACCATCAAAACCTTAATATTATTTATCAAATGTTATATTTAAGTTTAAGACAATATTATAATCAACACACTATTTACATGTAAAATATCTGTTCATTTTGACTGTTCTAAAACGGGCAAATTGCCTAGTTGGACAGCCAAAGCTCATTATAACAATGTAATATGTAATTTTTCTCAAAATAAATAAATAAATTAATAAAATAAATAAATATGTATAACATTAAACATTCTATTCGCACACTAATTCCACAAAAACAACAAAAGAACTTACGTATTTGTCTAAAACTGATTTATCTTCTATGTTGCGAACCAGAAGTGAATAAATATTCATAGAGCACGGTGCACAGCACAGTGCATCAGTTTAAGACGCTTTCCCTGCTCCATCTTTCCTTGCTCTCCTTCGAATGAAAAATTTAAAGTGGTGACGAATAAAGAAGAGTGAAGCGTGGGATAAAATGAAATTCAAACCAAAAGTGAAGTGATAAGAACGCCGAGGAGGGGTTTTACGTTACATTCTGTGTACTTTCAGAATGTAACGAAACTCGTAAAAAAATATCTGTCTCTTTCCAGTTTAAGGCTTTGTAGGGTTTTTGAAAGGGAAAGGTTCATTTTAGAGGGTGTTCTCGTTGTCAGCGCTTTTACAGGTGATCCCAGGGGCAACACAGGGCGCTGAATAAATGGGGATAAAAAATAACCACCCTGTGCACTTCCACATTACAGGCATTATGTATGGAAATGTGTTTTACATGTTCAGGCAGCGCCCTGATTCCTGATACAGTCTTTCGTGCGTTTGTTAGTTGAAGACCATAAAAATTTTGTAACTTTGAAAAATTCCCATTACAAGTAAGCACGTAAAATTTCTATTGAGATATTTTATATCATGCATTTACCTAGCGGTGTTTAAAAACTCTTATTTTATTATTTACGTAATTTTGTAATTTTGACAAATTGTTTATTCATGTCTCTGGAAAACAATTTTTAAAAATAAATTAATCTTTACCTTCCTTTTATAAACATTTTTTATCATTTTTCTTTTTTATATTGTATTATCACCGTACAGTTTCCTCTTTCTTACATTAACGAGCACTCATTTGATCTCAAGCGCCACCTTACCTTAAAAATGAATAACGCCCAAAATGTTATACTGATCACGTAAAATTGCGACCGTGTTTGGTCACCACATCTGAATAACCAGATAGTCCCCCATTTTCCTCTTCCACATCTCCTTTCCTTCCCCACTACCTTCAGCCTCACAACATACCCCAATTGGGTATGCCATAGTCTAACTGGCTCCAAAAGGGAGTAGCTGGAACTCTAGTGCGGTGTTTACATTAAAAAAATATGTAACAAAGTAGTTATTACTAACTGACGTAGAAAAACAATTTTACGGGTAATCATTTATCTCGTTTGAAATGGGTTTGAAGTTACATTCCGAAGTCTGTGCTTTGAAACCTAAGTTTCGCCAAATAAGCTGCTAAGAAAAAATGGTGCAATTCTTTAAGGGTCTAAGGATAGAAAATATAATGTTTACAATTAATCGAAGAAGACGTACGGAGGATTTATCATTCTCGAAAACGGTCCATACCAAAGATTCACGCAATCAGTGATTGTAGAATAAAAGATTTCGGTATATTAAGTTAGTATCCTTATATGTTCCTTGTGTCTTTTCTTCTAAACCAGGATGCTTTTTTTAATTAGGACTTAACGAACTTTGCAAAATGAAGTCCGCCGTGTAATTAACATAATAACAACCTACTCATTTGTAGGTACAACTAAGATCTACAAGGAAGAATGCATATTTTAGTACGTACATAATAATGTATAACACAAGAGAAAAGATAACAAAATGTCCACCGAGAAGGAAGGCTAAACAACTCTGATACAGTCAAGATAAAAGGCTTTTGTTATCTAATAATTTATATATTAAAAAATGTTAAATCCCCAGAAATTACGAAAATTTACATGAAACAAGAAAACAATATCATTTATCAAAATAATAGGCCATCGAACTAGCCATCGTGACTTTTATCACAAATGTACATAGGAAATGAGGATGAAATCCATAGGAAATGAGGATGAAATCCATAGGAAATGAGGATGAAAACTCTGTCCTGCTGCAAACCCCTAGCTTCACCCAGGTTGAGGCATTATGACTGTAAAAAAAGTATACATGTCGAGAAGATCTATGGTCCTTCACCGTCCCGGAATCTGCGAAAACTTTAAGTACGTTCATGTAAAAATAAAACACGAGAAATCAGGACGGATCCACTTTAAATAAATAATAACACCATCCGATCCCCGCGAAATACGCCTAGAAAATAAATGATCCTTTCAAAATTAAATTGATACTTAAAATTTTTCGCGCAGTGAAACTTATTACAATCGCCATATTTTGCTGCTATACGCCGTGCCGTCGTAATTCATTAATTCTCTTCACTTTAATAACAATCCCAGCCCCCTTAGACAATGAGAAATCGGCTAATATCAACGCAGATGAGACTTTTACGACTTAACATTTTTCAAACCGCGCTTTTGCATACGCTGATCATAAATAACCGAAACGGGAGCAAGAGGTGATCAGTTTAACCCCGCTGCGGAGGGGGTGGGTTGGCACCCCCGCCCGCGGGGTGAAATATACCCGGCGGGGTGAACTTTGATGTTAATTATTCCATTTAGTTTACTGCCACGCCACCACTCGTCGCCTCTCCAAAGTGGTGCAGGCAAAAAATCCCCACGGTTACTCAAACTTTTAAAAATTCATTTTTGAGATAATTTAGGATTTTTACACCTAATCACGTTAAACATCAGTATTATGTGGTTTGACTATTAGGTGTTAAAAATACGCGCTTCTATCTCCTTCTTATGCCAACGTTACACGGTGTTCCTCACCGGACTCTGGTTGATACCCGTTGGATAAAGTACGATGATGAACACCATGATTGGTCACTACAAGGCTGTCCGAAATTTATGGTTTAGAAGGTGAAGGAAGCGCAAGCGCGTTTACTGGTGTGGCTATGACTTTCTAACCTCTGCCTTGAGGATATGTTTTGGTTATTAAATGCTCCATTTTGAAAACTACCGACTAAAATGTTGTTATTCAAAAATAAAAATTAAATTCATAAAAAATCTACTAAACTGTGGTTATTCATTAAAAAAATATATGTACTCGAGAGAAGAGAGCAAATTTTGAAATCATCATCATTCTCACATTGCAAATTCCACAATTACAACATTTAAACAATCCGAGATTCCATATGACGATGTATGAATGTGTACGAAGCAAGGAGTATGTGCCAAGATCGAGTTGTTTGGCGGTCTGTCCTCTCTGCCTACCCCTGCGGGGAAACGGCGTGATGGTTACTTAGTTAGTTAGTTAGAGATTCCATATGACCGTCTTTGAATGAATAATGACAGCTTTTAACACTTGAAGAATTTAGTGAGTTACAAGCAATATATGAATATGTAAATACCGCATGGCGCACATGTCCACGCTTAGCTCAAGATAGAGTCCTAATCCTACCACTCCCGGTCTTACATCAGAAGAGCTATTCTCTAAGAGATCGTTCTCCTGCGAGATGTCCTGTCAGATTTGTGTGATTTTCTATAGCTGTTAAATGAATAAATAATCATGCATACTTGCAGGAATCGTTTAAAACGACCCAAACTAAAATACGTGACAGCTCACAGCTGAAATTTTTACATCGGCCGATAGAGAAAGCAAATCACAGCTGTATAAAATCACACAAATCTGACAGCACTTCTCGCGGGAGAACGATCTCTTATCACAAATTTTAGGGGATAGCCTTTCAGGGCGCTATAAATAATATCTACTACTCTGGAAACATAAACGTATAATATTTATTTATATTCTTATTTTAACATGAGTAAAAACTCAAATTATAATATTTAGATGGTTCCATTATCTCAGTGGTGGAGCACCACCCCGACAAGGCCATGGTCGATTCCTAGATTGACCTCATCTTTTTCTGATTTTTCTATTTCAGATTAAAAGTCGCTAATATTGTATTCAGTGATTAAATAAATATATGAAATTAAAAATTATCAGTCTGAAATTCTATCCAGTTCTAGAAGCACTGTCCGGGGAGAGGTGGATGGTGGATGTGCCTGGTGCCTAGAGCCTAGGAGTGCCCGACTAGGCAAGCAATGAGCACCCCCACTCTAACGGCGGGGAAAATATCAGTTTGTTTTACCTTCTCAAGTGGATGATTTCCATGGCAACATTGCGCCGGCTCCCTGGGGACACCCATGTGCTAACGGAGGAAACATTTTTCTGGAAGCGTCTTAAACGTATTATGCTACAAAAGTTGTATGTGTGCATGAGTGTTGAATCTTGTTAACATTTTTTTTTAAACTCGGTATTTTTATTTTTTATTTAGGACCTCGGTAGAACTAGAACTATACTTGAAAGTATTGGGTAAAACGATGAAATGTTCAATGCACAGATGTTATAAATGATTTCAATATCATTTTTTTTATTTTAAATTTTATGAGTAAAAACTCAAATTGTAATATTTAATTAAATGAAGACACTATGAGCGAAACTCAATCGACAATCTGGAAACAGAAAAATCAGAAAAAGATATTGGCACCTCTGGGACTCGAGCCCAGGACCTTCATTTCCGGGGGAGCGCGCTGACCACTCCGCCAAGGTGTCGATATCAAATTCGGTCACTTTTAACTGTATACTTCGACTAAGAACCACCCATACTATCTTCATTTTCTTAACGCTTATTTTATTGGCTACCATCTTTATGAATGATTGGCGCCTTGGCGCGGTGGTCAGCGCGCTCCCCCGGAAAGAGAGAGGTCCTGGGTTCGAGTCCCTGAGGTACCAATATCTTTTTCTGATTTTTCTGTTTCCAGATTTTCAATTGGGTTTTGCTCATAGTGTCTTCATTTAATTAGAGATTTCAATATCAACTGAAATGGGAATCAAGAGATCGAGAAATTCTCCACTTCTTTGTAATTAAATGTGAAATTATCCCATTTATTGTATTCAGTCCCCTATATTTCATAATAATACACCTTCTAAATATTCTCTTTCGATAAATGCAATTTCTTTATTAATTCAAACGTTTTTACACAAACCCATCAGATATCAATTTATATCGAAAGTTTTAACTCGATGCGCGGTTTGTACCAGTAGACTTATTACTTATTTTTACTTTTACTTGCTTATTTTTATTTTTTAGACTAATTTTTCGGTGCATCGTCTTTTCATAGTTTGAGATGTATATAAATATAAACAACAATACTTTATTTTTATTTTTTTTTACTTATTTGAGACACAAACAGGATATTTATAGAACATTCTTGTGAGTAATATAAAACAAATTAAAATACAAATATAAATATCCCTAGACTAATTTGTCTGCAGTATTCACATTTGCATATTCACAGAAGCAAACACATTTTTTTTTTTTTTTTTTTTTTAAATTTATTTATTTATTTATTTTATAAATCAACAATCCAGTCCCGCTAAGCCAATTGCAATTGGCTTGACAGCAGGTGCTTATAATTCCTTACAAATATATTTAAAGTTATAATTGAAAAACAATGTCAGTATTTTTATACATTACTTAAAAACTTAATTACAAAATTTGAAATTTGGTTTATCAAGAAGCCTTATTTTTAAAATAAATTTAACTGTAATTTTTGATTTATTAGCATCACAATTTGCCTCCGAAATATCTTTGTGATTATTTTTTTACATTAGGTCCATATAGGATTATCTGAGGAAAACGGTTTTCCCTCGAAGCCTATATCATCTTTGGGGATGTCGTGTGAAAGGTCTTTTTAAGAAAAGGAAGGAGAAGAGGTTCCGGGAAGGAAAAAGATATGAGGGTCGTGTTCAGGAGTATAAATATACGTGTACGTATAAATTCATCCCTCCCACTCGGAAACAAGGCGATGGGTCGAAAGAGTCAATCTGGAGAGGGAAAAGGCTTCAATTAACCAGTCACTCCCGATCCGACCCGCCACGCAATACGACAAACGTATGTACCATTAAAACTTAGACAAACCTCACTCCATGAACCCGGGCACCCCTGCTAAGTCACTTGGATAACCTGTCAGGTGTAAATGGTTATTCAATAAATGGTTCCCAGGGCGGCGGTAATCATACCCACCTCCTAAATTGAGTACTTTGGTTATTTACAAACGTTATCAGCACGTTTCGACTCCGCCTTGATGGGAAATATTTCTGACAAAAATTTTAACTGCTTTCTATTAAAATATCACATATTTAGTTCCCGCACGTTATAAATTTATAAGTGACTAGGTATTGATTATCTCTTGACATGAATTTAGGTGCTATCTTTAGAAATTAATCCTACTTTGTCATGTCAGCTATCGTGGGCGATCCAGCACTAGGCATTAAAATACATTGTAACATCCTGTAAGCACAAAACATATTAATATACGTCTTTTGTGCCATCAGATTAATGATTGATCACCAGTCTGCCTTCAATGGTATTATAGATGGAAGAATGATGAGAAATTTCAAACACTTTCGCCCGATCATCACTGCTGATTGATGATGACAGTTTGCTGATGGGGTTGATCAAGGAGGTTCGCGTACACACATCATTAGCAACTTCCATCAAAGTCAAGATGCCAACGTCAATATAATACTCCCAAGTCCTGGTGCCTGCTTATCATCACCTAGTTAGATGACAAGATGTTCTGAGATCGATCAAAAGATTTCTGAAATGAATGGCCACTTGCGTGAAAAGAACAAACACGAGCCCTGTTTTTTAATGTGTTCACGACTTTGTTAATTTGTGGTAAGGCCAACATATCGGACTAAACTGAATAATATTTTCTTCAAACTTTGCAAATTCACTTTGTCATTATTAATAAATGAAAACAAATAACTTTGTGTGCACCACTATTTAATTAACAATATCGACATGTTTCGAAAACTATGTTTTCTTCGTCAGGATAATACGTTAATAAAAAATAACAAAAGACAAACAAGTATAGACAAATAAGAATATAGACAAAATATTAGAAAGGAGAGGTGATTAATTATTTAAAATATCATAAAAAACAGTTATATAAAATAAAATATAAAAATTATTTTAGGATGCGTAAAAAATTACATTAACATAATAAAAAATCTTTTGAAACAAAACAGGAAGTCTAAATAACAAACTAAATTATTATAAATATAAGTATTAATACGAAAATAAATTTAAAAGATGGCTATTTTTAAAAAACGTTTGGTTATTTATAATATTTAATTTACTATTAACACTTTTAAAAGAAAACATAGTTTTCGAAACATGACGATATTGTTAATTAAATATTGGTGTACACAAAGTTATTTATTATTATTTATCATTTTAACTTTATGAGTAAAACCTCAAACTGTAATATTTAATTAAATGAAGACATTATGAGCGAAACTCAATCGAAAATCTGGAAACAGAAAAATCAGAAAAAGATATTGGCACCTCTGGGACTCGAACCCAGGACCTCCCTACTTTCCGGGTTGAAAGTAGGGAGGTCCTGGGTTCGAGTCCCAGAGGTGCCAATATCTTTTTCTGATTTTTCTGTTTCCAGATTTTCGATTGAGTTTCGCTCATAATGTCTTCATTTAATTAAATACAAAGTTATTTGTTTTCATTTATGAATGATATTTCTCTTATCAAAAGGTATGGCAAAGTGTATTGAATACGTATACGGAGAGAGCATGTTTTAATTTGTACAAGTATGTATGATTGTTGTGTTGCAACTAAATTTTGATGGCCGGCGTAGTCCAGCGGTAAGGCTCTTTACTCGCATTCCGAAAGTAGCGGGATCGAATCCCGGTGTGGCAAATAAATTTTATTTGATTAATTTGTGTTATTTCACAATTTCTTCATTTAAAATAATATATTGCAAATTTGTGGCACGTTCCAGAGTGGAAGATACTCTCAGTATCGTCCTGGTGTAAGACCACCATTCAGAATTGAAACGTTGCTTGAAATGACTTTAGCCGTGTTTGGTGACCAGATTTGAATAGCCAGGTACTTCCCACCTTCCTCTTCCCCATCTCCTTCCCCTCCCCAGCCTCACAACATACCCCAATTAGGGATTCCATAGTCTCACTGGCTCCAGACGGGAGCAGTTGGGACTCTTGTGCGGTATTCATATAGAAAAAATTGTTAGAAAATGGGAGTTTTTTGAAAATCGTTGTGGGAACAAAGAGAAAAGATCGCTTTTTGCTGCACAGGGGGAAGGAGGAGAGGTGCTTACAAAGATCTTAAATACGAATTGTTTTTGTGTTTAACTCGTAAACTCCATTATTTAATTTATTTTAAATCAAATTTAATAATGTAATTTTAAAATTCTGCAAGTATTTTAGTTTTTTTATTATTATGACTGCTGTTTCGGCTTACAACTTACAAGGCCATAAAAACTGTGGTTAGGCCACTTTAAGGCGACTTATTTATATGTTTATATTAAGCCCCGCCCAATTTCAAATTTTAATGTGCCTAAAATGATGAGATTACCTGTTAAATACATATTCTGGGAAAAGAATTGTGACAATGGATTCTCTATTGTGTGGGGTACTTTGAAATCAGAAAAAAAAGAAAGAGCGTTATATATTATGAATAATGTGACAATATATTACTATTAATTAATTTCTTAAGTGAAACGTTCGCGCGGCCTGTTTCGGCCCGTTTCGGCCCGTTTCAAACAAACTTTAATTTTAACCTAACCCAACCCAACTGAAAAATTATTTTTTTAATCAAAAAGTATAACAAATATCTAGTACGTATACAAGCTACTTTATTTATTTTTGTTTTAAATTATAAAATATAGACCATTAAAACATTTTAATTTTTCATGATTTTGGGGGAAACTTGGGCAATTATTTGTGAGTAAATGAAAAAAATTAAAAAATATATTTTCCGTATAACGTTCCTCTTAATATCTTCGGTTATCATTATTACTCTTATTGAACAAAGTATTTGAATTAGGTAATATTTTTTTAGTGATTAACTGGACAACTTCCAGCTTCATTTCGACTGCTTTTTAACATAACAGTTTTATAAATTCCCGTAAATAGTACGTAAAGCTCTTATATTGCCCGCGAAGTTAATTTGCGGGCAATTTCCCACCCCATCCGCCCCATCCGCCCCCTCCTCTCCGGTAAGTTCTTCGGTGTTGCTAACTCATAAAAATAATATACGATCTCTGTCATATTGCGGTAACACTTTTATGCGCCTTTTTGTAAGTTGCCGTTTACTTTCCACGTTACATAAATAACATTTTACTTCCATATTACGACCGCTGGTATACTTTATAGGTCCGTGCAGAACGAAGAACTAGGAAAGATTCCAGAACATATGAAATATTTCGACTGCGAACCGAATGGCCCCAGGCAAGGAGGAACTCTAGGTATTTTGTACAAAAGCAACCACAGTGAAATAGTATCATTGATTGTCATTATTGGAAAGCGACTCAAAGATTATTATCGAGGTATTGTGGAAGCAGAAGTTTCAAATAAGCGGGATTTGGTTGCGTTTCCATCTGTTTATTGAGAGGGTGGACATTTCATATGAATATATTGTCTAAAGACCGGGGATGATTTAGTTCTGTCCTATAACTGCATTCTGTTTAACAGCCAGAGTAAAGTTAGCCTCTCAAAACCTGGGCGTACTGTACAGGGCCCGCAGATACTTAATAGTACACTAATGCTAACCCTGTACATATCACAAGTGCGCCCCCGGTCTGGAGCTCCAAAATACCTGAAAAATACCCACGTCTCTGTGCAGAAACGGGCGGTCCGTTTGATAGATTCTCCCATCTTAACAGACGGATTGCAATCTTTATGATGAGTACAGGCGTCGGGTGGTAATGCTGTCTTTGTTCTACCGGAATTTCAATGGAAGATGCTCCGAGGAACTAGCATCATTGATGCATTCGGCACCGGTGCACAGTCGGGAAACACGCCAAGCGCAGGCCCAACATTTGTACACGGTTGACATTTTTCACATGAGAACGGGTCGCTTCTTCGGCTCGTTCCTGTGTTCAACTGCACGGCTGTAGAACGATTTGCCGGCCTCTGTGTTTCATCCTTCCTATTACATGGATCTCTTCAAGACCAATATTCATTCCTTCCTCTCTCCAAAAGACCCTCCACACAGCATCTCAAATGACATAGACCCTGAAGGAAATTGTTTTCCTCAGGGCGTCCTGTGTGGAGTTATTGTAAAAAAAGTCTTCTTCTGTAGTAATCTCATATCGGATTTTGGGTTTCATCAGTGCAACCTTCGGCCTAGAATCAGTGGTAATGAACTAAGCTCGGAAAATAAGTTTAAAAACCATGAGGTGTGGTTATCAACACAATTTCGTGATACATTGTTGTTTAAATATTCGATTAAAGATCAATTAATTAGCCTAGTGTTTGTTTCGTTTTGACTACAACCAAACCTAATCTCTTTGAACAATGTGTACAATACCCAATATGGGGGGCGGGTAAGGGTACCGCCATCCCGTGAACCATTTATTGAATAACCATCATCTCTGCCAAAGGTTACCCAAATATTTAAAAAATATTTTTCCCTAGATCCATTATTTTTCCCAACAATTCAACTTTTTTACCTGAACCTTAAAACGTTGGAATTTCGAAAAAAATCCTTTTTTTTTCTTGTATTATCATACAGAATCACCTCCTAAAGTTTGTGTGCTTTACCTCCAAAAGCCTTGTATGTTTTACAGACTTGTTTTTCGTCATCTAAATTTTTCATGAATAACAAAGTCCTAATAGTAAGATGAAGATTTTTTTATGTGATTACCTCACAAGAATCCCAGCTTCTTCCGTCTGCAGCCAGTTAGACTATGGCATCCCCAATTGGGGTATGTTGTGAGGCTGATGGTAGTGAAGCGGGGAAGGGGATGGGTAGGAGAAAGGTAGAGAAGTACCTGGCTATTCAGATCTGGTCACCAAACATGGCTAAATGCATTTCAAGCAACGTTTCAGTCCTGAACCGTGGTGATACTGAGAGTATCTTCCACTCTGTAAAGTGCCGCTATATATTGTATTAATTTAAATAGTTGTGAAATAACACAAATTAATCAAATAAAATTTATTTTCGAATGCCGGGTTTTAAACCCGCGACCTTCGGATTGCTAGTCGAAATTTACCCTTGACCACGGAGGCTGGCGTAAAGTTAAATATTAAACAAAATTGGTAGGTCTGTCGTTGTGTGCTTCTCCCAACTGAAAGTTTCATGTGTGACTAAAGTTTGTTTTTTGTCATCGTACCTATAATTTGGTTATGCTTTAATTTTTAAAATATTGTTAGTTCTTACTAACAATATTTAAGTATATAAATATCCACATACCTAACGAAATTGGGAGCGAGCGAATGGTAATCATTTAAATGTAAAATTACCCTTCCATCTTCCAAGAAGTCATGATTACTGACAGCACTAATAACACTACTGTTAGATGAGTCAATAACATTTTCACGTTATTTAAAGGTTGTCGCATCACCCACAACATAATAATATCTCTTCAAAATAACGACATTCGTTTTGTCTCCTACGATTATCGAAATTTAAAGGATGAAACCAAATGTTATTACGTATCTAGGTACATAGCTTTACATATTTTCATCAAGTTGCAAATATGTGAATATTAAATTTAAAGAAAAAATGTATTCATTCTTGTATTTCTAGAAAAATCTTCATAATAATTGCACCAAATTCAAGAGTTGTTAGAGTACCAAAAGTGGGTTCTATGATAAATCAGAATCAACTTAACTCAACACCTCTTCGAAAAATGATTTAAAGCTATTAAAAACATTTCAAAAATAGACCATAAGCTAACCTAACTTAACCTATTTAACCATTATTTTTTTTCATCTCTTTTAATGACTTTTCAAAGGAAGTGTTGAGTAGAATTTATTCTGAGTTTTTTTTTTTACATAAGCTCCACACAGAAGGCCTTGAGGAAAATAATTTCCCTCACAGCCTATGTCATCTTTGGGGATGCTGTGTGGAGGGTTTTTTAAGGAAAGGAATGGGAGGAGAGTTCTGGGAAGGAAAAGGGTTTAAGGGGTGGGTAGGAATCAGGGGTTCAGTGTGTCCTGGTCATCCGCCTCCAAGACCTAGACAAACATCCCCCCATGAACCCGGGCACCCCTGCTAAATCACCAAACGTAGCGAACCACTTGGAGTGACCTATGGCAGATGTGTCGGTTATCCAATAAAGGTTCCCGAGGCGGCGGTACCCATTCCCGCCTCCCAAATTGTCACCCCAAAAGTGTTCTAAAGAGCATAAACACCGATTGTTTTCGAATACAAACTAAATCTATTAAAGATCTTGATGTCTTTCTAGATAGCTTTCATTTGGCGAGCAAGTAAATGTAATTGTTAATAAATATCTCAAACTACTTGGATTCATCATTAAAATTCCTTCCGACTTCAAAATACCCTAAGAACTCTTTACTGTTCCTTGGCTCGCCCCCATTGTGAATATGCTTGTGTTGTTTGGTTTCCTTTTTCTGCTGTCTATTTTCGTCATCTTGATACAACATCGGTTCTTAAGAAAGATTGCTAGGAGGCTAGGATTAGAAAGAGGCAATTATTTACATGATGAAATTGAACTAACTCTACACCTTTAAAAATTTTATTTCATTTGTTTTTATCAATAATTGTGTTATTGATTCACCTACATTTCTTATGTTTGTCTCTGATTATTGTGATTGTCATTTACTAACCTTTACAAGAGTAATAAAAATAATTAGTTAAAAGAATAATTTTCATTTTGTAAATTGGAAGTCGTTTTATAAATAAATAAATGTGGAAGCTATTAACGTGGTAATACATAATCCAAACAGTCATGTACAGTTTTTAACACTACATGAGAGAATGATATATCAAAAAATGTTCATACAGTTATGGCATATTCTAATATGCAAATTCATATTGCATAATTTGTACATTGGAAATGTAGGTGCGAAATGCAATATTGAGAATCGAGTTTCAAGCTTCCGTATAATTAACAAGCAACCCAGTTTGAACTATCCTCAAAAGTTATTTCCTCGTTGTTTGTCTCCTTCTGGATACATGGCGACAGATGTGACGCCACTTATTTATTGTGGATATTTATGTCGTCCCCTGCCCCCGCGCAAATAAACCAAACACCGCCATTGCTGTGTCACTTGTAAACCGTGGATTTTAAACTCTATTTGAACTGCAATAAGCCTTGTTTAATATATTCAACGGAATAGTCTTGCCGCTTCCCGCTTTCACGGAAATATAGACATCACAGCAATCTTGTTGCTGAAAGGTTTACTGCTGTTTTGTAGGGAGTTGAATACATAACGTGAACAACGAAATGGTGTACAGTGTAGGTATTAAAACACAAATAAATTCTCTAATAAGAACCTCAAGAGGAATCAAAAAAGATAAACTTTCCGAAATTATATTTCCGATGAAGACCGAAGACTGAGGAAATTTCCCTCGGTCTTTGAGGATGCTGTGTGGAGGATCTTGGTAGGAAAAGGAAGGAGAGTAAGATCTGGGAAAGAAAAAAACTATGAGGGGTTGGTAGGAATATGGGGGTCAGTGTGTTCAGGAGTGACGGACGTATGAATTCCCACTGCGGTGCAAGGCGATGGATCGAAAGAGTCCGGCTTGAGCGGTCAAAAGGTCTCACTCAACCAGTCTCGCATTAAGTGTGCAAACGCATCCGCCACTAATATCTCACCCAATGAACCCGGACACCCCTTTTTTATTTATTTTTTTAAAGAAAGACAAACATTCCCAATTTACTGACAATATTTGAAAATCTCCTACTACCACCACAGTGAACGGAAAATGTTGCTTGTGTAGGGATGGAGGGCTTAGCCAGCCGAGGAATCGATCACGTGACACGACGCCTGGATGGGACCCAAACGTGATTGCAACTCAGCCATTGACCGGTCAAAACCATCGACTGCTAAGTCACCAAACGTAGCGAATCACTGCATGACATGACTGCAATCCCAAATTGTTACGAACTGCGGTTTGCAGTGATGATTTCCTTAATGAGCGTTAACCTCGGAAATGAGAGAAGATCAATCCTATAAGTTCCTAAGTTTTATATACCAAAATACTCGCCTGATGTTCCGATGGGGTAATAATTGATCTGAAATAAAACTTGCAATTTTCTACTCGTATTATGAGACATTCGAGGATCATATCGCAAATTTTGTATTTATTCAGTGGATGGCGGTATTAAGTGGAACGTATGCGCGGTCCATTTTGGCCCGTTTCATACAAATCTTAATTCTGGATTTGAGATTAAAAAACTCAACCAAAAAAAAAATATTTTTGTAATCAAAAGGTGTATAAAATATCTGGTACGGACGTGAACTACTTTATTTAGTTTTGCTTTAAATTATAAGATTTAAACCTTTAAAAATTTTAGTGTTTCATTATTTTGGAGGCAATTTAGGCAATTATTTGTGAGTAAATGAAAAAAATAAATAATTTTACTATGTTTATTTTACAGATACAATGAAAAATAAAATAAAAAATCGTTAAAAATGCATTTTTGGGTAGTAATTTTAATGTATAAACGACAAAATTTTGTTCCGCCGGAAATAGGTAATGTGTATTTTAAATTTACACCTATAAAAAAAAATTCAAAATTTTTATTTTTTATTTTATATTTCTATGATAAATACAATTTATTTTTTTTGTTTTTCATTTACTCATAAATAATTGCCCAAGCCTCTAAAATCGTGAAACACTAAAGTCTTTAATGGCCTGTATCTTATAATTTAAAGCAACAATAAATAAAGAAGCTCACATCCGCACTAGATATTTGATAAACCTTTTGATTACAAAAATATTTTTTCAGTTTGGTTGGGTATTTTGATCTCAAATCCAGAATAAGGATTTGTATGAAACGGGCCGAAAAGGGCCGAAAAGGGCCGCGCAAACGTTCCACTTAAGTTGAACCAGTGATTACGATTGTTCTGCGTGGGTTATGGAACCAAGCTTTCCTACACTAATCTGCCTTTTTATTATTATTGATAAAACCATGCTAAGAAAATAAATATCATTGTGTAGGCGTGACTCAGAAGCCTTTCCTTCTTATTGTTATTGTTATTACAAACGATTAAAAATAATTCTTAAATACATCGGTTTCTATCAAACACATATAGTATGTTATTATACAATAAAAAAACCGACAAATAAGTATCTCCCAACTCTTTAACGACAATCTTATTTAATAAATTATGATGAAATATTAAAAAAACCTTATTTTATGCGAATATTCAGTTCGTGGTATTATTTGTAATTATTACGCCTCCCACTGCAGATGATGTAGGTAAATTATGTCGTTTAACGAAAATAACACTAGTAAAGTAACTGCCTCGTCCGTTTAACGACGCCGTTGGGAAGCTTGTTTACAGCTGGGATGTGAAGTGAAGCCTCCAATTGACAGCCTGCCACATTATCTTTACAGCTTTCCGTAGGAGTGTAATGCCGGTAAGACAACGCTGATTGTGCCAGCGAACTACAGGTCTGGATTAAGGGGAACGGTTGCGCGGCCCGTTTTATGCAAATATAAATTTGTATGAAACGGGCCGAAAAGGGCCGCGCAAACGTTCCACTTTCAAGAAGTCTCATAAAATAATATCAAACTCGTGTTTTTGGAACGAATGATTTCAGAATGGTATTATCAATATTCATGCAAATCACTCGTCGGTACAAACCAGTACAATCCCTTTTTGCACGAAGTATTTAAAAATGTTTAAAGTAATTTATTTGCCAATAACATGAACTGACTGTCGTATTACTTTTATTTATTGTAAACAATTGAATATTTAATTATGTGGTCATGAATAAATGAGTGACAGCATTCGAGTATTATTCAATTAACTACTTTGTAATTATTTTGCTTCCTTATGGCCACAATTACATGATCGTAGAAACTATATGCAAATCAGTCACCAGCTGTATTTTGTAATTCAATCGGCAACATAATAACTTTAGTCAATTTTGCGCAATATGATTTATTAGTTTTGTATTGCGGTTTAACAAAATGTAGGGGAAAGCCGGGCAAAGTGGACACCTTAAAATTTGGCGGGCTATGGGAAACGAACCGATACAGATAGAGAAAAAATAATGACTGAGTTTGAAACAGTATTTATTAAACTTTTTTAATATAATCAACAAAAATTACATCAGTTCTTTACTTAAAATTATTAATCACATTAAAATTGGTATCGCTATCCACTTTGCCCAATTCACCGGGTAAAGTAGATTCATAGAATCTTTCCACTTTTTTTTTTTTTTTCTTCTAAATCCTGCTAGCCAATAATCAAAATCAAATCAAAACGAACATCTATTGGGCAATGTGGATACAGTGTCCACTTTACCCGTGTTCGCTTTGCCCAGCGGGTACTTGTTGAATTTAACCTAACCTATAATCAAATCTAGTAACAAATTCCCAATAAAACCAGCAGCATTTCTGCAAGAAAACATGCACTTTGAAGATAGAATCAAGCTTATACAGTAGTACTGTATAAACATGGGTAATTACAGAATAACGTACCTTGAAAAGTCGTAAGCAATGTTCAATTTTTAATTATTATTAGTTTTTTCGCGAACGACGCGTGTCCTCGCGCTACCTCTATTTGTTTACGACTGAGGGGCGCGGAGAGCACCTGTGGCGCGATGGGAGCACATTTGAGCGCGCCATTTTGAAATAATGAAGGGTATCCGCTTTGCCTGGGCTGTTCACTATGCCCGGCCTTCCCTATCTACTGTAATACAGGTATTGAATTATATTATTGATACGAATCAGATCAGAAATAGCAAGATAAGAAAAAGTACTTTGATTTAATGGTTAACTTAAGTTTTGTAATTTTTTGTTTGGAAGAGATTTTTTTTTTATAACGCATATACCCCTTCGTTTGAATGGATTAACCATAAGAAGTGCATTCTGCTGCAACATTTCAAGCAGTAAATAATAATTTGTTAATTGGTTAATAAATTTGGTTAGAAAATTTGATCAAATAGCCTTCTTCACAATGGCGTCTTCACAATGGCTTCTTCACAATGGCATCTTTCAAAATGGCGTCATCAAAATTAATAATATAATTTTCGTGAAGGCATTCAAATTTTCTTGCTCTAATTTCACGTTTCAGTCTACTTTCATCCTTTCTCTGCCAGTGCTATGTCTCACTGCCATACATCAGGGTAGGTACTAGCTACCAACACTCCATTGTGGACTGCTAGCTTCACTTCTTTGGTCAGTCTTTTGTTAGCAACATTTACAATTTTCGATTTAGTTTTTCTCCTTAACGTGGTAAATTTTGTGTAGTTTTGAAAGGTTCGTACTTCTTACCACGGTTACTGCGGAAGTCTGTATCTGCGGGGTACAAAAGGTTGACATAGGATTTGACCAGTTTATAGAAGCACAATACGGCCTCTATTGGGAGCAGTCGTATCTATCGACTATTCTGTAAACTGTGCTATTAACGACTCTGGAACGTCGGAAACATCCTCTCCTCTATTGCCTTTTAGCATATTGAATGTTGGAAGAATTTACATAGCTAGGAGGTAGTGTGAAACAGTGCCAAAGGAGTACGAAATTTGTAAAAAAAAACTTTGAATATAAAAAACATTATGGTCAGAAAACCAAAATTAATCGTTCAATAGAGAACTCCAGACCAATTTTTTTTTATTTTTTTTATGAATAATGACCTTCTAACTTAAATAACTGCATATTTATTTTTATTTTTATAGTTAGTTTTAATAGTTAAAATAAATGTCAAAGTTTTAATTTTTCAAGATCCTCGAAAACCACCGAATCTAGTGTGACGTTATCATGATCAACCCAAGTATGAATTTTGTAGGGAACTGGAATCAGCTGTTCGACTTCCGCCATTTTGAATTTCAGCATTGGAGCGTTTTACTGGACATTATGCTCGTTTTTTGTACAGTTAGAGTTTTATTTATTTTATTTGTTTTATTTGTTTTATTTATTTTATTTATTTTATTTGTTTTATTTATTTTATTTATTTTATTTATTTTATTTATTTTATTAATTTTATTTATTTTATTTATTTTATTTATTTTATTTATTTTATTTATTTTATTTATTTTATTTATTTTATTTATTTTATTTATTTTATTTATTTTATTTATTTTATTTATTTTATTTATTTTATTTATTTTATTTATTTTATTTATTTTATTTATTTTATTTATTTTATTTATTTTATTTATTTTATTTATTTTATTTATTTTATTTATTTTATTTATTTTATTTATTTTATTTATTTTATTTATTTTATTTATTTTATTTATTTTATTTATTTTATTTATTCATACACGCCTTGAAGGCTTTTACAGAATCACATTATTTAAGTTACACATGTTATTTTTTTTTTTTTTTTTTTTTAATCTTTATTTTTTCCCATTATTATAAACATTTCAAAATACACATATAAGAAACAAATAAATCAAAAATTAGGAATAATTAAATCTACGTAAAGTAAAAAGTAGGTGATGGGAACCCACAAAAGCACTGCCTGTGCGTGGGTAATATAAACAAAAATGCATACATCAGTAAGTACAATACAATATTCAGGAGTATAATTGTAAGCTTGAAGTATATAACATTATAAACTGTACTTTAAGGATACAAACAGGTTTAATATGTACATAGGTATGTAGTTTCGTTATCATTAAAATTGTACAAAGGAGTTAAAAAGTTTACATAGTAATAACGGTAAAACAGAAGAGTGCTTAAGATACTAAATAATACAGATAAACTAATAGAGATACTTTATTTTTGATACTGAATTATTTAGGCCTATATAATGTTTCAATAAAAACAAAAACTATTATATGTCCACATCTCTATAAACCAATACAGGATGTCGAACGGCTTGCGCCTTACATTCTATTGATTTATATACAACTTTGACCCAGGTGACGCGGCGCGGTGACGTCACTCCGCCAAAATCCAGCAATACCAACTTGACAGGGTGTTTTAATGACACGTTTTAAAATGGACTTTTTAATATTTTTTTTTAAACTCTACGTTAAATATTATGTAATAAAACTTATATATTCAAAATCAGCGTATATTGGTCTATATGAAAATATTTTTTTAAAGCCATAATATTTTTCACTGGAGTTACTTATTGTCCACATTTAAACATGCGCAAAATAACTGCGGAAAACATATATTATGTGTTTACGTGAAAGAAGTTAAATAAATTCCATTTAGACGGATCCAATAAGGCTCCTGCAATCCTCATATATTTCCGAAATAGGGAACTCTGTTAATTAACAGGAATACCGGGATGAGAGGGAGATAAGAATGATAGGATACAGGATGGACACGTAACCGGCTTTTCAGTTCTAACTTACCCAGAATTATTTTTTTAACTGTCAATTATGTGATAAATACCTCCGATCTATATGCTCGTATTTACGTTCTAGAATAGGTTCCTTGGTATTGAACCCTTGAAATGACTTAGGATTACTCTCTTAGACACCACATCCTACATTCATTCAACGACAAGGTGACAATTCGGCGTGTATTGCAAGTTGCAACAATGCCTAAAGGCAATTCCTGCAGCTTCCGAGGATCGCAGTGCCTCATTTCAAAAATTCATCAAAGTAGTTAGGCATGCACTTATTTCCCTTCTTACTTCATCTGTTGCCGACTATATAGCTTCTGGAGAAGGACCCAAGATTCAACAAACTCTGCGTATTGTCTGTCGTAGCTGCATGCTAATCTGCAGTAACTCTGCGCTCGTCTTAAAAACACATAATATCAATAATTCCAGTTCCGGACCTCGATTTTTTTAGAACAGTTCAAAACTACTCGTATACATATGTACATGGTTTACTTTGATTGTTTATTATACACCTACCAAAGCTTTTTTAAGCACAACTTTGCCGATTATTAACAGTGAGCTGCGACTTGGTAGTCTTACACCAGTGCGATTTTGAGAATATCTTCCGCTCTGGAACGTTCCGCAAATGACCTTTATGGTATTTTAAATAAATAAAATGCCGCAAATGTTATTTTAAATAAATAAACTATGAAATAACTCAATTAATCATTATAAAAATTTCTTGCGCACACCGGGATTTAAGTCGGTTCATTAGTCGAGAGCTTCACCACGGAGGCCGTCATTGTACGATTGTACTTATAAAAGGGTGTTTATAAATAAAATTTGGTATATTATGCATTTGATCGAGAAGTGACCAGTTATGGAAACGATAAAAAAATTAAACGAACAATTTTATTTTGTATAATGAACGACCCCTGAGCGACCACTGACATGACCAATAATCGAATAAGCTCAGTGGTCAGAGCACTTCCCCGTCAAGGAAGAGGTCCTAGATTCAATTCCAAGATGCGACTGAATTTTATTCTCTCTTTTCTATTTCACATGTTTACATGTAAATATCACTTTATAAATAAACATTTAGGCTATTTTAAAAGTCCGGTATACACATAGACATATGAATATTACTAGACGAGAACAAACAGGAGAGGGGTACAAACCAACTATAGCGGGACGCGAAAGGGGGAAGATTACTGTGATGTGATTCGTCAATAAATCAACCGACAGTATATAGGAATCTCGCATTATAATATCACCATTTAGTTCTTAAAACTAAAATCTGATTTTCAATGAATAGACCTTTTTACATGGGAGCGCGAATTGCTCGCCACGTTATGAATAAATTTGCGAAGTCAAAATACGGCGAAGTAATGTTCACCTTTTATCAGAGTCGAATATTTTGTTGCCGTATAAGCAAAACGTTAAGACACTTTTACAAATGTTTCATAATTTACTTACTCCAGTAAACAGCGACGAGCACATTTGAGAAACGCCTACATTAGTTATGGTGATAGATGGTTACTAAAACTGAGCATATTATATGATCTGAATAAGCTTAAAATAAATTAAAATAATGCTTACCTATGGAATGTAATACGACAATTGGGTTTATTCTCTTTTTCCATTTTTACACGTTTTCATAGAACAAACCACCATTGTTGCCGCGTTATTTCGTAAAATTTTCCGATGAGAGCTCGACGCTGGTTCAAACAAGAATGATGACGTCACATTTTTTAGATTCGCTCGAGGCCATTCGCGAGTCCAGCCGGCTCCAAATGGAACCGGTTTGGGGAGGGGGGAAATAATACGCTTTTATCACTTAGGGCAGGTTTAGTAATATTCTAGTCTAGGTATACAAAAAAAAAAACAAAGAAGAAAATGAGCCCAAGTATTTCACAATATCATTCATCACGGCTCCATAAAATTTACTTACTAATAAAAATAGCACAATAATTTGTACTACCAATTTAGAAGATTACTCGCATATTAACGTGTAAAAAATATTCCAAACCAATCCGTGTTCACCTACTTAATATCAATAATTCCAGCACTAAATAATACACCGCCCTGCTTTTACAAGTCAACTAAAATACCACGGTATTTATTTTCTTATTATTCATAACTCATAACTAACACTCTGTAGTTAGTAACGTCCCGTGTACAGGGGGATATTACCTACATATTATTATATGGTTGTTTTATTTTGAAACTACACCAAATTATATACATTATTGCGGTGCTGATATTACGAAGTCCAAAAGAGAAACTATTCAATATAGGGAAGGCTAAATATATACTTATTATTTATTTCATCGAGAGAAAATTGCATGCCAGCTTTTATTTCAAGGCAAAAAGAGCGGCTGCCATTTATTGCACGTTGAATTATGTAAATAAATCCTCTTTGATAGTAAACATGTATTTTGTACATTTAATAATATGATTCTATTAATATACTCAAAAACTGATAACTATCTACTTCGTTGAGTTTTTTAACGGCCGATTGAAAATAGGGCGGCCGACGTAATCCAGCGGTAAGGCTCTTGACTCGCATTCCGAAGGTCGCGGGATCGAATCTCGGCGTGGAAAATACATTTTATTTGATTAATTTGTGGCATTGGATTAATTACTGCTTACTAACCCCGTATGCATGGACATTGGAGGGTCTAGAGTCGTTCAAATAAATGTAGCTTCGTTCAATCAAAAATAGAGTCTTGACGTGTGCGGTGAAGGAGGAAACCATATGTTTCCTTATAACGCCGTTGGGAAAGTGGTGGGGTCCCCTCCAATGATTAATTTGTGTTATTTCGCAATTTATTCATTTAAAATAATATATAGTATATTTGCGGCACGTTCCAGAGTGGAATATACTCTCAGTATCGTCCTGGTGTAAGACCACCATTCAGAATTGAAACGTTGCTTGAAATGGCTTTGGCCGTGTTCGGTGACCAGATCGGAAGAGCCAGGTACTTCCCACCTTCCTCTTCCCCATCTCCTTCCCCTCCCCACTACCTTTAGCCTCACAACACACCCCAGTTGGGGATGCCATAGTCTCACTGGCTCCAGACGAGAGCAGTTGGGACTCTTGTGCGGTATTCATATAAAGGGGTAAAATCACAGTTACTATAAAAGCATAAAATAATTAAGGTAAAAAAAATGCATACCGAATAGTACCAAAATTAAAGACGACGAGAATTTTGAAAGAGGACAGATTTATGAGATGAACTGTCAAGAATTACAATATTATAAACTAATTTCGTTCAAATTTTCGGATAGTTAAAAAATATAAAATAACATTGTAAATTTTAGCTAGGAACCTATCAACATAGTATAAATATATCAATAGTCCAGTTGATTAGTCAGACATCTCCGAAAAATCTAAATTTGAGTTGAGTATGCAAAAGTGAACCCTCTATCTGGTACAGTACTCCGATTATTACTCATAAACACAACCAAATCAATTACAATGCAGAAAAAATTGTAGTTAATTAAACAAAATGTTGATGTTTTCTGGGTCACTAGTAGGATATTTCAAAATCTCATTCTACTGTACCGGACCGTTAACCCTTCCGGTGTTATTTTATAGCGGTTCCATGCCAACTGGGAATAATGTCAACTCAACACTTCCTTGAAAAGTCATTAAAATCTATGAAAAAAAGAATTTTAAATTATCCGTTAACCCTAACCTAACATAACCTATTTAACCAATTTTTATATATATATATTTTTTATCACTTTCAATGACTTATCTGAGATGGTTCTGAGTTGGTTTCATTCCGAGTTGGCCGGTCACCATTTATAGCATATTTAATACGTGAGCCCACGTGTAAATAGTACTTGATTTATGGTGAGCATTTGAATATTGCTTTCCTCGTTATCTCTAAACTTAGTATTTGGAGATGTTTGACTAATCAACTGAACGATCGATATTTTACAATATAATTTGAAGCAGATTTCAAAATATATTCATATTTAGTAGATTGCTTAGTTTTAATCACATTTATTGTTAAAAAAACAGAAATATTTCGTAACTTCATCGGGGTTCTTTTAAAATAAGTTTAAAATAACCTTGATGAAGTAAGCATTGCTTACAATATATGTCGGGTTTTTTTAATAATAAACGTGGTAAAAACAGAGCAATCTATTAATTTTTATTTAAAATGATGCCACAAAATAAGTTTGCTGTATTTGAAAAAATTCAAAATAAATTATTTTTTATGAAATTCATTGGGTAAGTTTTCTTTACTTAAGATTATTAAGTTTTGTTTGTTTATAATATTAAATTATTTAGAAACTTAGATTATACTTTCATAAACTCACATAAAAACCCGTAAAACAGTACTTAAGCTTGTGTTTTAAAACATAGTTTTATTATAATCAGCGGTATGTGTGTGAAACGGCACCAACTGCGAAATATGGCGTTTAAAAAGTCATAAATAATACACAAAATAATGCCCCCTTCACTTTCCGACATTGAAAACGCTCTCAAATAATATATCATTATACTTCTCCCATTGTTGTAAACATCTTACAAAGAATACAATGGCCTCCGCCGCTGAAGACATATTGTTACCGACACTGTTCCTTCGGCCATTCCAGTAATAAGTGTTTTTATTAAAAGCGGATCTGCAACACTAATTATGGAGTTTACAGAGTAGACTTGTCATTATCTACAGTCAGATATATTTACGTGTCGTTACCTACGTTATCAGAAATCAATAGTGGGTAATTTGGTAAAGTAATTTTGTAATTTTCGCTATTATTCACTGGCGGTGAAGTTTATTTAATGCAATTATATACAATATTCCTTATGAATCTTATCGGCTGTCACTATAATTATGTAGGTTGTAAGTATTCAATAAGTTATCTGAACTTATCGATGAGGTAGGTAACGATGACGTAAGGTGCAATTTAGCTTACTTAATTTTTTTTATATTAATTTTTCTTGCCATTTTCTATTTGTTACCAAAAACGCTGACTTTCGGCAGATCCACGAAATGAAGTTTAGCGGCCCTCCATTTTGCAGATAAAAATATTAATATTTTGATTCTTTTACGTAATTTGATATTTTATTTGTCATTTAATTTGTTTTGGTAGAATATTAAATGTAAGAGTACCAATAAAACTGCCGTGTTTGCTTTAATTTGGTATTGGTTTGGGGTTGTAAAATATATTATTAGTTCTTTTACTAATTCCGTTTTATTTTTGTTATTAATCACATATCTCATGGTTTTCAATATGAATAATTTTACAGATAATAAATATTTTAATTTCTTTGTTTAATAAATAATTTGGTCGATAGTACTTTATTTTTATCATAAATAACTTTAATAGTGTGCTTTCAAGTTATTTGTAAAGGATTAATAAATGCATCGAGCGCACCGCCCCATCCTATTATGCCGTAAATGATTGATTTACTTATGTAACTTACTTATTATTTATTTACCTAATACTTGAATTTCTTATTGTATTACTAGTACTAAAGTAGTAATAGTATCCAAATGCAGGTAAGTCATATTTTAGCATTTCTCAAGAAAACGTCGTAACCGAACCGCACTTAAATATTAAATGTAAATTAAGAGTCCAGTGCACAATGAATAAAAATAATTTTATTAAAATCAGTAAGTTTAGAAAATAAATTAAAAATCTTTGTTATTCTTAAATATTGAAGACAATATCGACTCCCAAACGAAAAATGTGAAACAGAAAAAATTCAGTCCAGCTAGGAATTGAACCCACTAACGTAAATAACTGGAGAAGTGCTCACTGACTTTTTGTTCTTTCTGTCTCGCATTTTTTGTTTTGAGAGTCGTTAATATTTTCTTCAATGATTAAATATTACAATTAACAATTACTCATTAAATTGATCCAAAATAAAAATATTAATGTTTATGTGAGGGTGGCGTAGCTGAATTTCCGATTTATTTGCGATTATAACTTAGATCTTCGATTGTTTCATAAAAATTTTGATACGTTTAACAAAAGAAGTCCAAGATATTATACTATTACTTTAATATTGCAAGATAAAACAAAAAAATTATAGCTTTGGTACATACGCTTATACGTTATACATTTTATATGCATGTGCATAATTTTCTAATAAAATAACCAAAATAAAATGCCTTTAAAAAGTAGATCCAAAATATTTAAATTCAAACCAGTAGCTTACTTATATGTCTATGTGTGCAGTATACAGAATATTCCTGGCAAGGGAGTGATGGTACAAAAATGTCTTTAATTATTTTCAACAAAATGTGAGGTTAACCAACCACACAAAATAAATGCAACACAACAGTGCAATCGAATAAGAATGTATTAAATACATAAGTGTCATCATTCTGTGAATATTTTAATTAAAAATAGTCAATCGTGTGGAAATGACAATATTATTATCCCGATCTGTAAACTTTTGTAATTCTGCAATCATGTACTCGGGTCGGTCAAAAACTAACGCCTCCTATTTTTTTCTAATTAAAAAAAGTTAGTTAAATGAAAAAATTGAATTTGGCGCTATTCCTCAAATCTTCATCTGCAATCTACGGCAATAGTAACTTTCTGCTTCAACAGGTGGCAGCACTGCAGTGGCTTGCAAAATGGCCGATATCAACGTTCGTATCAGTCAGCTTCTGTGATTGAATTCAATCAATTCTGTGATTGAATTCTTGAATGCAGAAGTTGAAAAACCTATTCGCATTCATGAAAAACTGCAAAATGTGTACGGTAATGCCGCACAAAAATTATGACCGGAGACGAATCATTGGTTTCATGGAACACCTGAATCAAAGATGCCTCTTTGATTCAGGTGTCAATGGAATGGCATCATACAAACTCACCGAGGACGAAAAAATTCAAAACTGTGCAATCGGCAGGAAAAGTTATGGCGCCAGTATTCAGGGATTCAGAGGGTTTGATTACGGTTGATTTTTTGGAGCAGGGATGCACAATAAATTCTGTCCAATACGTCACAACCCTTGAAAATCTTAAACACCCTTAAAATCTTCACCCAACGGAAGCTATGGCGGATGGCCTTAGGAAGCACGTGCTTTTTACCACCCTGGGATACATGCGCTTATTAAAAGATGGACCAAAACTTTGAAAATGGATGGAGATTATATTGAAAAATGACAAATTAATTGTCGATAGTGTGGTTTTAGACTGATGTAATTGAATTTTTTATTTCTTGACATTTAAAGGAGAAAACAAAATAGGAGGCATTACTTTTGACTGACTCTCGTATATTATGAATAGTGTGTAAGTGTGTACTTTTAGATATATTGACCTACAAGATTGTTTGTTATTATTGTTTTTGAATATGTAATAAATGAAGGGCTATTAATTTTACGTACTTCACGTAAATAACCAATCTCTGATGAAGGAGTGTGTAAAACGATGATTTATGAAGACATATTAATTACCCTATCATAAAATAACAATAAAACGATCTGGATGTTTGATATGCTATTGTCTTTTCCTATTACATGCCACGCTAACAATCTTGCGCCGCGATCTTCAAAGTATTGCAATAATTACTCTAATGTAGCTTTGTCCTCATTAATATGAGATATTAAATAAGACTACTGAATGATTGTTTAAACTTAAGATGATACTTAAAAGAATTCAAAATCTACTCTTTTACGACGGAGGCGAAAGTTTAATTATTCTAGAAAAAAAACACTTTTAGTAAGTTATGCTCTAAAATAAGATAAATTCATTATTTGCGCCCTTACATACGCAGTGCGAATATGAATAAAGTGTTTTTTCCAAAAATAAACCAAAATCGTTCAAGAAACGCTTACAAATTTGCAACATTGTATCGGTGATTAAATCCAGTGTTGAATTTGTAAGCGTTTTTTAAAATATTGGAGTTTGTTTACGAACAAAACTATTTATTCATATTCATATATAAAGAAAATCAAGTAGCTCCCTTAATACCCTGTACATTTGATGAAAAATGTATGATAATGTTATTATTTATTTCAGCTATGTGCTTATTACAAATCAATGATGCCAATAAGACTACTGATGTTAAAGATAATTTTGTTATCTATTGAGTAGCTTAAGATGAAGCCATTCAAAATAATGCAAAATCATACAGAATCATTGGTTTTAAAATTTGATCGCTTAGAAATATTATAGACGCTTCAATTGAATTCAGAGAGTAGAACACATCTTGACCTTGGAAATAATTACGTTATTTTTGAATAAGTCCTTTTGTAAATCTGGAAAAAATAAAGTATCAAGCCTATTAAAAGTACTTTCAAGTGCCAAAATCTTGTACTAATTAATCCATTTTAAGATAAGTTTCATTATTTAATGTAGCAAATTAAGTTCGTTACAAAATAATCGAAAAACATTTTAATATTTGTGTTTGAATTTCACAAAATAAAATAAAACATGAATTTTGTCGATATTTTTTTCCAGTGAATTAAAAGAGGCGTTATCCAACTGCGAATGTCATCCTTATGCCATCTGCAGAAAGACCGATAGCTCGTCGTTTAGTCTCACTTAGTCGCCTGATTCGAGGGTGTGTGGACGTCTCTAGTCTCCACTTCGCTTGGTTCCGAACAATCGATTTTAAATTTCTTTTTTATTATAATAAACAATTCGTCAAAAAGAAGTTGTAATGTTTTTTTACGGGCCCTTACAAATTCAACCTTTGAAAAACAACTCTCAAATACCTTCTCCAACCTTTTCAAAAACTTTTTTCAAGTATTTTAAATACCTTCCAAAAAGAGGCGTGGATTCCGTTGTCGAATTTCTCTAGGACTAGTGGATCACCTTTACGACGAGGTTCGCGAGCTCTAAAAATGCCTAAACCCAATTCTTAAATCGGTTGCTTCAGTTTTTTATTAGCATAATACATTTACACAATAATTATTTTCATATAAACGTTGTAGGTCGTCCCAACAGTCACCAACAATCCCCAATTCTTTACCCAGATTACTCTCGCATCACACTTGAAAAGCAGTCCATGGCGTTATTCCTGAACAATGTTCAAAAATACCACTGATCGCCTCCGTGGAGATCACCGAGGCGAGATAAGTCCCTATGCATTTGGCTCCATTGATCCAGAGTGATTTAAAAAATATATAAAAGATTCCCCGCTTAGTTGCCCCGTTCAGCAGATCTAATCAGGAACGGTTGGATGGATCAACCGAGCAAATTGTTTACCGGCTATTACAAACGCATTAAGTTATCCTTTATTCTAAGCTTGCATAAATCAAGCGTACAATTTTTTATTATATTTTGCATACAATCACCGGGATATAATGGAATTTGTGTATGCATCACAAAACAAGCGGAATCCTGGGGTGGTAGGAATTCAGAACATAGTTCATTATAACCATAAAAATTTCGATAATTGGTAATCTAAAAAAGTCGTAAACTAATAGGGAAACCGGCTGATACCTTGAAATTTACGGGATATAATTGCATTCTGTAGGAAATTTTCATTTTCGTAATAGACTAATTGTTAGGTACAAAAAAACATAGCAACAAAATAATCTTGAGCTTATGCCAAAAGAAAATGTTTATTTTGTTTTCTATTATTTATAAAAAAACGATAAAAAACACGAGCATTCGAAAAAGAGTTTAGCATAAAACTGACGCAGTCCTAAAGATAATTAAACGACTGAATAAAAATATTCATAATATTTCACGTTCGAGGACGTCGTGCACGAAATCGAAAACATAAAAAACATAACACAAAAGAAATAAACTACGTAATAATATATTTAAATCAAACAAACCTCAACATACCAGGGTACCAATTACGAACACAAATGATTTGCAAGCATCAAATCTAGATTCCACAAAAGCATCGGTCATTTTTTTAAGCACCGCATGAGTAATATGAGTATTCTTTTGCATCGGTGAAAAGTAGCTCACAATGTAAAGGATATTCGGTATAAGTATAAGTTTACTTGGTCGGTAACGCCCCGGTGAAAAATCACAAAAGGTAATCCCCAATACGTATTATTTGAGTCCTGGCTTTGTGTATTATTGACGTGGACCCAAATCGGCCTACAGTGTTTGCGCAATATTATGTAAACACAATTTGTGACCTGCGGGATAAAGGTTTGTCGACAAGGGTTGGCGAGTCATTATTGTTTTGTCGACGACAGCTGGGGCTTGGTGTGTTAAATACAAGTTTGTCGGCATCATTCATTAATTTCTGCAACTGAGACGAGAACTTGGTTGATTGCATTGTTGACTTCATGTTATTCTGAGCTTGCGCAATATCACTTTATATGTTTTAGAACTCAAAGAAGGTGAAGGTCTTAACATCAACACTCTTTTCACGATGCCATTTTTTTATGTGAACACCGCACGAGAGTTCCGAATGCTACCAACCGCCAAAGAGCCAGTGAGAGTATGGTATCTCCATTTTGGGTACGTTGTAAGGCTGAAGGCAGCGAGGAGGGGAAAGAGTTGGGGAAGAACCGACTATTCAGATATTGTAACCAAACGCGGATAAAGCCATTTCAAGCAACGTTTCTGAATGCTGATATTACTCTGAGGATATCGTAGAATGATGATACCGAGAATATCTTCTTCTCTGCAGACATCATAAATATTATTTTAAATTACTAATAACACAAATTAATTAATAAAATACACTTATTCACGGTGGGATTTAAACCCGCGATCTCCAGATCTAAAAAAGTAAATTTTCTATCTAAAAAAGAATTTTTTTTTAGATGACTACAAAGTAAATTAAACAGAAACACTACAGAGCTCATTTAAAAAACTATAGTTGCTCCACATTTTGATTACTGCTCTACGATGTTACATTTGGCCAATGAAGGAAATTTGAATAAGCTAGAAATTATACAGAACAGAACTATGAGATGTGTACTAGGTAAAGGCAAATATGCAAGGGTTAATCAAATGAGGGAGGAGCTAAATTGGATTCCAATAAAAAAAAAGACTGCTGTTTAATGTATTAATTTTTGTGCATAGAGTAATGAAAAACCAAATGCCAAAATACTTTATGGATGAAATTGTTTTTAATAGAGATGCACATAATTACGAAAGAAGAAATAGAGTTGAAAGAAATAGATTGTACATAAGAAAAAAACAAAATCACAAAACTGCTTAACGTATAGAGGACTAAAGATGTATGATGAAATGCCTGAAAGTATGAAGAATGAAGAAAGAATGAATGTATTTAAAAAGAAATGTTATGCTTACTGTAAAAATATTTAAATTCATCTAATAAAATGTTACACTGTGCTTATTAATAAATAATAATAAAAAAAATTAAATTAAAAAGTCGAGGTCGAGATCCCTACTCCCCGACTAAGGAGGCTGTAAACCGTCTCTAATTGAACAATTGAAAAAAATGGAAATAATGCGTTGCGTCTTATTTTATATTTGAAAGTTATATGGACAATTCAAAGCTTCAAAGCTCATGGAATTGACGTTGGTAAATATTCTAACTCTAGTTAAATCAGAGAGGGTGAGCTTTTCGATTTTCATGAACCCATAAACAGATTTTTTTCAAGTGTTTAAGAATAGCTTCCAATTAATCCCACTGGTTTCTTAAAAAATAAAAAATGAGAAGTTGAAAATGGATTGAATGACCATTGAAAGAGTATCAATTATTTTTAGTTAAAAAATACTTCCACCCAGAATAACAAATAAAATCATTAAAATATATACGAGCCTCGACAGCATTTTCATAAAAACAACAAATCATGGCAAAAGGAAAATACATTTTTAAAAGGCTTTTTTCGTAAACTTCAATTTGCAAAATCCTATTAATCTGTTTCTTCTTAGTAGTATGAAGTGCTTCATCTTCGTTGCTTACTAGGTTAGGTTAGGTTAGGTTAGGTTAGGTTAGGTTAGGTTAGGTTAGGTTAGGTTAGGTTAGGTTAGGTTAGGTTAGGTTAGGTTAGGTTAGGTTAGGTTAGGTTAGGTTAGGTTAGGTTAGGTTAGGTTAGGTTAGGTTAGGTTAGGTTAGGTTATCTTCAGGGCTGTTGAATCGAGTACAAATTGGGGGTCGCGGGCACAATCGCATACACCGGGTGATAAATGAACCCACAAAATGTCCGAGTACAAAACTCAACGCTCGTAAAGTGACCTATACATTACGATTGAAAGGGGTGCGTTTATAACCGTGTAAAGGTTTTTTCCTTTTATTTACGAATAAAAGTACTTTTTTGTTCATTTTAATCTAACACGCTTAACTAATTTTTGTACGAATAACATCCTGCTGAGATGAGATTTGATTTGAGAAATTTTTATTTAACCAGTCAACAAATGTTTTTGAAAATACATTTTTTTTCCAAAATGGACAGTTGAAAAATGTGGAAAAAGTAATCTAATGCCTCGCCTTATTTCTGGTAACTAAATTAATGTTTTAATTGTTCCATGAAGCTGAATTGTTAGTTATAAGAAAAATTTACTGTATACGATGTTTAAAATATATATTTACACGAAATATTATTTTTACCAAAAATTAAAAGCAATTTAGTAATAGGCTAAATAATTTATTTGAAGTTCCACTGTGTACAACTAGGCTTGCGCAAAGACATGCGTATTTTATTACACCAAACGTATATAATGCTTTCTATAAGGCTACAGAAATTGAATGTCCTCCTACAGCAGGTACAAACAAGTAATAAAGTCTTGGATAAATACCATTGATATAAACATTTACTTGCTGTAACATCTGACTTGCTGTAACTTGACAAATTTTTATTAATCTTTATGAACATGTACTTTGAATTGTATTTCAGTAAACAATGAATTTATTTTTTAATTTTTTATAAGAAAAACTCTCTTTTTATAACTTTTGAAGGTTATTCCCATCAACGTAATATATCATTTAAGAAAAAGATAACACTTATAATCTAAATGAAAATATGAAAGAGAACCAGACACAGAAAAATAGAAAAATACAATGGTCGCAACTGGGACTCGAACCCAGACCTCTCGTCTAACCGGGACGTGCGCGTTATCCAATTTCGCTATTGCCACCTTCTGTCAAACCGTCATATTTGTCAATCTCATATTTCAAATATTTTAGAATTTACAATATTATCTTCAACTACTTCTTTTTTCCATATAGTGTTTTCTTCTTAAATGATTTATTTTTTAATTATTAAATTTTATTTTTTAATCTTCTATAAAGATAACGAATGTTTATGAGTAAAATTTTAACTGCCTTATTTTCACTCAAGTATACCCACGAACTGGCGATGCCTACGTGGGATTTTTTGGTTAATCTGCTAATTGTATTTCTATATTAATTAATTTTATCTATTTCTAAACTAATTATATTTACTTTTTTAACTGTTTATATTAAAAAAAACTTGTATTATAAAATAACACCAATTGCACCAAAAAAATTGTTAACAAAAAAAAAGCTCCATAGCTTATTAGTACAAAATAAATTAATTATCTACCTTGACCCATCATTAGAGCCAAAGAATGCTGTTCAAATATCATTACCAGAGCTTACCTTTCGAGAATTTTACAAAATCAGATGTCACACATTTTTCTGCTTTATAATTAAAAAATATAATTAATATGGTAGGTTCTGTTTAAAACAAAAATAACACAGTTTATTTTTTTTATTTAAGTACTCGCTATGATAAAAATCTGTCTCAAAACATGCCGGAAAAACTTACTTTGAAGTGCGATTTTTCCGTATTTGAATTTATTTTTGCTTTTATCGCTTGTCAAACAACAGACATACAGCGCTTTATAATTTGAGTGGGATCGCGGACGTTGTCAAATGGCCCCCACTTTGGCGCCTTTTGCGTTCTTTAGACGCCTTTTCCGGCCCTCCTCGGGCGCAGATGGCTGTCCTGTCACCTAGCGACAAACGACACCAGTGAATAATAAACAGACACGGCCGATGTTTTTTTTTCAATTTAATTAAAGGTATTTGATTCTTGATCTTGATAATCTGCGATGAAAATACGTGTATAATTAAATTAAATTTGTTCACACTCTAGATTTAAAACAGACAGAAAGGGAAAATACCAAGAGGAAACAATTTTACCGCAGAAAAATGTTTATTTTTTTTTCTTAAATTAACGAGGTGTATTCATTTATATCACTACTAAAATAACTTTTTTTTTAAATCGAGTGCAGTTCACACGCGGTTGGAGTGAAACCTTCACCCGCACATTCTCAACCTTGAAAGTGAGGTCATAATCAAAGCGGCCAATGAGCGCAGTTTGACGCTTCGTTCGTACTGTAATGCGTCGTTTCCGTTTCATATCTCAACCAATCAAAGATCTTCGGCCGAAATATTTAACAGTCTTCTTTTGAAAACTAATTACTTGTAGGACATTTGAAAATATTATTGTTTTTGGAAATTTTAACTAGGTATATTCCTAGATAAATGGATAATGCTGTCCTACAAAAACAGCTTTTTCAGCAGTTCAAAAGCTGTGTAACTTTCGCAACAACAGAGCTCAGGGTTCGTAGGTTCAGTAAAACATCCTAGGAATTTTTCCTTTATTTGTTATAATTTAAATTGTGAGTTGACTAAATGGAAATGATTTTATGCCATTACATAAAAATACAAACCACTTGAAATATTCACTTTGTAGCTTTGTGCATGTTTTCATTAAGCCATTTCTTTACAATTCCCATACAATCTACGATTCATACGTTAATAATAAGTGTACGATCAATAAACAATGAGTTTTGTTCTCCGGCTTTCCCGCTCTTTAATTCCCCGCCGGCGCTGTACTTAATACAAAAACTTAATATCGGTTCTGTCACCCACATGCCCCGTTTCACCCCGACCCACATATTGGCTCCCCCGTAATTACTCCTCTCTCGTACATACATCAAACGTTGAATTATACGTCAAACCGTTCCGTAATATGGGGAAATTACACGTTATTTCTTTAAGTAATAACCACGTGTTCTCGGTAATTGGTCACTTAACAATATGAAAACAATGTGGAGCGAATACTTGCGTCATATTTAGTCTGTCGATTTCGCTTCGGCTATGCTGTACCCGTCGTACATTGTACCCGTCTCCCTCTGGGGGAAGTGTGTGAAATCCGAGGCCTGCAAACATTTAGCTCGATTACCTGGCTGGGTGGTACATTTTAAATTCATTTCAAAGGATTTGAATATATTAAACCGTTGAGGTTTTAAGTATCCCACGTTCATTTTTAAAAAATAGGAAGGCACTAATAAATTAAAGAAGCATAATTCTTTGCGGCAGTAGGCAGAGAAAGAGTGGAGCGGCAATTATAACGAAAAGAGTGTAACAGCTGTCCCAAGTGGCGAAAGCATTGTGGAGCACAATTCTAAATCACAAAATTACACGAGTTTACAAATGAAAAGCCGAGCTTTGCAAGAACAAACCTTAGGAATCGAAGGACTTGCTTATCGAAAATAAATAGATAAAATTTAAGGACATGACTGGCCAGTGGGTGAGTTGGCAATGCAATTGGTTTATATCGTGAGTTCAATTCTTCAGCTGGCTAAATCATCCAATACGAACATTTCCTCATTGTAGTTGGAGATTTAAACATATTGTCAGGTTATTTGTAAGCCGGGAAGCGTATTTCCTCTTCCATGTTCAATAGGAGGCAACCATGTCTCGAAACCAACACGGGTTTGTAACGCTATTTCTCCTTTCAAACCCGTGTTCAATAGAAGGCAAGCGTCATTCAATCGTGCACGGATTTGTTACGCAAATTCTCTTTCCAAACAAAAAACTAATATAGGATAGAAATACAATAACTGCATTCAAAGACGTATATTCAATTTGGGAGGCGGGAATGGGTACCGCCGCCTCGGGAACCTTTATTGGATAACCGACACCTCTGCCATTGGTCACCCCAAGTAGTTCGCTACGTTTGGTGATCTAGCAGGGATGCTCGGGTTCATGGGATGGGGTTTGTCTAGGTCTTGGAGGCGGATGACCAGGACACACTGAACCCCAGATTCCTATCTACCCCTTTAACCCTTTTCCTTTCCAGAACTCTCCTTCCCTTCCTTTCCTTTAAAAAACACTCCACACAGCATCCCCAAAGATGACATAGGCCCTGAGGGAAATTATTTTCCTTAGGGCCTCCTGTGTGGAGTTCATGTAAAAAAAATACGTCATGTGAGGTAGGCGACAAAACTAGGTGCATATGTATTGTTTCATGTATTGTTTCATAGTGCTTTCACACAAACGAAGTATTGAATTCCGTAAGTCTAAAAAAATAATATTGTATCATTGAAGAAGAAGATAACACTTATAATCTAAACGAAAATATGAAAGAAAACAAGAAACAGAAAAACAGAAAAAACAATGGTCGCAACTGGGACTCCAACCCAGACCTCTCTAATGATATACTACGTTGATGGGAATAACCTTCAAAAGTTATAAAAAAGAGAGTTTTTCTCATAAAAATTAAATAATATTGTGTTTATTTAAAAATCGAATCCGCGTGCCTCGTACTAAACACGGATTTGGAAAGAGAAATAGTGTTACAAACCCGTGTTGGTTTCGAGGCATGGTTGCCTTCTATTCAACACGGAAAAGGAAAAACGCAGACGGGAATGTTTATCCTCCTTTAAAAAAAGTATTTTCTCTGTAAGTAATCATTCTATCTGTCATCATACTCTACAATACTATTAGTAAACCATTAAAATAACTGAGCACATGTGTATTTCATGGACAACTTATTGTAAAACTTTTCAAGTAAAGAATCTAGAAAATTTTGTTTGGTAGAATGGAGATACCTTTCCTGAAGAAGCAAAGCCAAAAGTTCCACAAAAGTGTGCTTTTGACCACTGCTTTTTACAATATTCAGTAATGGTGCATTGAAGTACGAAAAATACCACATAGTGAAATGTTTTGAAGATTACATAACGGAAAATGACCATGGAAATCTTGTGAACGTGCAAAATGATCTTCACAAAATTTCCAAAACACAATTAAATATGGCAAAAAACTATAACGCGGTGTGAATAAAAAATCGCGTTGCATTGTTTCCCCTTTCTCAGAAAGTTTCATAAATGCCGACACATAAATAATAATACTTAGCATTGTGATTTAAACCTTTTATTTTAATGATCATACCCATCCATACTTCATGTATTGCGTGACCGCTTTGGGTGATTTTGGAAATTAGAGTTTTTTTTAACTCCTGTCCGAATCCTTACATTTTATCTTGGATTTGATGACGACCTTGTTAGTATTGCACGAAGGAGTGGTCCTGAATAGATTTAAATCTAATTACTGCAATTTTGTTTTAATGTGCAAAAGATTTATTTTGCTTTAACGTACAGACTTCTGCATTTACGATGCTTGACATTATTAAAACATTACAACATTTTTAAACTATTTCCTTTTGGTAGGTGTGGCCTCTATGGCTTGCAAAGCGTTCAACGCGTTTGACAAAGACTTAGAAAATTGCATACCTGCTCGAACAGTGTAAAAATATTATTTTTTATTGGTTTTGCTTTAGGCGTAAATAATGCAGTCGCTAACATACTAACTATTGAGATTATGGTTATTAACTTGGAGAATATAAATACAATCGCTATATGTCGTCAAAAATGCATATGAATAAAAAAATACTTATAAAGCTTTCAAATATTCAATTAATGGCTTCATCTTCCAAAACTCTTGTAATTTTCTGCCACTCAGCTAGCATTATTTAATATTATAATTGTATACGTTTTCTAAAGTAAGATATTAAATATTGAATCTATTTATTGTTGTGTCGCCTATCAATTTCGCTAATACCTAGGCTTCGTTAGGACAGTATTTTCATTGATTTTCAATGTAATTGCGATAAACTGAGGTCGTTTTAAATAAGATGGTAATTATTCTTCATGTCGAACCCTGTATTACAACAAATACGAGGTCTAATCACCATAAATTGAATTTAATCTTTCAAAATTGTAGTTCACTTCAAGAATCGAGGTTATTCGGTAAATTAATATCATATTATCAAAATGTCAATCTCCAATTTGGTTTTTAATGATTAAATTAATGTAGTTATTTAAATTGCCTCGATAAATCAAGTTTTAATTCGCACATAACTACCTATTTGAATGAGAATAACATAAATAGTAATCAAAAAATATTTTCTAAAAGACAACCGACATAAATCTTTATTTAGCACTCACGTATCGTATCATTATTTAAGATTTCACCAGAACACAAACCACTTGTGATTTTGTAACCTCGCTCAAATCGTGAATCAAGCTTGAAATTTTATTTCAATTTCCTTAATAAATTACCTATTTAGTGTCGTCGTAAATTGGAAGGATTGCGACTTTCAACATAACATTATAATATAAAGCTTTCTTGTGAGCACTATCGCAATATGACATTTAAAAACAAGCTTAATGTCAGGTTGCTGGAAAGACACTTATCCTGGCTCCTGCGAAACGAAGACAATTTATGACGCGAATAATATTAAAAAACAAAATATTTCGCCTTTTTCTTTTGCCGATCAATTAATTTTAAATACAACAATATTCTAAGATATATAGTCAACAATTTACTGTTGTTATGTCTCAATTTTATAAGACAGTGGAATTACTATGAAGGTACAGTAAAATCCGTTTAATATGACTCCGCCTATATTGACCAACCGCTTAATATGACGTTATTACACAGCGAAATTAAGTTTTCATATAAAATTCTTTATAACAAAGTCGGATATAAAGACTTCGCTTATAGTGACATGTCGCCTATTATGACCCATTTTTAATAAATTATGTCCTAATTTCATGGAAAATTATGTTGGTTATGGTGACCGACATGATTCCTAACACCTTCGGCAGTGTTCGGGAGGGTCATGTGACGCCCGACGACGTTAATATGCTGTGTTTCTCTCGTCACGAGTCTTAAAATGCTCTTTTCTCACGTTACGAGTCTTAACTTGCTGTGTTTATCTATATTAAAATAAATACATACATTTATACCTAACAAAAACAGGAGGATGTTTATTTTCTACAAAATGCTTTGTATGTCGTCCGCATAGTATGACGTGTTGTCATTTCCCTTCGATGTCATTATAAACGGATTCCACTGTATTTGCATAAGTTTGTTTCTGTGATTATTTTTGATTAACTCTTAATCATCTTAAAAAATGCATTGCAAAAACACGAGAATGAGGTCATTGCAGTGACTAGTTTTTGAACGCCAAGATCTTCCGCTCATTAGATTTAGGATTAATCCTACAATACACAATCAACATCTGTTAATCAAATATAAATTCAAAGTGCGAAATGGGTCTATGGATCAAAATAGCGGTTGAGGTGTCATGTCACAACAACTTCGAAAGCGACACAAACCAATAATTTATGTCAGTCCACTTGCGTTGGCTAATTTATTAAAATTGCATATCCAACTAAGGTGTCAGCTTATGGGAGTAATTATCAAAGCAACTAAACCTGTGTTTGTCTGACCGACTTAACGTCAGCCGAGTTGAAAGTAAACGCCAACAAATAATGATAAATACGTCTTGATTATAAAAAAGAAATTTGGAGTGTTTAGTTTATGTATTGAAGATGTTAATTAAATACAAGATCAAACAAACGACGCACTAAAATATAGCGATGTAATTGCGAAATGTGTTCTCCTCGCTTCGGGGAGTCTGGCGGGTGAGATTTATCGCGGCCATAAAGTGTGTGGCGATATGTTTATGGCTATCATTTCTGTTTGCAGCCAGTTGTTAGTCATAAGCTGGCAGGTATCTACCGGGAGCCGTAAGTCATAAGTCGGCAGGTAGCAACCTAGCTACGTATTGGAGAAACTGTTTATCCAAGTTTAGCTTTACTTCTATGATATTGCTGGTAGGTACTAGGGTACTTCTTGCTCTGGCAATATCAGAGTTAATGGGCACACTCTGCACTCGTTTCTCGATTGGATAGATTAACACATTTATAACTCGCTCAGCGGGATGTGGGGAATCAATTATTAAGGATGTGGGTATTAAGATATCTCGGAATGACCTACCTCAAAAAGCTCATTATTTACTTGAGATTGTAGCAAAAAACACACAACATATTTTACCTGCAATGTTGGATCTCATGTGGCAGTTTTTATTCAGTATGTGGGTAGGTACCCACCTTTCAGTGAGTACGTAGATAATGGTATTATGACAACTTTTCAAATTCGGATTTTTTTGTGGGTGCAGTATACGAGGATGTATTTTTTTTTCATTCTTTACAACTTGGTAACTACTTAGAAAACCTACTTAACTGTAGATATAGGAAAACCAAGCCGATGAATTATTGAACTAACTCAATGAAAAACTGAACTTACTTGGTCAACTGAACTAATTAAATGAACTGACAATGGTATTGAAATAAATAACTAACAGAATTTTAAATATAGCCCAGCTGCCAGGTGCACTTACTTTGCGAAAAGAAACGTAGTTATGGTTTTTACATCATTTGAGCATTATTTAGCCAAAACCTAACATAGTGACACAAAACTGGCGCGCGCATGCCAGATTTGTCAGAAAACTTGCATTTTTAAGTACGACCTAGGTATATAAACAGAATTACATAGCCTTTTGTAAGGTAACCTCCCTGTCTGATAAGCTGTTGACTGGGTTAATAGTAGACTCCTCGGAATGAATATTTGGTTTGTGTCCAATCATCCATTTTCTTGGCAATTTGTTAATTTCCAACTTGTTTCATAATTTTAGCCGGAAATTAAGAACATCTTCACAATAATTTCACATCATACACTTAACTCGTCAGGTGATTAACTTACCTTATTATAATTAGAATCGATAGCTCCCTTCAAGTAATAATGTCTGGCGTGTCTAGACCTTCAGACTGACTACTAAGCTGACAGGGCATCACATTTATAATTACCTGTGTGCACAGTGAGGAAGCATGTAATTTATATTGATTCAGTATCTAACTAGGTAGATACCATAATAGCTTCCATTTTCACACTTCAATCTAGCAACCCGGAGTTTACAATCAATCTCAGCCTACCGTCAGTACCTGCTAGCGTCACGCGTTGAATCTACCTGATATTCATACTGGCAGAGACACCTAGCGGTGAATCGTGAAGTTAGTAGTATTATGATTAGTTAGTTATTATGATTTTTTAACTTTAATTTAATTATGAACAGTTTTTTCATACATATGAAGGCGTTTAATTTTGCTTTGCTTTAAAATAGATTTACTTCTGATGACGAATTTTATTTATCTGATCAAATGTAGTCAGAAGGATTGAAATTTATTTCCACCGAAAGCAAACTGAAATCAAAAGTATTTGCTGCATTTAGATACGAGGCGTTAATCAGTAATATCGTTTTCCTAAGGCAGATGTGTCGATCATTGTTATGTTCTCACAGGTCTCCTACACTTCTTGGAAAGAGATGATTTCACTTTTAGAGAATAGAATTCTTTGGACAGTCTGATTTATTAATATTACGCCTATTACAAAGTGGTGACTACGGTTTATTCAACCTAACTAAGATTTTGGTATAATTAATCTGATGGCCACTGTCTTTTGTGGGTTCAGCAGGCCTCGGCCCTCTGGTGACCTTGCTGGAAACCCAATCCTGCCGACATCTCACGGACTTTATGGAAAGCTTTTAAACCTGACATCTAGATGACAAGACGGAAAGCTTTTAAATACACTAAAATCATAAATAAAAATAATTACAGCAAACATATTCCGCGTTCTTGAGTATATTGAGTATGGCTATCAACGATTTGTCAATGGGTATTTTGTTTCTTTTTACTTGACAAATAATATTTTGATGATTTTTATCGAAAAAATCACCTTAGGCGCGCAATACTTTTTTTCTAAAGCTCCATCACTCTATCCTGTTAATAACTATGGTTCAAGCAATATATTATAACAGGGTATAACTAATAAATTGCATCCATCGATTCGCTGATCAATAATTCAAAATTATATATACAATCTATTTAATCAATGAACGTGATGCTGCTTTAAAATGTACATGTCAAAGTCGTGAAGACGTCATTTGCGAAAATCGATAGGGTGATGATTTTTGAGTCACCTTTTGTTTGTTTCGCACCTGTAGGTTATTATATCGGCAGCCCTAATTATATAATTAATGCATAATACTAATTTCAATTCTCAATGAGGAATTTATAATTTATGTATGATAGAACTCTACAACATAATACATACATCATATCTGATTTTACTTTGTTTCCTTCGTGAGGAGTTTGTAAGGCATTTAAAAAATACCACGAGATGCACCGGTAAAGATTCTCTTATTTATTGTTGTACTACCAGACATTTGCTGTGGCTAACGGAACACAACGCTATTACCCAACCTTTATAACCAACGCCATCTGTTAATTTGCACACAAATCAAATACACACCGCCCGCTTGCCAGCCCGCTCCCTTTATTTATATTAACCAATTTACACAAAACCTTGACAAATTATCTACCTAAAAACCTTCCTCGTGAATCACTCTATCTTTTGGTGAAAACAGCATGAAAATCCGTTGCGTAATTTAAAGGATCTAAGCGTATTGACAGCGGGAGCGACTTCATTTTATGCTAAATAAAGATAACTAAGAAACTGGATAATTTCTACGTTAAACAAAACATTGATACCCACCTGCCTACCAGTGGCACGTTTTTCACTAAGAATTCACAGCAACATAATAACAGATTGCTTATTGTTTATTATATATAATGTAAATATGGAATAGGTATTATTAGTTTTATGCATTCTGATTGATCTATTGAGTTAATCTTATTATCGTCAAACAACTGTCAGCAGTTAACCGGAGGTATATAAGTAAGCCAACATTGCTCAATTAACATAAATGTCCGCTTATTATCTGTTAGTGGTTGAGTTGTAGTTCAAATAATAATAATATCAACCTTCAGAGATCAAAGTTACTTTCAGTGAATGACAAACCACTTCTGTATTACCTCAGTTGTACTGGTGTAAGTTGGCGAAAAAGGAGGGCGCAGTGGTCTATGACTTTACAATGGTAGGTGTGGTTGTCAGATTAAAATATAAAGATATATAGCGTTAGTTCGTGCTTATGCCACCGCCAACTAAGTAAGTGTAGGTAACTTCTTGCAGTATCTAAAAATCGATTATCAATATACCTTATTCGCAATGCTGCTTGTATAAAACTCAATATAATATGTCCACTGTGGCTCGCATTGAAATTTAACGGGTGTTGAACTAGGTGTGAAGCATTCGCTGTCTACCTGCTGGACAGCTAATAAATGATATAATAGTTTGTGCAAGAAGTTATTAAAGTTGACTTCGCAACCATTGAAATTATAGGCATTAGATTGCGTTTGTAATGTAAACCAAGTCAATTGAATTCAGGAGGCGTTATTTAGCATCAAAAAGTCTCTATTCAAAATGATCTATAGGTAATTCAAATAAAATGCATATAAATATACGTAAAAGTGGGCTATTTGGTAACCAAGAGGTTATTTGGAAAAAACCTTTTTGTTTGTCACTACTTTAATATAGATATAATTACCACATTACTACTTGCAATGAGTTCATTTATATATAGTGACTATTTAAAAGATTGCCTGCGGTCGCGTCGCGGTTATTTTTTTTTAATTTCGCAGAATCCATAAAAAATCTGCAAAATATTTCACTGTCTGCACCTCGAAATCGCTTCCAGTAAGTACGAATCTAGTTGCTTTATCTTATGCCAAGTTTATTTGTGATCGTAAATTACACTTCCAATCGTCAGAAGAGTTTTTACGTTACGTTTCTACCGCTTTTGATGTTATTTGTTCGGTAATAGGAGGTTTTTAGATTTTTTTCTAAATATTATTGATTTTAATTATTCGTAGATACGCTTGAAACTTGCAAGTTTTTCAAATAGTCCCAACATTAAATATTAATTTTACGTTTTAATTGTTTCAGTTGATCACTATCTAAATTAAAGAACATTTTAAAAGGCCGGAAAGGATCATGAGTGAGATGATACATTTGAAACATAAGACAAACCTAATTCCAAGAACACTCTAATTTTTTTTTCAAACTCAGAGTCCGTTTTTAAAACATTAAAATAATTTTAAATTAGTACGCAGCGCGATTTTTACAAAATACATCGTTTGAAAATTTGAAATGCGTAAAGGACAGAAACCCAAAAATGAGATCAATATGTCGTTTTTCTCAATTTTTTTTGTTCTCCTACGATCTGCGTCGTCGAAATACTTCTAGGAATAATCACAGAACTTGAATAGAACTTACACAGAACATGAAAATTAACTTCAAATATTTGATGAATCCGTCAATTTTTTCGAAACAATCCTAAGTGTATGATAACTGATAACCTTTACGGCGTGCATTTTAGAAGGGTTTTTTTTTAAATTAAAAATAATGTTATTATATAATTTCAGAAAAAAAAATTAAGTTTTCTGAAAGATCTATTAAATGTAATTTTATTATAAAAAATCATAATTACGGGTCCACAAAAATAAGAGATGATTTTTTTTGAAAAAAAAACTTTCTTTTCACCCTTCTGAACAATTAACATTTTATCCTTTACACCTACCTTTACAACATTTCAAATTTTCTCTATCGATTTATATGTTTTTAAGGAAAGTTCAAGAGTCTGTAAAAAAAAATATCTTTTTCTGATTTTTCTGTTTCGAGATTGATTTTCGATTGAGTTTCGCTCATAGTGTCTTCATTTAATTAAACTGTAAAAAAAATGGTTGTCTGTAACGTCGGTTTACGGACGATAATTTTACGTGATAACGTCATAAGAAAACTTTTACATAGAATTTTACTGTCACAAGCCGAACTCTTGGGCCGATCGTGCCTCTCTGTCGCTTGTTCCGCGCTCTCGCTTGCACGCTTGGCTCAGGCGGAACATGACAATGAGTCATGATCGTTCGTGAGTTCAGCCGGCGTTCATCGATTTATAAGACGTTATCACGTCAAAAATGTTTCAAATAGCCCCACTTTACGGTACCTTGTTTTTAATCTTGGTGTGCACTTTTCAAGAGTAGCACAAATCAACTATTTAGGATGGGTTGTTTCAAAAAATTTGACGAATTCGTCAAATATTTGACGTTAATTTTCACGTTCTGTGTAAGTTCTATTCAAGTTCTGTGATGATTTCAGTTATGTGAAGCAGCTGGCCTATGATGATAAAAAATATAATTTCTATGTTTATCATGAAACATTGAATGTCGTCTTTTATCTCTTAATGAAATCTCCTACGCGCTGGTATAATTTAAAAACACGTTTTATTTAACTAATATTCAAATACCATTAAGTTGTTATAAACATGTCAACGTAGAAAGCGTTTTACGTTCCACCTTAGTTGCCTTCTGTTTTAGATGATATTAAGGACGTTAAATAATAAATTTCAGGTTACGTGTATTTAACGATTTGTAAGAAAGCTACCTTTATGAATTTATTGCAATAAAACATCGATTTATATGCAAATACGGAATACAGGTAGGTTTCTTGTGAAGAAAAATAAAACATTTGTGACGTTTTATAAATATTCCAAAGATGGTGAAATTTTTGAATAATAGTGTTCTACGGAAGCTTTGTAAATTCTTGTCCAATAAAAAAAGATTTAAAATCAATAGCCCTGTGTTATCATAAAATATCTTCTTGTTTGGCGTTCTTCATTATTTTAGATAATTGAATTAATAATTTACGTACCTGCTTTAAATCGAGGAATATAAGTGTTCAGAAATATATTTATTATGAATGTATTTTTATTAGATGTTTATACTCAATATATGATATTTTTGATAATTTCAGTGTATTTTTTTTTGTATAACAATGAATTTTAACATTTTTCTGCTTATATTGGAAAAATGAAAACCCGGGGGTACATGCTTAAATATTTTTTTTCATAAAGACAAACGATAGTAGCACAAAAAACACTAGGTCCGTTGGAAATATCGACACTGAAAAGGAAAAATGCCTAAAGCGTCATGCAGCTGTGACATTAAAGATAAACCTACACAATAAGCTTTATTGTTTGCTTATGTACATTCATCTTTAAGAATCTTTTCAATATTCAAAGTATCTACAATAGACAATATATATAAAAAATATGCAATTCTACAGACTTTTAAAGAAATACAGCTAAAAAAATTACAATTCAATATATCAGCAAGATTTCAAAACAATATCAAAATCCCTAAATTTAATACCAAGCACATCCAAAATACCTATCTGTATCTAGGTATAAATTATTTCAACAACCTCCCTTTAGAACTAAAAATTATCGAAAATATACATAAATTCCAAATTAATTTGAAAAATCACCTGAAACAACTGTAAGAGTCCATTTCTACCGCTAATATTTCATTTAAATCTTGAAATTTATTTATTGTTATATCCCGAGTTTTCTTACATATCTTTTGTTATTAGATGCAATATTATTATTTTCTACTAAATTTTACATATACTTGAGCTTGAATTCCCTCACCAAACACAAGAGCCTTGTCTCTTTATGATGAGGAAATGCTATTGTTATGTTCATTTTACAACTCTGTTTAACATGTAAAAAAAAAAATGTATACTTATTGTAAAAACATACAAATATTAAATAAAAAAAAAAAAAATAAAAAAAAAAAAAAAAATGTCACAGCTAATAAATCACACACCAGGGTCCACTGTACAAAAAAATAATATGGATGAAAAAAGAGAAAAAACTAATCAACATTTTACGGTTCCATGCCAAATCAGAATCAAGTCAACTCGACAACTCTTTGAAAAGTCATTAAAAGCTATGAAAAAAATAATTTTAAAACAGCCGTTAACCCTAACCTAACTTAACCTATTTATCCATTTTTTATATCTTTTTATCACCACTCTTAATGACCTTTCTGAGATGGTTCTTAGTTGGTTGCATTCTGAGTTTATTGCTATATTAATCATAGGAAATGTTTGAAACTTTCAAAATACCTTCTTTCCACCCCCGCGAAGGTTCTAGATTATTACAACCACATGACAATATATCTGAAAAGTTTTTTAATCATTACAAAAACTCTTGCGAAACTGTCAAAATGTCACTATTTGAGAACGTCATTTCGCAAACCATCGATTGTTTAATCAAAATTCAATTTTCGAATACAATCTTTAAATGAATGAATTTACTTGAAGTACTAAGTAACAAAGAATTATAGGCATTTTAAATAGGAACATGTGTTAGATAGCAAATTTGATTGATTGTTCTTATAATGTAAAAAAATAATATTTGTAATATATGAAATTAAAATTTGAATAAAAAAATTATAATAGGTGGCATGCGAGCTGTTTGAAAACTGAATGTACTGGGACTGAATATATGAAACGCGGGAGGGGGGTTGGTGGAAAAAAAGGAAAGCATGGAAGGGGGAGGGGGAACGCATGGGGTAAAGGGGAACGGGACGAATGGGAAAGGACACGCAGGGAGAAACAATTTCTTTATTTAGTGGCATTGCAACGCATTCCGGTAAATCGCTAGTGTTATATATATACACAAAGTAGAGCATTTGACCCCTTAATCAATATATAGGTAATTATCATAATTTATTTCAACATTTTAGGTGAACCAATTTGCAATAAAGTAAGTACCTACCGTAGATACGGGCTTGAGGAAAGTATAAATCATTTTTTTTTTGTTTTTGAAAGTGACGTTTTGTCCCTGTAATATTATGAATCATTAGATACCCCCGTCTCTTTCTCTCCATCACTATTTACATAAGATATTGATTTTACCCTCTCACTCTATCCTTATATTATGCTATATTATGAAACCGGTCGGTAGTAGAAAAATTGATTAAATCGTGGTTACAAATAAAATTATTGTGTTATTTCAATTTAAGAGTCAGTAGGCGTTATAAGCAAGTTTTAAAAATAGTGTCTGATGTTATATCATTTGTGTATAGGTACACAAACTCACGTGTTTAAAACTTTGTAAATAAAATCACGGAGGCTAGATACATTTCATTTATTAAAATACCTAGTCTATCAATTGGTACGTATATAATTATCTATTCAAAACACCTGGACAAAAAAACCGCCCAACCCGGTTGCTACTAATTTATGGTTTGTTGCCTATTAGATTTCTAAGTGTGATTTCACTCTCAATAAATCAATAAATAATTACGTAGGAAATTATCCTAAATATTGCTGATGACAAGATTAGTTTTCAATACACGTGTCAGGAACCTGGGCCTAGGTGACTAATTGTAACTTCGTGTATTTTATAAAAAATAGCCATTTTACTTATAATAATAACATTAAACATTTCAAATATTGAAACAACTTTTAACGGCCATATGGAATTTAGACTGGGATTAAAACGAACACACTGTTAAAAGAATCCCAAACTGTCTTCCGTGAGATCTAATGACTGCCAGTGGGTGCTACCTAATATTATTGTTCTAATTTTTATAGCTAAGATCTTGGTGGTTACCCACCACTTACCCGCCCTGGTAAAGTAACAGATGGTTACTGCTTCAAGGCTCTCGCAAGGACTCTATTTTTTTTAAAGAACGAAGCTTCATTTAGTTTAGAACGAATCTAGACCTCCAATGACCCTGCACATGTTGTTAGGAAGCAGTATGCAAGTAATATACAAAATGCCAATAATATATGATCAATAAATATAAAGCAATTCAAATATTAATTAATTAGAAAAGAAAATAGATAAACATAAAAGGCGGCTGCTCGCAGGTTAATGGCATCTTCCATGCAACTGCAAGAAATGATAATGATAGCTAAGATGTATCTACAATCGATATTAACTCATTGAATCATTAAGTTGTCGTCGTGATTTTTCACTATTTTTGGAAGATTGTGTCTTTGTGTTGAGCGAACGTGGCTGTTTTGTAATTTAACGATGCACTGTTGGACATATTAGTGTAACTAACTTGCTAATCAAGCTGTTTGTTTCTCGTAAAGGGTAGGTGGAAGCGTACAACTCTACCTCGACATGCGTTCCTTGCTTTAATCAAATTCACACATCATCTCATAAATACTCATGACCTAGTCACGAAATAAACATGACCCGACTCGAGTACTTGATTGATCGTGGCATGTCTTCCTCAGATGTCCCTAATTTTCATATTTTTTCTTACTTATGATGCCAGGTGATTTTTATATAACTGTGCCATAGGCCGGTATATAGCCAGCCATGTCATCGCTACGTACGACATTCCTCGCTTAAAATTGAGAAGGCTAATTCTGCCGCTCAAGCCTTGATAAGCTGGAGAACAGTTCCTTTTTTAGGATGCTAGCAATCACTTGTCAAATCTGACATCTACGTAAATAATATTGAATACTTTCATATCACCGAAATTTACGTAAATTACCTTATTTTATAAAGATTGACTCGATATTTATTACATTCATCGAGCGATGAGGAATGTCGACGTTATTAATATCAATAATTTTTGTGAATCGTGCTGGACTCCAGCACACCAATAATATTTAAAATTAGTATCCTCGCGTACAGCATCATGCTGATTGAAAATGCGACTTTATCAAAAATCAACTAGTAAAAAATCATCCTGTCTAAAAATATTTAAGGTTCATGAAATAAACTGCATATTTTCAAAGATCAAGATCTCCCGATGACAGTAGAAAGCATAGATATACCATTCACGTAGACAGTAATTTGGTTTTTCAAAGAAATAGAAACACGCTTCGCTATTAAAATCATAGACAATCCGTGTAATACTGGTGATATCTAGGCTAGCGACCTATGTACGGATTACGTTTAAATTCGACATTACAACCAAGCCGATCTTCAAATTAACTGATATACCCGGCCGTAGTCTGGCAGTATTTCATATAAAATCTTTACAAATTTAATAATTTCAGAATACCATCTTATTATAAATATTTATCAGCAGATCTTTATGTAAAGTAAATATAATTATCATCATAAATAATTGTTATTATCGACCTCACTGACTTCATCTTGCAATTTCCATACGTATCGCAATTTATTAAGGAGATTGCTTTGCACCTACACCTTAACATTATAATTATTTTAATCATACTCTGGTAGATTTTTAAATGGGCATGGTAATATTACTATTTTAGAAACGTAATGTGCCTTAACGTTTATTTTATTTTTAGGGGCGGTTCGGATTACAAAACCTTTTTTTTTAATCTTTTTCGTTCTTTAACCATTCAGCAACTGCCGCTTTCATCAATGAAAACAAGAGCCAGTTGCCTCACAGAATTTGAACAATTATATTTTCGGAGTTAATTTTCGAATTCTGCTATGATCCTATTCTGTTATTATATAATTATTGGCCAGTTATCTGAAATAATATCAGATAACTTAACTAGAACATAAATATTAACTTTGAAATTTGATTAGTAGTTCAAATTCTATGAAATAACTGATAGATAAATATCTGCCCTTGGAAGTCTAGGTGCCCACTCAATCTGTTTCACCGAAATATTTTGACTACTTTATTTTTTAAAAGTAATTAAAAATATTCTTTTAATTCTACTCAATTTAAATGGTAGAAAAAACTTTAATTTATCCAAAGCATATTTTTTAGAATTTATAATGTAAACCGATTCTTAGACGAGATTAATATAAAATAGTGATTTAGCATCAAGCTTCGCCTGGTGCCGCTGAGCGACAATTAAGCCTCATTTGTCCAATTTGGGAGGCGGTTATGGGTACCGCCACACCGGGAACCATTTATTGGATAACCAACACCACTGCCATAGATCACCCTAATTGGTTCGTCTTTTGACCTCTCCAGCCAGACTCTCCCGACCCATTGCCTTGTACTGCAGTTGGAAGGATGGATTCATACGTCCGTCACTCATAGACACATTGATCCCCAGATTCCTACCCACCCCTCATACCTTTTTCCTTCCCAGAACCTCCTCTCCTTCCTTTCCGATAATTAATCCTTAAAGATCCTCACTAAAAAATCCCTAAAAAGATCCTCCACACCGCATCCCCAAAGATGAAATAAACCCTTAGGGATTTTTCCTCAGGGCCTCCTGTGTGGAGCTAATGTAAAAAAGCACAACTTCCAGTAACAACATAGCATGCAAGTTTAAGTCTAATTTTAAGATTAGTGGAAGAGGTGGAAGACCGGTGGTGAAGATAAGTGGAAAGAGTGGAAGACTGGTGGTGAAGATTAGTGGAAGAGTATAAGATCGGTGGTGAAGATTATTGGAAGAGTGGAAGAATGAGAAAAGCATATGGCTATCACCTCGCATTATCCAGCAAACTTTTAATAAAAACTATTAAAATTTTATTGCAAAAATGAAAGGTTTAGAATCCGCGGCATAGCCGGCAGCGTTACATTTTATTTATTAATTTTATCTCAACGGCCATTTATAACGTCCATTAAACGGATTTATTGCGCTGGTCTATGCTGTCGTGATATTGTGTCAAGGCATTCTGAGCTGTTAATATATTTGTGTTATTAATTTTACCGTCGGAAAAAATACGAGTGCGAACAAAAAATTACAGCCCTGCTTTACTGCAGTAGCAGATATTATATTTGTCCATTCGACATAAGTGATGCATTTCATAATCAGCAGATATTATATTGAACGACGATTCAGATTAATTACTACGTTGGGAAAGTGGCTTCATAGAAACTCCATCATTGAAATTTATCACGAATTGCGACAGTAAATTGAATGTCGTCGTAAATATTTGTCCGTTTGTTAAGTTAGGAGAATCTATCAAACAAACCGCCTGTTTCTGCACAGAGTCGAGGGCTTTTTTATGTATTTTGGGGCTCCAGACCAGAGGTGGCTGCCAAATTCAACCGTGGGGCGCACTTGCGATTTGTACAGGGTTAGCGTACAATGGTGAAATAACTTTGAAAAAGAGTATCGAAGCCTTATAGTTGGGTAAATTTCATATTATTTTGGTAGGTAAGTACCTCTATAGTTGTTAAATCAAGGTAACTAACTGTCTTTCACAATAACTTGAAAAATTCAGTGCAAGACTATCGCATCCATATTGCACTTGGATAAAATCGACAGCAGTCAAAATAAATTATTTTTTAAATAATTTTCATAAAACGGTCATTAACTTTTAAATTGTACCTCATAGTTTACGGCGGCCGCAGCCCGCATTAAGATGTCGAAATAGTTGCCATAATCGCGCTCGAATCAAATTAATACTGTTAATTTTATCGCGAGAACTGGCCGCGTTAACATTTATTAGTGTCGGATTATTGCGTATAATTATGGTTCCCACTTCGGCACCTCCGAGCAAAGCGGCAGTGGAAATATGCCTTTAATGAGCTCGTGGAGACGTCGGTAAACTTGGATTGTTAACTGTGGATGATGAAGTTGTTATGTTGAAGGCATTTAAGCCATGCCATATTTAGCTTCACCGCAGATTAAAAAATAAAGGATGCACGATTCGATGTTAAGTTTTACATACATAAACGTAATCTGGGGAAAGCAACTCTAAAAGCTGTGAGAAAACGCTAGGCCTGCCGTGGAGTGGGGTCGCTAAGATGCTCAGGACAGGAACGTCTGAAAGCGTCTTGTCAAAGTGTGTTCTGAACCCAAATAAGACAAAGGAAAAAGACAATGCAAAGATGAAACACACTTTGTTCTTACGAGGATGCGCCTGAAAAATGTAAAATATTAGTTTGTTATGTTAGGTTGAATGTTCAGTACAGCCATAATATTTGTAGTTTAATATGTTTTATATATAATTAACAATATCATTTACATGACCATAACATTAAGTAAAGGCGTAATCTCAAAAGTAATGTCTCCTGTTTTTAGAAAATCAAAGGAACAAATATTTGTTTATAATTTTTGCGTTTTTTCACAGTTTGAAACATTTATCGATTTTTCTACACAATCGTCATTTCGGTCGATGACTTTTTGTAAGCGACTCGACTTTTAAACCCATGTCATAGCAGATACGTTTTTAGATTTTCACGGCCAATTCGGATTTTCGTTATTTGTTTTTGGGGTGTTATGCCGTGTTGCGCTACTTCCTTCTTCGGCCAACGTTTCCGACAGCGTTACAGTGTCCAACGTTGGCTAAAGAAGGAGGTAGCGCATTACGGCATAACACCCCAAAAACAAGTAACGAACATGTCATACCAACTCACCGCCACGTCACTGAGGAAGCGTTGAACCTCATCTTTCACCTTGTCGTCGTTGCTGAAGTGCGTTCTGAAGTGCTGAATGCTTCTGTGAATATTCGAGCGACCCATTTTGCGCACATATTCCGATAACGTCAAAAAATCGCAGAGACACAAATTTTAATGCCAATTGATCGTTTTGCAGATTTTATCAAACCTGAAAGTTTTGTGTACATTTTTGCTCCGGTAATTGTGTAAACTTTTTTAGATTTAACCGACGAGTCAAAACAGCAGAGTCATAAATCCTGGGCTGATACGTGTTTGATTTATATTCAGGGAGAATGACTTCTAAAATCAAAAAAGTGACTGAAAATCTCTTCATTAATTCTTTAAAAGGAGGTAAATCCGCATCCGCCAACATTTTAACCCTCCGGGACTTCTACCAACACATATTCATCATTCTACCAAACGATTCCCGATGCAACAGCCTTCGGAGAGTCTCCTTCAACAATAACGATGTTCTTTAAATTGGTTTGACGATTTTCCACGAGAAAAATCACCGAGGTTCTTCAGGCCATGAAACGAAAATCTGCTAAATCTTCGCGATTCAAAAATAAGCAATTTACCGATTATTGATATTTTTTTAACAATAAAAACCCTACCAATATTCGGTAGAAGTTAACAAAACATTAAGAATTAATTATTACAATACCTACATAACCCTTCATAAGGTTCGTTTGTAACTCGTTCTCTTTGCATCTCTTCATTCCCTTCACAGAACATAATTAACGAGAGCATGTGAACACCTTGTGTAAATAATATCGTGAACATCGGCCGCCATTTATTATCTACTCACACACAAAAGAACTGTTTGAACATGTCAAAATTGCTGAGCATTAGAATTTTTAATTACAGTCGGGCCGTGTAATAAAAGAACATTAATGCCTAAATATTTTAAATAATGCCGAATGAGATTCGTTTTATGGCGGTTTTCAATTATTATTAACGGTGTTGAGTTTCATAATTTAGTTTTAAACATTTTCTTTAGTATTGTTTTATTGTTGCTTCTTGTATCGCATATATTGTTATTTTTTACATTATCTCCACAGAAGGCTCGGAAGAAAAAACTTTCCGTCAGGCTCTATTTGTATTTCAATATCATCAATTTGGAAGGCGCGATGTGCCACCGCCCGGGAACCTTTTATTGGATAACCAGCACCACGGCCACATGTCACCCAAAATGGTTCGATATGTTTGGTGACTTAGCAGGGGTACCCAGCAACTTTTAACTTACACTGACAGCACGGGCAGTAATCATGTGTGTTTATAAATGTAAATATGTATGTTAGTAGTAGATAATTAATTTTAAGTTAGATGTAAGTCAAAACACGAGTAAAGCAGTGTTGTACTGTTTATAAAAATAAGTATAGTTTTCAGTCACTAGTTAAATAAGTCTTAGTAGTTGTAAGTTCTTAGTTATCAATCTTAGTTATAAGACACTTGTAATATAAATAGGTTAAATGTATAAATTAATTTGTAAAGCGCCCTTGAGGTGATTTTCTCACAAAAATTGCGCTATAGAAATTATCCAAAAATTATTATTATTATTACCCGAGTTCATGGCGTGATGTTTGTCCGAGTCTTCGCGACACTTGCACTTGCCCACCTACTGCGTTTATTTTTTAAATATTGTCTACATTATTCTTATTATTAATTGTAATATATAATATATACATCGACGAGTAATTAAACTAAAACCCGTGAAAAAACACATGGTGCCGTCGACGAATAATACATTTATTTTTTTATAAAAAAAATATAAAATTTACAATTAAAAAATTATCGAATCCCAATCCCGGTCAGAAGGCAACTATGCTGACCATTACGCCACCAAATATTGTGAGAACGGCGTCATAAATTGATTTTATGTGAGTTTTAGAATGTTACGTACATCACATCAGCAATTATATTGTTTTAATAGTAAATGTAGTTTAATAAAAATAAATTTCACTTTTATTTTTACTACGTATACAATTTACCTAACTGCAGCATTCATTCGGGAGTGTGTTAAACATCAATGGTTATATCACATCGTGATATCACGTATGTATTAATGAAATGCAGGGTAGATTGAAAATATTTTTTTACAGAAAGACAAACATTTCCGGGTTACGAATACCCTAACAATGTTTGAAAACCTCTCACTACCACCACAATAAGCGGAAAATGTTGCTTGTGTTATGATGGAGGGTAGTCAGCCGAGGAATTAAAGACAGGAACCAAACTCGATGCCAACTCGGTACTTATAATTTACCATATTAAGCCAAATAGAAACTGGATAATAAAACTAAATTTACAATTTTTTTGAGTACGATGCACAATGGAGTTGCAAAAAATCCATCCGTAGGACATTTAATAAATACCAATTACCTGTGGATAAATTAAAAATATATTTTACTCTGCACTTTATGCCCTGAATCGAGCATTCAAATGACTTCCCAAATTGCCTTTGAGGTCGTTACGCCATACCGAATATAATGTCAGTAGCCGTACCGACTTCACAAAAGTTATTAATTAATTGTTATTAATAAAAATGTATTTTATTGCGGTCATTCATTTAAATTAAATAATTTGATGACATCATGAACATTATGAACACAAATTGGTATGACTTAGAAAAATGTATAATATATGTTATAATAATTTATTTATTCATTTTCGGGAAATAATATCTTTATTGCAAAAAATAGCAACTGCAATAATTAAAATGCACTTTAAATACAGTGTTGAGTGGTTTATAAATTAGACAGAAAATAATATGTAACAGTAGGCAATTTTAATTTGGGAGTCGGGTATGGGTACCACCGCCCCACTCCGCCGCTCATAGGTCACCCCAAGTGGTTCGCTACGTTTGGTGACTTGGCAGGAGTGCCTGTGTTTATGGGGTGAGATTTGTCTTGGCGGCACACGCGTTTGACCACGAACTAGGGGCCTCAGCACGGGTAAGTCACCCAATGAGGCCAACATTATTGGATTGTAATATGAAATGTAAAATACTGTATCAAAAAAAATATAAATAAATGTATGTTTGTATAAAGACGAGCGAGAATCTGCTGAACGTCAAACGCAATCATAATTATTATAGATTGAGTCTATAATTAGAGATAGAATGTACTTTTACAGGATAGTGAAATTACGTGAAAAGGGGGTAGATTCTGAAACGATGAGAATAATAGAAACTATGTCGGGTTTGTTATTAATTTCAACATGTTCGTTTTGTCATCCATTTGATTTTCAAGAGTTTCTGGAAACCATTTGTTCAAACTTTAAGATTTCTATTTTCATCGTTAAACTTTGATTTGCTAACGATGCGTGTAAAGTACCTAAAGCAAAATTACATGGTTTATTAGAAACAGTTATATGATTGCCTTGGAATAAATATTGTCTTGGAATGTTTCGGATTTTAGATGACACCACTGTACACCTACTGTATATAAATATATTTTTTGCTTTTATCTATTTCAAATAATATACTGATTATATATTTCATTATTCGTTTGAAATATGTACATTATTGCATCCTTATCACCCCACGATCAAGTCTTCTTACGTAAACAGACAAAAAAAAGCATTCAGAAATCGCTTACCCAACCAATTAATGTAAGACTCCGCGAGAAATAATTGATGACTATCTTGATTGCATTTTACCCACGTCACTCGTCTTACCCCGATCTCCCCGGTGGCTACTTCCACTGAACAGAAAATTCCTTGAAGTGTGATCTATGCTGATTTGAAGGGATGCTAATGTCGCCAATTTAGACGATCGATCCTCGGACAGGCCGATGAAACTGATTATCTGTCCAAGAAAAAAAAGATATTTGAAAATTTTTGATTAATTTCATCCGAAGCAAAATAAAATTGATGGGGCACATAGATACGCCAAAAACACACTTCTTTCGGTGAATCTCTTCAGTGTACGATTCCATATCAGCTGTTGCATAGTTTGGCGCCTTTGTTCGTTCATCAGCGCAATTGGACGGTTCATGAAAAATTTGATGTTGGGGGAAAGAGGGGATACTTTAATCGCGGTTGAGGAAAAATTTAAAAAGTTAGTCGATAGCCTGATTCGTAAGTTGCTTAGCTATCGGTCGGATGAATTGGGTTCAATACTCACGGCGAATAGCAGACTATGGCGAAATATTTTAATTTCTCCTAAAACCGTCATTACAAGTGGAAAGTATTGCTTGTGCTTTATGGATGACATAGCTAGCAAAGGATTGAACCCGTGACCCGTGGGATAGAAACCAACCAACATGACCGTTTGGTCATTTTTTTATATTTATTTTAATAATTATTTAATCGCGACGATTGATAAGTTTTTGCCTGGACTCCATAGTATCAGGTGATTTTTGGTTATCTGTCAATTGACTCAATGACAGCTGTTTCGCCTTATCAGTTTGATAATGCCTTCAGAAGGCGAAACAGCTGTCACGTGTAATAATAATTACCTAGCAGAACTTGTTTATAAATAAACTGTATTTATAAGAATATATAAAAGAAATTTAAAAAAATTTAAAAAAAACAATGAATTCCTTTCGATCTTCGAGAAACTAAAGTGTTTGAAATATGACTAAAGAAATGATTAACCAATTAACTCCGGTTTAGTGTCAAAAAATAAATTCGGACTACCAATGCATTTTTAGGTTAGTATTTCAATTCAACATTGCCGAATTATTAATATTTTAACAAAATTGATTGGCGTTAGTTGTTTTGGGATGTGAATTCAAAGACAGGTCCGCCAGTGGTGCCAGCGTATATCGATATCTTTTTATTTATTCCCTGTCTGCATCAGAGCTTAGAGCTCCAGGTGTTTCATTCACATGCTAAACAAAGAATTTAAATATAGTAACGAAGAAATGCTAAAGAATTTATGCCGCGACATTGTTGCGAATGGGAACAATAGTTATTCATTCAATCGATAATAGATCATATTAATCATGGTGTATTTTCCAAGTAAATACATATTTTTTCTCGGTACACAATTCAAAACAAAAGACAACTGAACACATAATACACATTAATTATTTAACTCCTTTCATGACATGTTAAAAAACGTGTCTGTCGAATGATATATTATCCTTTGTATATTTATATATTTATATATTCTTTACCATCGTGGTTATTTGTTTTTGTTGCCCCTATTATCTTAAAACATTTGTTCACATCACAATGGAGAGTGTTTCAATATTGTATTTGAATCATTAAAAGAACAAACAAGTTGCATACACCCACTAAGAAATTAAAAGACGACTACCTACTTATTATAGACAAATGTTAGTTGAACAATAGGTTTAAATAAACATTGTTTGACGGTAACATAAATAGTTATAAAGATAAAATTATTTTTCCAGATGTTTTTTCTGCTCTTGCTTTTTAAACTGATTTAAATAAACATTTACTCACCTTCCAGAGGTATTATTGGTTCCATGCCAAATCAAAATCAATTCAACCCAACACCTCTTTGATAAAAGTTTTTAAAAAATATAAATTAAAAATAGCCCTAGTCTAACCTAACATAACATATTTAACCAATTTTTTACATTTTTTTTCATCACTTTTAATGACTTTCTAAAGGAGGTACTGAGTTGATTTCATTCTGAGTTGTCCGGTCACCGTATTATTACCAAGTGATACATTTTATAATTATTTCGGAGAAAACACTACATAATATGTCTCTATACTTACTTTATATTATTCTTATTATTAAATTTTTGTTTGTTAATGAAATCCTCAGCGTTAGAGATCCCAGTGAGGAGTTCCATGACAATTCATCGCACGGCATTTGGCTCCCGGCAGCTACCCCCCTGGCATACTTATTTATTTATTTATTTATTACACGCCCTAATGGGCTTTTACATTCTAGTTTATAATTTGAGTACACATTTATTTTAAGTACATGAAAATAAGAACAATAAAGAAAATATAATATAATGAGAAAAAAATACTATAAACAACAAAAGCATATGTATACATAATAAAAAAACACTTATTTGTAGAAATGGTATTAAGACTTACATAATAGATAATGAAATAAACAAAAAAATTGCAGAAGTTATACACGTCTATTTGTGCCTAGATATATAAAAGAAAGGGAATAAACAATATTTATATTGGTTAATTGTAAGGTGAAATATATCTCCTAGATCAGAATATTTATTTCCAAGGCTGTGAAGTCTCGGGATTGGGGAATTTTGGTAAGACAATGTTCTGGTGTTGTTAAAATAAAATGGTAATAAATGTCGGCCAGATCTTTTGATAGACTATATTTAGGATTTAAGACAAATACTGTACAGTGTACACATTCTTAAAAAATATATAACTAAGTGTCCTCGAAGTGGTATGCAGAAAGGATTACGGTCACGACGAACGACCGCATCCTAGCTGTGACCTGTGACCTTTTTCTGATTTTCTGTTTCAAAATTTCGATTAAGCGTCACTCGTATTAAATGAGTTATTAAATATTACAATTTGAAGTTTTAGTCGTTAACAACTCGGCCATTGGCACTTTATTTTTCTGTTATTTTTATCGCTATCTTTTTAAATGATTATAAGGTTCTTTAACGAATTTATTTGTAACTTAGGTAAAGTCTCGGATAAATATATCGGATTTCATTTATATGTTGACCTTACTAAAAGTATAAATGAATATCATTTTTTATTGGAATAACTTTTGAAGGTTACAAATTGGTACATTGTCAATGTAAAATATCATTGAAGAAGAAGATAATTCTAATAAATCTTCTACGTAACATCCAGCATCAAACTTCTCTCTATCATTATCCACAGACAAACTTATAACCTAACTTGACTATTATATACCATTTTTTCTAAGGTATGTAGAAAAACCTTTTTTGGAAATTTAAAACTTCAAGTTAATAAAAAATTGTCTCTATGGACCCACATATAAATTTGCCCAATCGAAAAACCTTGAGGTTTTTCGCAAAATGCGTTAAAGTTAATAATTTTCATTTCAAAAAATATAGTTTAAAGTATAGTTTGTCACTTTAAAAAAACAGTTGTTAGATTTGTCGTTCCCAGCACCGGTTAAGACTAATTTATGTAAATACCTATAAATTTAAGTATTCAATTTTAAGCCAAGTGAGGGAGACCTACATTTTGCATTAAAGTATGATTTATGTAAATTTATTTTGCAATTTATTGTTTAAATTTTTCAACTTCAAAAAAAATCACTTTACACAAAAATAAACACTGAAAAATTCCATTTTTTCAAGAAAATTATCAACTTTAGGCCTCTTGAGGGAGACCTAAACTATCAATTGGGATAATTTTTTGTGGTATATTATGTGGGTGAAATTTTTAATTTCCAAAAAAATTATTTTTTCGATGCAGCCACTATACACTCATTCCTGGCTTACAGTGTCGAGGGTCCAGGTATCAAGGTATTATCCAATATTCGATAGACATGGTAAGTATAAAAAAAGACTTTACTAAACTTATAATTTTTCTTATTCTTTTTAATTATTTAGCCACGTAAAGTAAAAATATTACACCGTGTTGTCATTTTTTTAAATAGATCATTTTGTATCCAGTTGTATGCGTATTCATCAAACATCACGCAACAAAGTGGTGGAACTCGCTGAGGTCTTAAAAGCGCCTTTCCAGTCTGCCGGGCAGCGAACTAAAGGGTCCACCCGTCACAACACAAAGGGACTTTTAACCCCCAAACAGTGAGTGTAAAAGGTATTAGCCTTATTATTTAGAGTGGCTGATGAGAATGACTGTAAATATTATAACTGGCCAGATCCTTCAAGCTTCACAATACGGTGGTAAACATTTGTTGTAGCAATACTTTTTGGTCCCATTTTAATAGAAAGTAAAATCAATAATATTATTATGTGTAATAATCGATACTACTTTCATATCCAATGTTATATTAACAGCCCAGATCAGATGACATTATAATTATAGAATTTGTGTAAATGAAAGTATACATTAAAAAAATGTTTGCCCAAAGTATTCCTTTCAGTAGAAACTACATTAACTATCGAATGTTAGCAAAATTGAAAAATTATGACATCTTTACTATACTATACTTTATAAAAATTCAAGATACGTTACATTCATGCTAATCGAACAAAAAATGTAGCACCGCTCATGAAAGGGATAGCCATTTAAATATGAAAAGTATGTCCACAGGACTTGCGTTATCTAAGTAACACATCTTCGCTCGATTAATTAATTAATTCATCTTATCATCTGGCAAGCATTTAAACAAATTAAATACGCATTTCAAATAAAGAATTATTAATTCATAAAATATATAGCCTATACAATTCAAAAAATAATTATAAAAATCATCCTTAGGAAACCATACAACTTCCCTACTTTAGAGATATTTCGGGAATTTAATGTACCTTCTATCACAGAATTGTATAAGAGAAACGCATTATATCAAATTTATAAAGAATATTTTATCGATAAAATTCACCCCTCAGATAGCATAAGCAATAGATATAAAACTAATGGCTTAATAGCCATTCCTAAGCTTAGAATGACCACGGCTCAACACATATTTAGGAATGAGGTGGTACAATATATTATTATCCAAAAACAAAATTAACGTAACAGAAACATTGAAATATGAACAATTTAAAAAGCAAATTAAGTCCTTGAAATTGGATAATGATATATTGTATCCTTAATTACCCCTACAATATGTAATATCTAATAAAAAAATGTATTATTGTTAGTGTTGTTCGATAACTATTTTTTTTTCTCTAAATTGTATTCCTATGTCAAAAAATGTTTGTATATTTATTTCTATAAGTCTTTGATCATTGTAAATAAATACTCCTCCCATAAACACGAGCTCCTAGAGCTCACCTTATGGAGTAGTAGAATCATAAAATGAATTATTATGTAAACCAAAGTAATAATTTGTAAAGTGTATCTTCAAGAGTTGAAATAAAATAAATAAATAAAAAATCAAAATTTTAACCTACCTACTTCATCGCTTGTCTGAAATGATGAGTTCTAATGAAAAATAAGATTTTATTGAACTTCAAAAATATTATGCATTACGAAAGAATATTTCACAATACTTACTTATCCACGTACCAACAACCGAAATTAGTAAGTTTAATAATCATTAATAATCTGATTTTTTGTTGATATTCAGCGGGAGATTTTTTCCTGTTTTATAATTAAGGAAAAATCACAAAAGTTCGCCTGCGCAGAGCCATCGGAACGATGACATTTTCCTTGGGGATTGTTATAAGGTCGAAAGTATGGAAGGATTAGGAGATTGGAGAGACCAAAATGAGAAACACTATTTAAAACTGTCCACAAAACACAGCACGGATAAAGTTCCCATTCTGATGGTTTCTCCCCAAAACGATAGTAAGAAATTACTCAAAAACATTATCTTGGAATGAATAGATTTGCATAAAATATGGATTTATGTAAGCAAAACGACTAACAAAAGAAAATTATTTTTTCTTCTCGAATTCCATTCTTTCAACGAGGTCAACCTTATTTTTTTAATTCAGTACCCGAATAATAAATGTTAATAACATTGTTTTGGATTTTTTGGCAGTCGGGCATAATGCTTCTGGTTTGGTGCACAATAAAAGAATAACATACGACGCGACGGTGCAAGCAAGCATGCTTTTATTCTATGAAATTTCGCATTCACAATAAGTTATTTTAATTAGTCATCTTATCACCGTATCATCTACGACGACTATATCTACAGGCAATCTCTTAACCACCGCGCCAACTCACCCCGCGTTCCCATCAACAAATAATAACCCGACATGACAGAATAATAGAGCTCGTCACAATGAGGGGAGTGTGGGGTCGGGCCCGCGGGGCAGGGGTAAACTGTGAACTCAGTATTCACCTGGAGTGGCGCTAGGTATTGCCAGGGGAGGGATTTAGTGACTAAATTACTAAATAAATAATCTTTAGTCGTTTTCACCGAAATATTATTTCCTTACGTTTATCTTTTTTTAAACTTAAAAAAGACGATAATATTTGAATATAAGTGGAAAATTTTGCTCCTGCATTAGAGGACTTGGCTAGTGGAGAGTTGAACCCGCGATGCGCTCTAAATTCCAAACAAACAAGTCTGCCAAAAATTCTAAGACACGCCTGTCGTTCTAGAAGTATTCCTCTTTCCGTATGCAGAACCACAGATTTATAGAAAAACCACAACATTTCTAAAATCGTTAAAATAGCACGCCAGTACTAGTATCTTCAGGTAGGAATATTGCGGGAAGAAAAAATAACTATAGCATATAATTTCTCACTATCGTTTTTTTTTGTAAAATGGTACGTACTGGGGACCTGTATTCCCTTATAAATAGATGCTTATTGAAAGACTTTGGTTCTCTAAAACATGGTGACTGTTTATTAACATGTCGTAATTATAATAATACTCTTGTCGTAATTATAATAGTCCTTCCAGGCTGAAGGCTAGTTCTGATCTGCCGAGCTCCTAAACCCAGTGTTTCAATCTCAGAATTTACATTCCCGCTAAAACCTACAGGAAAATCCATCAGAATTCGATCGATCATATCATCATTATTATTGAATATTTACGTCCATCCTTGTGGCTAAAGAATTTCAGTTCAAATTTTCTCCAAAAATTTTTGATTCCGCAAGGAAATCCGTCATCCTGTAAATCCCGCTGGACACAAAATTTTCCCGTTTCGAGGCACTCCGCCAGATACTACGGGAAATCCGTCATCAAAATAGCAACACTTCTGAAACCTAATGACTCTGTACATTTACCTTCGGTCACCATCGGCACAACTCGGCAACAAGACCATGTAACCCGAAGAGCCCGTAGACTGTTAGAACGAAATCATAGACTATTATGATACATTACACTAAGTTACATTTTCTACAATGAACATCAATAATTTTTTTTTTTTTCTTTCATATTTTCATTTAGATTATAAGTGTTATCTTCTTCTTCAATGAATTATTTTTGTACTTAGGTTCAAAAATTTTCGCAATCTATTACGCTTCATAATATATAATAAAATATAATGGATTGATTGCAGAAATTAACACACAAATGAACTCACAACAGCACATTTTTCTTAAACATTTTTTCATGATTTGTTTTTTTTTTTTTTACTTTCAGGTTCTTAGTCTATTACAACACTATTCATGCACATAACTCATCATAATTACTGAAATATTTTTTGAACGTAAACAACATAAGTATACAGATTAACCCATTCAGCCCATTCAAACGGAACTGGTTCTTTTGATCTGCATCCACACAAAACTGTAAAGTACCGCACCGGGTGAATACAATTCAGTGTTGCAATTAGCCACTTGGATGCGCCCCTGTTGTCAAAACAGGAAACTTGATAGGCGCAATTTGGGTAGATTAATCTCCCACGAACCGAACCGGATCCGATTCCGGCCCGACAATGATGAAAAAGGATCCTTGTTTGAAGGACGCAGATTAATATGATAGAAAACCCCTTGGTATTTTAATTAAATTTAATAATTTAAGGAATTGCCTAAAATTAGTCCCAACCTCGATTTTTTTTTTGCTATGGGAATTATTTTAATCGAAATTCTTTTTTTCGATAGTTTATATGGTAGAGAAGAGAAGTATATTTTTAAATCACCAGTTCTCTTTATAAATCATGGTTTATATATAATCACACTTATCCTTATTTGACTGTCCTAAAACGGGAATCATCCTAGTTGGACAGTCAAAACATTTCACAAATAATGTACATAAATGTGTAAATATTTTACTAAATAAATTTATTATAATTTTATTGAATGCATCTATTTGAGTTTCACTTTTGTTTTCTTGATTGAACGAATGTACGAATGAAGTGGAATCTTCAGAGTAAAAATTAACCCACTTCCCGACTCGTTGTCGATGACAATGCATTCTACCAACATTTAATAGCAATCACGCTTACCGACGCGGAAATATATGCATTTTAAATTCTATGATTTGCAGCACTTGATATACGAAATAAATGTCGGTCAAATCCATTCGGAATTTGGCTTAGTTGGGAGCGTGGTTGACTCCAGATCCTGTTAAGGAAGGTTCAATTCTCAGTCAAACCAAAAAAAAAATAGGTTTTAAAAGACATTTGAAAATAGATGTATTATAGTCGTAGTCAAAAAATGTTTTCACTTTTCGATTTTTTTTTAAATTAAAAATTCTCTAGGTATAATGCTGTCTTACACATATACACACCCAAATATTAACATGTACACATCCAAAGATTTTTTTTTTAAATTGACAGAAATTTTAAAATAAAAATGCTAAAATAAATTAACTCTCATTTGCATTTCTTTAGCCAACGTTTCGGACAGCGTTACAGTTTCCAACATCAGGGCAGATGTGTAATTACACGAAACGTTGGCTAAAGAAGGAGGTAGCGCAACACGGCATAACACCCCAAAAACAAATAACGAAAATACTTTTGGCCGTGAAAATCTAAAAACGTGTCTCATTTGCATATCTAAAACACTTATTTAGAATCAGGAGAGAAAATTTAATTATTCAATTTACTATGGTTATCATTTTCTTTTTAAGGGAATTCCATTTGGTTCAGTGTTATACAAATTTTTGTTCTCGATTAATACTGGTACTGCTATAGATTAAAATAATTTCAATTTGTACCTGTCATTACCAAACGGAGCACAAGTTCAAAGATAAGTGACTAAAGTTCACAAAATAAATTAGTGATAGATCCGTTTAACCTCTCCTTCTTTCTCCATAAACAATCATGCACCCATGCAGAGATTACAGTGGAGCTCCCAGCAAAAGTCCATCCACATCATGCTTTTATATTATCACATACTCTTTCTGCTTCATCATCCAATTCCAACTCCAACCCTGTAGGGAGGGCGTGTCCCCCCCTCCCCCCTCCTCTTCCCAACCCGGCCAGCATCCCGCAGAAATGACACATCAACATGAAATTAACGTTTCGGCTGCGTGTTGTTTGCGGCTTTGTGCCCGCGTCAACGCCGCGTCACACCGGAGCGCCATTCCGGCGGCTGTCAAAAAGTAACGAGACCCCTTCAACGTTTTTATTTCAAACAAACAAACAATAGTAGGTCGTTATAATGAATTCTGTTTGTAGGGAGGGGTATTTTTTAACTAAGAGCAACAATTTTTCCAGGTATTAAGTCGTACGGAGTATCTTCAGACGAAATAAGTTAATAAATTAAGATGAAGTTATACGTGAAATCCCATTTAGATACTATTTAGATTCATCTTTACGATGAATCGGTTTACAATATGAACATTAAAAAATATGCTACGGATAAATTGAAGCTTTTACTAGCTTTTCTATGTATTGAAATTACAATAAAATTATTATTTATATAACAAAAAATACAAGCGTTAACCACTAAAAAAGATGTTTTATCATGACTTAACTATGAAGTAATATAAGAAACAATATTTAAAAAATACCGTTCTATGGCTAAGACTATTTTTGAGGTTTTGTATGTTCTAAAATTTTTTCATTATTATAAAATTTTGCACATAATGAATAAAAACCACTTTTTCGCTTGCTTGCCTCATGCAAATACGAAGCGCGATTTTAAATTTTGTAGGCATGATAATCGAAATATTTCTAGCGTTTATATTCCTCTCAACGATTTTTAATGGGTAGTATAATGTTATGTTATTTGTCATTCTCAGTGGTAGGTATAGTATGCGCCAAACTTTAATGCCGACCTAAAATTGAGTGCGACAGAGAAAGGCGTGGGTGGGGAGGCTTGCCACTTTTCTGTCCTTAAACTCGCCTATTGCGTCGATTTCTGTATCAACGTCAGGCCGGTAATAAAGTTTGGCGTGTACTATATCACGCAAAGACCGTCGACCAACCTCTCCGAGTTTTGCAGATTTCCTGCTACTAAAATCCAATTTGGCATTGGGTATTTGTCTCATAAGACGATATATTTCATGTTTTTTAAAATCGTTTGTAAGTAATATACAGGAAGTGTCTTAAAATACTGTAAGTGGGACATATATTGGCCCGAATTCTGGGAAAATATTTTTTTATGTATGTTTTCGTGGCAAGAATTGTTGTCAGTGGTGAAAATGCTTTGAACTCTCGGATTTCTCATGGAACATTCCTAGGTAGTATTATTGTACTATATGCAAAATTTAGCCCTTCAATATCTGTAAAAGGGAAATCAGCGAGATAATCCTACATAAACAGCTGCGAATTGATTTAATTTTAAAAAGTGTGAAAGTAACCGCAAGAAACAATCTTTTTGATTATGAACCTAAAATATTTCTCACTCTATTTAGTGGTTTTGCGTGACAAATTCATAAAATAACTCTTTGCTAAATTTGCCGAAGCTAAATCCAAAACAGAATCGTGACGAAGGTACGATCATATTGTGTTTCGGAAGCTGCTTATCATATTCAAAGAATTCTGTTTCTCACTTTTAATAATAATCCCACATTATTACTGTCCAAATTAGCTGTCAGTTTGAATGACAACCCGTTTTTCCCGTTTCTCGTTCGGCTCAATCAATCTGAACCACGATGCATTTATGTCAATCATTTGCAACCCCTAGAAACCGACCCACCGTTTGGCTTCCAGCGATTTAACAGGCCGGCCCTCCAAACAGGATCCGACAAAAGAAATTCGAGTGCTTTTATTAGCACATAACATCAGAAAGGGACTTGCAGATCTGGTATCAGTTTACAGAGGATTCATGTCGATAAAATACTTTTTTGTCACGGGTGATGTGGTTGGGTAGATGGGGGTACAATATCTTTAAATGACATTAAAAATTCCTTTAAAAATTCTAATTTATGAATTTGTGGAATCATTACTTCATTTCATTTGAGGTGATCACCCAAATAAGATCACAGTGGTCAGAAATACAACGCAAACTTTGTATACGATAAAAAACCAATATTATCTTTTGGTAACAGGAATCAATCCTAAAAATCGAAAAAAAAATCATTTCAATTCACAAGCATAGGCCATAACAATTTCAAGTAGGTACTCAAAAGTTTTTATCCTGGAAAATAGAAAATACTCATTCATTCCGTGGTAATGGCATTTAAATCAGCAATTTCTATTTTTATTTTTTATTTATTTTATTTACGCCTATTTAGGCTTTTACATATATAATATAACAATATTTACAAAATTATACTCGTAAATAATACAGGAAACGACTGTTCAACACACTTGCACAAAAATAAATATAAAGTAAGAATATTATTGAATTTGATCCACACAGTATGTAGGTAGGTACAAAATTTTATAAGATAGCGAGAAGATCTCAATGAAGCTATGTAGGTACAAAAATGACTCCAGTACAAAGTAATAGGAGTACAGACGTAGGCATGCATCACCTAGAAGAAAAAAAAAATAAATAAATAATAAAATAAGAAGCAATTACTTTGTGGTTAGACATTATATTTAAAAGAATTAAAACACTTTGTATTTAAACCAAGAATTTATTATTTTTTATATAACTACCGGTTTCGCTTCGACCAAGCTAAAAATAAATTATTTATTCGTTTAGCACAAAAGATTTTACTACCAGCTAGCAGCTAGACACATGCCCATAGTACGGTGGTCGTATTATAGTATAGTATCGTCGACTCCAATAAACCCAAACGAAGTTCTCAAACAAGAAAGCTGTACGTAAGTATGAGATAATAGATGTTCCAAGATCATGAAATAATACCAAAAAAATTTTTTTTCAAGTATTTGTACCATCCCCCGTCTCCCCTGATTAGCTACAATTTGAGGCACGCCTCAAATGTTTTGCGGTGCAGTTGAAACGACGTGACACAAATATGGTTTCAATTATCGCGTCAGACATCTCATGGATCAAGATCCCGCTCTGAAAGGGCAGCACAGCCCGCGGTGGGAAAGCTAGCGACCCTTTGTGTTAGTTAATCCCCACCGGTGACGTGTCATCAGATTTTGCGTCAAGTAGCTCATTGAAAGCGGTGACATTTGAGATTGTAGTGTGAAATGTGAAATATTGCCCGTGGTGGAATAATGGTAAGCCCAGTAGCGGAATCTGAGAAAGGTTTGTTTGCTAGGTTTTTTTGTGTCATGTTTTGAAAAAGAATGGTGAATTCAAGCCGCAGGAGTGGAACGTTGCATAAGCAGAGCTTTTGTATTATTTTTGTTTCATGGTAAAAAAAGACAAAGGGCACACCTTTCTAAGTGATATATCCTGTCAAACAGGGACAAGAGGGTTGTTTGATGGGCGATCAGGATAACTTGTAGCTTATAGTATAACAGAAGAGGAACTTGATGCCATCAAAAATTGTTGGATATTCCTTTACTTTGAACGCATCACAAAAGATAGTTTTGCCAACGGGATAGCTCGGTACTTACTTTCTTCAAAACATATATATTATTTCTTCATTAGTTCTTACCTGATAAAAAAATGCGCTAAAATGGGTGCACTGGTAGGCATGGTACAATAATTTATATTGTCAACAAATCTGTTTCTTGTCACTTTTATCTAGAAAAGGACCAAACCAAAGAAAAAAATCATAAAACTTTTGAATCGTTTGACACCGCAATATGAAACATTATTTCATATTAAATTGATGTATGGGAGTGTCAAAACGTGTTCTATTCACATGTTTCTTTTATGACAAATGTCGTGTCGACTCAAATCACAAAACAAGATCAACAAAACAACCAACGCGTGCTCTCGAATTACGTGTTTATAAAAGCTTCGTGTTCCTTGCGCAATTCAGTGAAAAATCATATAAATCTATTGGAAACAGCTAAATAGCGGATGTAACAATGCATTTTTCCAAACTTTTGTTGGATTTCCAAAGCATCCAAAATAGCCCTAATTTTGACGGTCAAATTTGGTAATATTGGCGTACTTAGTTTTTACCTGCGCCCATTTTACTCCGCAATGTTCACGTTAAGGTTTGCTATGAGTTGTTTTTTTCATTTTGCTAGTGGCTTATATTTATGCAGCTATTGGAAATTTGAACAAGGCGTATAATTTATAAGTATCTTATTTTGACATGCATAGCGTGCAAATTTTTCTAACCTAAATGCATACACACAGCCGAAGAACTGAGAACAGTCATAAAGCTATTCTTATCGATAATTTCTTGTTGATACACATATTTTTGCAAAGACGCCTGAATCAATATTTGTAAAATTAATCAATTGATGTCGGAATATAAATTGATGTTAATTACTTTAGCTTTGAATACAAAAATACGCGTTCAATGAGTAATTAATCATTCTATGATCGAGCCAGGTTCTGTTGGTATTTCTTTCTTAATCGGGTCGGTTAATTGTCTGAAACTTTGTAAACATTAGGAAGTTATTTCTTGTACCAAGTAATTTTTAGTATTCTCATAACTTATCGAATACACGAAATTTATTTTTAAAAAATCAAGTGAAGCACTTGAACAACTCATCTGCGGGTGCAAGCAAAACGAATTCAAAATCAACTTCCATTGCAATTTCAGGGAGAAGACGTCATGTGGTCTGTTACCACCACCGTGATATAAGATAAGGACATATTATAAAGTGACTTTTTTGTTTGTGTGTTCCCAACTCTCCCGCATAGATACAAGTGTCCAAGTCCCAATTGCTAAACTAGAAGTAAAATACCAATATTATTTTGGGGAATATTGTATGGCGGAATAAATATAGGATAAAGGCAAGAAAACAGACGGTAGACTTTTGGGAGAACTTAGCAATTTGGATCTAGTCGCTAAACGTACGTAAACCCGTTTCACTTCAGTAGAGCTGTAATGAAAGAGCGCTAATTTCATTAAGGCCCGGCTTCCCGCATTTCTACCGAATTATTACATATTATCCTTAAACACTTTAAGTTTAAAAGCTCTTAAAAAATATATGTTTTTCTTGAAGATAATATCTATACATTCCCCACGCCAAAGCGGCAATTATATGAAATTTCCTCGATAGAAAAAATCGCAAAGTATGCTCCGAAAAATATTATAAACACGTATTATTCAGTTATTATACAAGTTTTATGTATGAAAAATTCACAGTGTTTTTTTAGATGCTATTTTAGACATTCCCCACAACATTTTTGCTCTATTTTAAACGAATCGTGTTTTATTAAAAATTTTCACAATTTGTTAATTCATGTTTAGGAAATCGATACTTTCCATTTTATCAGTTTGTACATTATTATATTGCCAAAATAATATCAATTATGGATTCCCTACTTGTTGCTTTTTCTTCAAAGACAAAATATAAAAAATAAACAACATATAATTCATTCATTTTATTTATATATAGCCAGTCGAGGAATCGAACACGGGACGCCCGGGTGGGACCCAAACGCGATGCCCACTCAACCACTGACCGGTCATTTTAATATGCGCTTCTTCTAACATTCGTATTTACATATCTCGCCTTCTTCTTCTTTTCGAAGGGGTATTACCGGGCCTTAAAGCGTTCACCAAGATAATACTAAAATAGTGATAATGTCTCTTGCCAACTTCGTACTGAATGGCTGTTTACCTACATATTATTTCATATATTTATTCATACTCTCACAAATATTTCGACGGTCCCGAAGAACAATGTAGGATCTTCTAGAAATTGAGAATCGTTTTGATTGCTTATTTATTGCTCTATTTTCCGCATTTTTAATGCGAGTAAATGAGATGCAAAATGTCCGAACAATATTATAATTTTTGATCTCAAAAACATCAAAAATGCAGAAACTTTGGACAGCTCTACCGTAAAACTACAAAAGTGCGCATCCGATATTGTTCCTCGAGACACATCTTTTTAAATATTTCATACTTTGAGAATTTTGTGACATGCTAATTCGGATATTGATCCTTCACCTGTGGAAGCTATAAACATCTCAAAATTTCGACGTTTTGATCTATTAGCTTTTATACATCTCATAAGAAAAAATAATATTTTCTTCCAATCAGCTGTCCACACAAAGCACAATGCACGAATCTATCTGAGCAGTCATTTCGCGGTTTAGACGTTTGAGTGCAAATGTGAAATTTAAATATTTTTATTACCACAATTTTGATGTAAAGTATTGTCGTAATCATAAATTTATTTATTTTTCTGGTGGTTGTAAAAGAATTCGAGGATCATACAAACAAAAGACGTAAAATTCTAAGAGTTGTAAATTTCTTGAAGGATTAATTTCCACCAGCATGGTGAAGATTGACTGAAGATAGCAAACCTCCAATAGGAGTCCTATCCTATTATATGTGAGGGCTCCACAAGTAGTCGAAAAATTATAACTTTTCTGATTCTTAGCGCCGCGTTGTCAAAATGAATAATTACAAAGATTCAATACTAGCAATCTTCATAGGTCATGTTTACCTAATATTTTTTGGAAATGAAAAAATAAAAGGGATGTAGAATGTAATATATTATAATTAGTTTATGATTAGTTCTCACATTACTTTAGTTGTCTTTGGGCTCTTCGGGTCACATGGTTTCGTTTCCGAATTGTGCCGAAGGTAATTGAAGATATATGTGCAGAGTCATTAAAATTCTAGAGCTCCGCAGACAAATTCTTGCTTTCAGCTAGGAATGACGTTGGTCTTCTGAAATATAATTATAATTACGATACGCCAATAAACAATCACTGTGATCTAAATCAGTGTTCCGCAAACTTTTTGCGTTCAAGGTATACATACCAAAACAAAAAATTTTAGAGGAACACAAAAAAAAAACAATGTTTATTTAATATTTATAAGGTGTTTAAGGAAAAATGTGAGCCTGCTTAAATGAGCACAGGCAATCAAAATTTGGAGCAATCGTTGATAATGCTGCTCTTATCTCTTCGTCGATCACTCTCCGGCGTTCTATTTTTTTTTTTTAATCTAATGTAGTGAGAGTTGAAAACCCCAATTCTCTTAAGTTGGTGGTGGCAAAATTTGCCGTGCTATTGCAATTCTCTTACCATTTAATGGTAAGAGAATTGCAATAGCACCAATCTTACCATTTAATGGTAAGAGAATTGCAATAGCACGCTTTGAAAGCAGTTGATATTCATTTTTTATGTGCTAGCTCTGTTTCAGAAAATTTTAGTTTTAATGTCCCATCAGTTTTTAACTCCGTGAATTCTTCATGCTCGCTTACAGGTAAGTGTCCAAGGGAAATGCTATTTGAGAATAGATTCTTGAAGGAAAATGAGGCTTCTTGGATTTAACTAGCATATTAGCGATCACATAGTTTGCTTTTTACGCATTGTTTGATGTTTTGAAAGATGAACTAATGAGAGTTACCTGTTTCTTAGACTGGTTAGACACCGATGGGTTTTTGGCAATTAAATGTTGTAAAATTTGACTGCGCACCATCGAATTATTACCCAAAGCTTCTCCACAAACAAGACATTTTGGGAGTGGTCATGATTCGCCTCCGCAAAATTTGAAGCCATAACTTACGTAGCTCTCATCATATTTTCGATTAACAAGCTTAGATTTTTCTTCGTTGACTCTGCTCCTTCTTGGGCATCATTAGTTCTTGACAAACTTGCGGTACGTTTAACGAATTTATCCGTTACATTGTCACATTGCGGCGGGGCACATCAACTGCTGACCACGGTACACCACTGTGCTGCGACACACACTGCGGAACACTGATCTAAAGAACCTAAGTCTTTCAATAAACACCCTAGAATACTGAAGAATACTGATGGCAGTGCTTACACGTGTAAAATGTCTCTAGAGAGAACATGGGAGATATTACAGAGAATAATTGAGGGGGTATAAAACACATTATTAACCATTTTGCTAATCTTTCAAAACCGTTTAGTTATGTGAAATCTAGAAAAAAGTTTCTGATTCATGAATCCACAACGCAGTACAAAAAATGACACTTTCCAAACCACTAAAACTGTAAATAACAAAATTCCGTGGAAATTTTCTTTCTCTTACAAAAGCACTTTGAAAAATTCAGTTGCGCAACAAAAATAAACGTTTACTTCTTATTAAGTAAAAACGTGTAAGTTACAGTCCACGAGTAGCTCTCAACTCTTAGCTTTTTTTCTCCCGCATAAATAACTATTAGGGCGTCAGCAGGGGAGGTGGGTGAGGGTGGTGATGGGGTGGGGGTGGTAGTTGTAATGGACGGCAAGGGGTGCAGAGGGCTTGGGGGGGGATTTAAGGGTGGGAAGGAGAGCAGATTGCCCCATCAATCTTGGACGCTAATTGTGGGCCGGGCTGTTTGCAGTTCTCTCGCCAACGCAGTATGAATACCAAGGAATTTGAGGGAATGGTTTGTTGTTTCTAAGAAGTCTATAAAAATATAAACAAGTTTAAATTTTATGAACCAAGTTAAACGATCACCGTTTTAAAACACAAAATCAAACTTCTTTTATAATGGTATATAAACCAATCACAACATATTGAAATTATGTGCGTTCCATGGTAAACTCTCGAATGGGGAGACCTGGTGTCACAAATTCAAAAAGATTTTTGGTCAAAATTTAATTCAATACTTAACAACAATAAAACTTAATTAACCACATGACATTATTAATCGATTAAAACTGACGAAAAATAACACAAATAAAAATAAATATATTGAATTATATGATTATAATTGTGAATTATAACATTAAAACTAAAACATTGTATGAATCGCATATTAAATATCACAAAACAATACTCTAATGTTGCCGTGAAACTGACGCGCATGCGCGGATGAACCATAATATTTTCACGCTATTTGGTAGATTGGCGCATTCACGCATTCAATTTTTCCAGATCTATCGCAGAAAATTAAAGACAATTTTTGTTAGTAATAATTCGAAAAGAAAATGTACAGTCTTTATTCAATGTGCAACGAAAACACCGTTTAACGGTTGGGAAGTGTTTTTTATAAGTAAAGCTGTGTGAGTTTAAAATTAGTTTCCGTGCATTTCTTAACACTTTTTTTTCACAAAAAAGATTTAATGAAAGTTTTGTAACGTAACAGACTTATCTAACTATTCTTCCGAAAATAAAATTTATAATTTTTTTTTTAACAAGCAAGTATTTAGTAACTCGTATCAGATTCGTCTCACCATATTTATTTTTCCCATATCAATTACCAACATCACCGGCAGACCATTCCGCAACCGCCACGGAACTAACGGCGATGTTAATCTTCCCAGAGCTGACTTTTACTGCGGCTTTTAAACTCTACTTCACAAATTAGCTGAAAAAGTGGCGCCCATTGTGTGTAGCGCCCCCGGCCGACGCGGGCGGCAAATAAATCACTGCTGCGGCCCTGGGACCCACACAGATGTACTCGCCTCTACCTACCGCCTGCCTGCTTATGTGAGTTCTAAATACGTCAGGGCTGGCGCTAGGCCGTAGAAATGGATACTATAGTACCCACGGCATACATAATACTTAGAGAAATACGACCGAAAGCTAAATTGAGAAAACATTTGTTATTTGTTTGATAGATAATCAATGATAAATCACTCGCAAGATTGATGTACTTACTATTAAAAACAACTTTTTGTGCAGTTAGTTAATTAAATTTCTTTCAGTTATAATATATTCCAGTAAATTCTAAACCTATAACATTTACGGTTTAAATAGAATTGGGTGTTGGATGAAAGTGGGTAGACTGAATGCTATCGAAATGAGATCTCTGAGGCGTATGTGGTGTAAAACAAAATATGATCCTGAGAGAAATTTGGACATTTGCATGGAATGCAAGGATGATGCAAGTTATGAGTAAGATTAAGAAAGAGACGTTTAGATTGTTAGCCGCTCTATGTGCACGTACACAGAGCGAATTAAAGAATAAAGTAGTGTAAGTAGGATGTATGCCGCCCAATGTGACTGTGGTGTAAGTTTTACACCATCTCTTTTTTCAGCTTGATTCCCGTATAGAGACCAAAGACAACATTTTTCGCATTACCCGATCGCTATTTCCATCTCTATTTTCATATCTACGATTTAAATTGACATCTCTGCAAACAATACATGAACCATGTAGTTTGCTGTGATGCCAACTGAAATCGTAGATATGAAAATAGATGAAAATAGCGATCGCGTAAAGCGAAAAATGTTATCTTTGTTCTCTACGGGAATCGGGCTGAAAAAAGAGATGGCGTAAAGTGGTCGTAAGAAAAAGTCGGGGAAGTCAGAGAAAAACATGGCACGATCAAGAGAACCAAATACTTGAGTCGGGCCATATCAAAAGAGTCAGAATAACAGAGGGGTTTGAATCAGACAGTGTATGAATGTGAATGTAGCAAGCAGTGCATGCCAAGACCGAGTTGTTTGGCGGTCCTGCCTACCCCTGCAAGGAAACTGCGGAGGGTCAGTTAGTTAATTAGTAGTTTCCTAAGTATATCAGAAAAGTGTTTTTTTTCCAACTTGATTATATTTTCGTATTTGGATATTTTTTATTGATTTATGTAACCTACCTGCGTTGCTGCGAATTTTTCTTTATTTTTTTATTTATTCAGTGTCTTGATAGTTACGTAATTAGTGGATTTTTCGACAATGCAGGGTTTATGGAGATCGATTGTATAGAATAGAGCATTAACATTTGAAATAAGGTAAAAAAATATAAGATATTATTAATATATCAAAGAATATTAAAAAAAAAAACATATTTTTAAAGAATATAAAGGAATGAAAATGAGCAATTGTATTGCTCAAATTAATCAAAGCAGATAGTGATGAATGTGATGACGACAGAATCGTTGGGTTAATTTGCGTGCGCAAGTAAATTTTATTCGATTGGTTTGTGTTATTTCACAATTTTAATTGCAACAATTTTCAGAGTGGAAGATACTCTCAGTATACCCTGCTGTAAGACCATCCAATCCTAGTGTAAGACCATCATTCAGATCTGAAACATTGCTTGAAATGGCTTTAGCCGTGTTTGGTGACGAGATCTGAACCGCCAGGTACTTCCCCTTCTTCCTCTTCCCCATCTTCTTCCTCTTCACCATCTCCTTTCCCTCTTTAGTACCTTCAACATCACAATGTATCCAAATTGGGGATGTCATCGTTTCACTAGCTCCAGGCGGTTGGGAGCAGTTGGGACTCTTGTGCAGTACTCACATATAAAAAGCAGTAAATAAAAATTAGCATTGATCATCAAAAGACCTAAAATTCATAGTACTTTAGTAAATGTATTATATTTTTTTTCATGTTAGTTTGTTTACCTTCACCAAGATATAACTTCACTTATTGATATGTATTAATAAGACTTGTGGCGATTTCCACACAATTGTTCAAGAAATGTAAATATTTGCTGCATTTATCCAGCAGCGTAAAGAATGCAGCTTAAAGCTCGTAAAAATAGGCGAAATGACAGGCCTATGGCGCGGACGCGGGCGGCGAGCGGTAGCGGCGAGCGCTGGCAGCGAGGTGGCAAAGCGCTGGAAACGAGGTGGCAACGAGGCGGCTGGCGAGGTGGCGAGTTTCCCGCCCAAAAGTGGCATTTTTCCTTGCGGGCCCATAAATCCCGCGCAAACCCGGCACGCCGCTTACGTATGAAGATAAACTTTTCCAAGACACGTATATTACTCCCGTGAAAAATGCCCGCGTGATTTATCGCTACAAGGCGACCCGAGGTACGGAGCACGCCCGTTATTTATCTTCTTTAACTTTTTAAAAACACAACCGACTTGCCACCTTGGCGTGCGTCGAGACACACATAAGTCAGCCAGATATTCCCGCTGAAATAATAATGTATGCGCTCCCGCAATGCATAACTTAATGCGAATTTGTCCCGACTCGTAATAATTCAAAGTGTTTCTTTGCCGTTCTCTTTGCGAGACTTCTGCTACGGAGCTTTAAGCTTTGGGCTTTATGCTTTAACTTAGTTAAGTTTCGCAGATATTTTTCTTTTGCGAATTTTACGAAAAGAAAGCGTCGTCGAGGTATATAATTTGTTTGTTTTCGTACCAAATGAACAAACATCGTTAGTCTCTAGTCTTAATGATCGTTTTCCATTAAAAGCCATAAAAATACGTATAACCAATATCTGCTTTGTCCAAAAATGTTGTATAGGTCGTTCTTCTTTTTAAACTGGATAAAGTTGTCTCCAGTGGAGAAAAATTCAACAGAATTACTAATATTATTATTTTATAATTACTTTAAAATCTACCGCGCTAAAGACGTAACGACTGTGTGCGTTATGTTAATATTTTTGTAGAAAAATTACGTTACAGAGTTGTAACTCCTCTAGATAGAAGTGTTTTTCACACAAATCACGGTTGTCTTCTGCCACCTCGACTTACGTGTATTCTATAATTTACAAAAAAATGATATGACGACATAAAATATAAAACTATTTTTAAACTCCAAAGGGTATAAATAACCTATCAAGTAACAGCGATTATTATTTTTAATGACGTCTAATAAAACATTTTTAAAAATCTCGCAAATGTCGTACGACACAATTCTGTCACGTGGGTTGTCATTCGAAATAGGTATACACGCAGCTCGTGTTTTTCACCCCAATAGGCATTTTAGGCCTCCTTCCCCCTTTGCTACAATTTTCCCTCTGAGATCCAGAGAGATTCATTAATAGTAAAAACAAAATGTAACAGAGTGGTAAAAGTTATGTAGGTTAAAAAGAAGAACAACCCGTATATCCTTATATAGAGATTAATGTTATTTCAATGGTTTAGGAAAAGGAGGTTCTATCATACTCGCACCTACCTCCTACGATCTCTACAGCAAAAATTCAAATGATCTGATATTGGAACACAAGTAAAAATTAAAGTAAGGGTTGCAATGTGTTTTGTTGGAACCTACCTACCATTTGTAATTTTAAAAAATGTCTCTGTTTGGTAAACTTATTTTCGTATTTCTTTTAAGAATAATCAGTCACTGACGTTACGCGTGAAACAATGTTTAATGAAGAAACCAAATCTGCTTTCAATACATTCCTCAAATTCTAGGGATCTGCCTTTTCAAATGCTGCGTATGTCAAGTCAGTAATAAAATCATCAGAATTTATTTACTATATATACAAAGTGTGTTTAATGCGCAATTATTTATGTCATCATCGCCAATCAGTAGTCAGTGCACAGCCACTTTACCGCAAACGCTATCGATAAATCTAAACCCATAAATACTGTTTACATCGCCTATAAAGTGGTATAAAGTCCTTACGGCGCGCCGGGAAAGGCAATACGGGCAAAAAACTACTAACACTTAAATGAAATGTTAATGTTTTAATAAGCCGTGATGCGGACATGCAATTATGAGCCCTGTGTGAACACTGCAATTACGTGCAATTAAAACACGTCAAACCTTCAATTAGAGCCCGCGCAGTAAGGCTCACAATCGCCCGACGTCTCGCGATACGCGACGGCGAACTCAGTGACTTTCAATGTGTGATTTACGATTATGTTTGACGTACCTATATAATTAATGTCTTCATCATGGATACATTTTAAGTATTATATGGTATTGATTACTTCACATACGATACCTGACCGTGGCCATTTATTATGGAATTCTATTTTTTTTCCATTTTTATCTACGAGTTATTTAGCAATAACAAATATTTTCCATTTTTCATCAATGCAACCAACTAAAAGGTTTTTCGCATTTTTCAAATGTTTTCAAATCTAGCTTAGGCTAGCAGTGAGGTGAACTCTTTTGTGCCTGCCTTTCTTACTTAAGCCAACGAATCGAAGAGCGTTGCAGCGTTCACCATCGGGAGAAATTAAAAAAATCCATGTCCTTATGATGAACACTGCAAGTGTTGGGAAGAAAGAAGTGGGAACCTAACAAGATTTTTTATTTGTCTTCTTCACAGGCCTTCTAAAGTTCAGTTTTTACAAACCTCCCTCATATTACGTCTCAAGCATTATCGTTCTTGACGAAAGCCCGCGGATAGGTGCCAATGTTTCATGTTTTGGTGATCTCTTTTCTCTCTTTCTTTCCCATTCCAACCACAGAAGAAATGACACCCCGAGAAGCAATTAAATCTATTGACTTCGCTGAAAATCTGTGCATTTTATCTGGCCATTATCTAATAATTTTGGGAGGCGGGTGTGGCTACCGCCGCCCCGTGAACCATTTATTGGATAACCAACACCTCTGCTAAAGGTCTCCTCAAGTGGTTCGCTACGTTTGGTGACTTAGCAGGGATGCTCGGGTTCAAGAGGCGAGGTTTGTCCAGGTCTTGGCGGCGGATGCGACTGCCCACCTGCTGCATGGTGGGCCGAATCGAGATAGAATGGGTGAGGGAGACCTTTTGACCTTTCCAGCCGGGCTCGCACCGCAGTTGGAGGGATCAATTCATACGTCCACCTCTCCTGGACATACTACCCCCAGATTCCTACCCACCTCTCACACCTTTTTCCTTCCCAGTACTTCCTAACCCCCAGATTCCCACCCACCCCTCACACCTTTTTCCTTCCAGAACTTCCTATCCTTCCCATTCTTAAAAAGACCCTCCACACAGCTTCCCCTAAGATGACATAGGTCCTGATGGAAATTCGGGCCATCTGTGTTTTTTTTTTTTTTTTTTTTATTAGCAACTATATAGAATAATTGTACACACAAAATAAAATGATGAATTTAACGTTAAATATTGCAATTCTTAGTCCTCCTCACTAGGGGGTCCTGTGCCGAGGCGGACTAAAATTATTTAAATATATTTCATTTGTCTTCTATGTCGTGGAGCTTATGTAAAAAAAAACAAATTTTTATAAATGTGAAAAGAAATTTGAAGATTTTACCCTTCAGTGGAATGTTTAGTCATTGAAGAATAATATAACATTAATGAATCAAAGTTATTCCAATAAATTAAATGTTCCTTCTAGACTTATGAAAAAAAAATTTAAAAATCGGATATTCGAAACACTATCGAGGTTACAAATAAATTCCGATAGAACTTTGTGTTCATACAAAGATGCAACTAAAAATATGAGAATCAGTTCAGCAAAAAATGACTTAAATAATCAGGTCTCAATGGCCGAGTGGTTACCGGCGTTGTTCATCCATCCGTTGACCATCCTTTTTTTATTTTCTGTGTTTTTTTCTATTTCATTCGTTTAGATCCATTAATATTATCTTCTTCAATATTTAGCTAATTTTTTGCGTGATATCACTTCAAGGTCGCTTAAAATATATTAGGCTAGTAAAAACATCTTTTGCGAAGAGTTTGACATGATATACCAGCTGAGAGCTCTATTTTGACCTCTCTTTCTGACACGTACGTCATTTTTTGAGAAGTAAACAACGAATCTACCGGTGTTACGCCCCTACAAACGAAATTTCGTGCAAAGTTTGAGAGCCAGCGTGCCCGGGATTTATTACAGTAGACATGCGGCACACATAATTGCACGTCATGCGATTCCAAACATGTTTCTCCCGACACCACTGCCAGTAGTAATATCCTCACTCCAGAACTGCACCCACATTCGTTCGGTGAAATAATAATTATTGTTATTGCTGCTGAGGGGAAATTACAGATGGATTTTAACGAAGACTCAGCAACTCTGTCAAATGCAAGGGGGAACAAATTACTCAACAGAAACCAGAAATTGCGGACATTCTCGGTGACGACACGAAATATTACGTCAAGGTGAAGAATTATGGATGAAATTTTATAGGGAAGTATATTATAAACGTTGTTGTTGCCGAAAGAGTTATAAGTACTCGTATCTTTAGTTTTGAGAAAATTTGGAAGGCTGAAATTTTTTTTTCAATCTTAGTCTTCCAGCAATAAAAGGGGTGAATATTTGTCGCTATCTTGAACTGCCATGCCCTACACATGTTCTAATTTAAAAAAGGAAAATGTGAACATTCTAAGAGAATCACATAGGATTCTGAAATGAGCTGATGGGAATCTAGTTCATGTGATGGAAATATACTTGTTCATAAATTCATACTTGTTCTCGACATATAATTGTTCATAATTCTAGCTAAAGGGCTATTTTTAACGAATTTGAGTTTCTTATAATGTTATATTACCAATGTGTATCGTATAACTTATATGTATCAAAAAACATTTCCATGGATCTATTTAACCATCACATTGTTTCCAGAAGGGATAGGCATTTTCCCCATATTTCTATACGGTGTGGAAACTTGAACACTTAGAGCCAGCTAAAGAAAGCGGATAGACGCTCTCGAAATGGGGAGCTGGAGAAAAAGGCTCAGGATTTCATGGACAGCCAGACGCACAAATTTGTCCATTCTGGAAGAGCTAGGCATCCACGATAGGCTCTCAACTGTCTGCCTAGAACGTATTTTAAGATACTTTGTACAAATAAGTCATATCTACCCAATCGCTTACAAGCCGTGAAGGTTGGAAATAAACTCTAATTTCGCAACCCTTTCTTCAGGGGTACCCCAGGGATCTGTTTTAGGACCACTTCTTTTCATACTTTTTACAAATGATGTCGCCAAAATAATCGAGTCATTTGGTCTCTTGTCCCACTGCTACGCTGACGATCAACAAGTTTAATTTTATTGCACTCCAAACGAAGTCAACAGTCTCAAAATCCGTATAGCTGAATGCCTAGAAGCAATAACTCGTTGGATGTCTTCAAACAAGCTGAAGCTGAACCCATCTAGGACTGAGCTTCTCTGGGCGGCCACAAACAAACGCCAACATTTCGTAGACGATTAACCTATTTTCATTTCCTGCAGCAATATTATTCCAAAGACAACAGTCGAACTTCTTGGCGTTAATCTAGATTAAGATTTTTTGCTTAAAAGTCAACTAAATAAGACGGCAAGCACCGGTTTTTTTCATTTAAGGAAACTCAAGTCAAGCATATGACACTTTCCTACAGAGTATTAGATAGAGTAAGTAATTTTTTTTAAGTTGATCAGTATTTTTTACTAGTCAACTCTTACATAGTCTCACGGTTCGATTACTGTAACGGAATTTATTTATTTATTTATTAGCAAAAACAGCATTACACCAATATATTGCAAAAACGGTTGTACAAGATACATAATCATTACGTTTACAGTCAAAACATTTATTTAATAAGTGCTATTTCACGCTTAAAATCATTGCAGGAAATGTGGAAAATATCCACATTTCCTGCAAGGCAGTTAATTAACCTAGTAAGTTTTCCCAGGAGCATCACCACTGGTAAGTTAGTTCTGCACCTGGGAAGAATCAAAAGCCTGTGATGGCGACCTCGCGTGAAATTATCCGGGACATAGAATCCTATTTCAGCCAGAATATCTGGTACCGATATAAAACCATTTAGAAGCTTTTATACCATCAGCAGTAATGCGACATCTCTTCTGGAACTAAGGCTGCAGATACCCAGCATTCCCGAGATAAATGCTGTTGGAAACAGCCATGGGTAAAAACCGAACTCTCTCATATAGAGGTATCGTAAAAAAAAATTTGTATTTTCTCAACCATTAGTACATAGACGATGTCCTCAGGTCCCCATATCTGAGATCCACTCTCGAGAATGCTACGCACTAAGCTGAAGTAAAGCAGCCTTATTACTGTAAGGTTGATCAAATCCTTAGAATTGTGTATGACAAAACCCAGCATCTTTGTCGCTGATTTACAGATCTTTTCAATGTGAGCGTGAAATGTTAAGCGAGCATCATTCACAATTCCTAAGTCCTTGCAAGTCACCATGTGTTTCAATGACGTGTCTTTCATTTTATAATTAAAATATATGGTCTTTTGTGACCTCGTAAAGCACATAACTGAACATTTTTGGAAGTTGAGTTTATTATCGATACTCCAGTCGATAATTGCGTTTATATCATCCTGGAGTTTTCTACAGTCTTCTGAGGATCTTATTCTCAAGAAGAGTTTAATGTCATCTGCAAAAAGTAAAAAACGGACGAATTTGATTTTTTCCTGAATGTTGTTTATAAAAATTAAAAACAATAAGGGTCCTAAATTGGATCCCTGCGGTACACCAGAGTTTGTAGGATACGTATTAGAGTTAAACTCACCATAGGACACGAATTGTTCCATTTCGTTCAAATAATTAACAAAAAGTTTCAGTAAGTTTCCGGAAAAACCAATTTCTTCGAGCCTATTTAGGAGCACTAAGTGATCTACCTTATCGAAAGCCTTCGCAAAGTCATGGTATGATGTGTCAACCTGCTCATTGACAACATGTGTCAACATGTGTTAACATGTGTCAACCTGGGAATCTACCCTAGCCTACCAAAATATCAAACTTACAAACTTCAATCCGTGTTTAATGCAGCGGAAAGGCTTATAACCGGAGTCTCAAAATATTCGACATTTCTGGCATCACTGGCTGATTGCCCTGAAATAATCCAATACACATTGTGATGGATGGTGTTTAAATCAATCAATGAAATGACCCCACCTTAAATCTCTCAACTATCTATCAACTATGTGTCCCTGAAAATACTGGATCGAGGCAGTCAGCCCTTAGATCAGCAAAATCATCAGCTATATAGGCAGACTAATGAAACTTAAACGCAAGCCAAATACTTAGTTTGGAGCTTTCGGAGTTTCTGGGCCTAAGGCTTGGAATAAACTGTCTTCGGAACTAAGATGCATAACAAGCCCAACAGAATTTAGGTCCAAACTAAAAACATACCTTTTCGGACTCTCCTTAAATTAAATTTACCTTTTTGAAAGCATCATTCTTGTTTTGCTTATGATGTGTCTTAAGGACGCACTCTTGAAACGCACGGCGCTGAAAAAGAAGAAGATTGAGAGATATGTAATTACGAGTGTTGGACAGAGCGCGCTAATATGTTGAGTCGTAGAATAGCAGCGAAAATTGCGAAAAAGCTTAATAAAACATGACTCGTTTAAAATAGAGCAAAAATCTCGTGGAACTTATCTTAAGTATCATTTAAAGAAACATTGTAATTTTTTTCACTAATATAACTTTTAAAATAAAAGAAATAGACTTGTTTAAAATAATTTTCTGAACATACTTTGCGATTTTTTTCTATCGAGGGAATTTCATATAATTTGCGTTTCGGCGTGGAACGTATCTAGATATTATCTTCAAAAATAACATATATTTTTTTAAGAGCTTAAAAACTTCAAATGTTTAAGGGAGATATGTAAGAAATCGGTCGAAATACTAATAGTAGACCCTTAATCAAACTTTTCTTGGGTTGAATTGCATTAACATTATTCGAATCCCTACACATCAATCTGTCCCTTGCCGAGAGACGAAACACATTTAAGAAGATAAATATTCTGATCAAATCCTTGTATTATTTTACCGCCCATGATAAAATTTTGCTTTAGCTTTCCAAAAAAATGCTCATTAAAGAACATATTATATGTAACATGTGTTTCCAATCATGTCCTCTGCGTGCGAGCTGTACATACATTTCTCTAAATAAGCAATTAGCAGTGTTAATCTAAAGTGACCTCCCAGATCATGTATGTCAGTATACCAGTATGGTCATATATATTTTCTGCATGTACAGAACATTTTTACGCAGCATCGCGTTCATCGGTCAAGTCATTTTACATAATAGTTTCGTATCGGTGATCGATGTACCGGTGGTGGATGCAATTTTTAGCCATAAGTTGTTATAATGGTTTTTCTAGTTTGTGGTTGAAAATAGGATTGTAGAGATATGTTACAGGTTTTTACAGCGCTCTTGAGGTGGTTTTTCACAAAAATGGCGCCATACAATCATCCAAATATTATTATTATTAGTATGTCTTAAAAAACATTAAAATAAGTAAGTATTCTTTAAAACATCAATAAAAATATATACATTTATTGTCATTACAATGAAATGGATGGTAACCATTTTTACGTGAGCTAGTAGGAACCAAAATATTAATTTATTATATCGTAAATCTTTTTTTTCAATAAGGAAATGCTTATCTTTTGTAGCTAACGCACCCAAAGCCCATTGCATTTCCTTGTGCATTTTATGACTCCTATATTTTTTAAGCTAGAGACAACTCATTAGGACGAATAACAATGAGTTCATTGTAATCATTAAGCGGATGCCATTTAGATAAACCATAAATCATTTATATTGGAAAACATTAAATAGAAAGACGTTCTCAGGCTCACCCTAAGGGCATTCTTAGTAAGAGGTGAGCAGTTTTTCTTAGAAAATGCTGTTTCGTATTCACGCTGCTAATACGTACGTTAAATGAATATTTACGATTCAAACTTAACAATTTTAACCGTGCGATAAAAAAACCAGTAGCTCTACTCGTACTGCTTAATAGTTAGTGTGACGGTGGCGTTTCCTGAGATCTTCACCCTTGAGGAGATTTTATCTGAAAATGTGTTATAAAAACCGGATTGGAATTTAAACTGGACAATTAAGAGACAACACGGTAGCCGAGAAAGTTGATTGATAGGTATTTTACTAAACTCTTGCTGTCACTGTCGCTGTTACACCTCCTCCCCCCGAAGGGGAAATGAAAAACTGCTCCCCAAGCTGATAATCTATACATATATACCTAAATCAAAATGTGTTTGGGGATTAGTGAGATGTAGTACCATGCCAACTGAGAATAAAGTCAACTCAACACCTCCTTGAAAAGTCATTAAAAGCTATGAAAAAATAATATTAAATTAGCCGATAACCCTAACCTAACGTAACCTATTTAACTAATTTTATAAATATATTTTTTTTCATTCTAAATGATTTATCTGAGATGGTTTTGAGTTGGTTTCATTCCGAGTCGTCCGGTCACCGTGAGATGTCTATGTATTGTTAGTAGAAGAAATGTTTGAAATTTTCAAAATACCTTCTTTAAGCCCACGCGAAGGTTTCTGGATTATTACAACCAGATGACAATACATCTGAAAAGTTTTTTAATCATCACAAAAATTCTCGCGAAACTGTCAAAAACTTGAGAATGACATTTTACAAAACAATGATTGTTCAATTAAAATTCAGTTTTCAAAACTCTTTAAATTAATGAATTAATTTGAAGTACTCAAATAATAATTTGAATCGAATCAAGAATTTATTTTAAAAAGGTACTTATGTTAGGTACCAAAATTGATTGATTGTTATTATAATATTTGATTGTTCTTGTATAATATAATAAATGAATATTTGTAATAGGTGGCACGCGAATGTTTGAAAACTGAATGTGCTGGGACTGAATACATGGAGTGCGGGAAGGGGGTTGGCGGGACGTGGGAGCAGGAGAGGGGAGATTGAAGGCGGAGAAGTGGAAGGGGAACGCGGGAGGGGAAGGGGAAGCGGGAGGGGGAGCGGATAAACAATTTATTTCTTTGAAAATGGCATTGCAACGCTTGCCGGGAACTATCTACCTAGTACCTAAATAAAATCGTCAAAATCGAGGTTTTGTCTTCCCCATTTTTCTCCTTCAAAACTGGACCGATTTTTAAGTATTTTTTTAATAACTATATTAAAAGAAAATATTATGACTACGTGCGTCTTGCTTTTTTTAAAATACATTGTATAGTTCGTAAACTGAACGTCTATTAAAGGCATTCAAATCGTGTAATTTTTGGAGAGTCCTTACTCCTGCAAGAAGTAACTTATCAAAATAGCAAAACGTAGTGATAGATATCTATATTACTTTCAATATTATTTGCACTAGTTTAAAATCTAGAGAGGAAATTGTGGAATACGTTTGTATGGACGACACACCACCCGGTGCCTCTTAAAAAATATAAAAAACGAACGCTTTTTCAAAATTCTGTAAGTTTTTGCACAAGAGTTCCAAATTTTGATGGTCTTCGTGATCGGGAGTTAATAATCCTTACTAGCAATCTAAAGCTCGCAGCAGACATATTTTATTTTATTAATATTAGGTTTTTAAATAAATTTATTCATTAATAATACGAGTAATATATGGTATAGTTGCGGCAACTTCCAGAATGGTGGTATTACCCTGGTGAGAGATGACTGTTCTGAATCAAAAAGATGCTTGAAATGGCTTTAACCGTGTATGGTGACCAGATCAGAATGGTGACCGGACAACTCGGAATAAAACCAACTAGAACCATCTCAGATAAGTCATTTAGAGTGATAAAAAAATATTTAAAAAATCTGATTAAATAGGTTACGCTAGGTTAGGGTTATCGGCTAATTTAAAATTATTTTTTTCATAGCTTTTAATGACTTTTCAAGGACGTTTTGAGTTGACTTTATTCTCATTTAGCATGGAACCGATCAGAATACTTCTCTATTTTCCGCTTATCCTAAATATCATTCCTCTCTACACTACCTTCGGTCCCAACATTCCTATACCAATTGAGGATGCCAAAGTCTCACTGTCTCCAGACAGTTTTTAACAGTTGGGACTCTTATGCTGTCACATAAGTAAAATAGAAAGGTTCAAAAAAAAAAATCATTGTTTTGCAACCTGTTCCCACACCAATATACACATACAATCCGTACATCGGCACAATCTTACTTGGTGGTAATGTTAGTATCTGACTGCTGACTGTCTACACTCTGCAGCCGTCAGCAGTTGATTGTACAGCCGATGACAGGAGTCAGGAAGATTGCGAAAGAAATTTCAGAGTAACGGCTCTCCGGCACGCCAAGTGTCATCGGCCGGTCACCGCGGGACTCGGGATTGACTGACAAGGAATCTGCTTTATGACTAGGAGCGGATACTTACTATGAATGGATTGCAGAATATTTATTACGTCGTGATGCTTGTCGTTTATATAAATTCTGCGGTTTATTGTGCTTATAAAGCTGCGAGGATTGACAGAATGCTTTTGAAAGGGGAAAAAATAAAAAAAATAAATTAATGCATATCGTCGAAAACTAACTTTTTTCCATATTGTGTTTTTGAAAATCATGTGTCCTTTATCATGAATCTATTTTTTTCTGTGATAAAGGATATTGTAAATAACACCTGTTTATTAAAAACCCATTTTGACTAAAATATGTAGTTTTAGAAAGTGACACTTTTTGGTATCAAACATACTAATTTTGATTTTTGATCCAATGCATGCGTGTTCTTCGTAATGCGTAAAATAATTAATAAGTTCGATTAACTATTATTTTCTAAATTGGAACTGATAAGTGTAAATAATAAACCCATTTTTCGGGGGAAAAACAGTCGTAATAGGTAAATGTACTTTAAACAGTTGCGACAGGGGAAGGAAAAAAAAATATGAATCTGGCACGCCCTTAATGGGTTTCAAAAATGACTTTCTTAAATCTTTTTTCATCTACAAAAATAAAAAAGGTTAAATAGTCAAAACTGTTATTGAAGAGAAAACTTTTTTAGCACCGTTGTGATTTGAAACTCGATGAAACGAAAAAAACGACTCTAAAAAGAGACAAACTCATACTTCTATGGGATTTAACCCGCGAAAGAATGAGATAGAATAATCGGTCTCCTCTTTGTGTGGTACTTCGTAGCCTCCCCACTCTTTTCTACATCAGTTTTCTGAAGGTTTCACTTCTACCGCGTGTGAGCTGCACACATGTTTTTTTTTATTCCTCTCGCACAAAAAAGGGAGCAACCACCATAAGATTTAAATAAATATGTAGATACTACGTACAATGTGACGATTAAAGTGCATTGGAAAATTATTCTTGGAAAAATTGTTCTTCGGTCCATAACTTGTGAAATTAATTACATGTTTCTCATAAAATTGCAATCAAGTTAAATACAATACAATAATAATTAATTGGAAGTGGAGCATGATCTGATCAAACCCATTCCATAAGTTGCTGCCGTAAATCACGATAATAACAATAATAAAGACCAAATAAGAATGACTTTTTCTTTTCATTTTGAAAGCTGTTGCTAAAAAATACATAAATAACAATAAAATACAACCAAATACGACCGATTCTTCCACTTTAGTTTTGGAACATGTAGTTGTAAAATCAACCGCAAAAACTCATACTTCCAAGAGGTTTATTGTAACTGATCAAAACTGGCGGCCATTCAATTAATTACTTCTCCGTTTAATTATCCTTGTTAAAAGCAGTCTCCACTGATATAAATCTCATCTTACACCACTCCAGTTAATGTTGGTTGATGTCGCCTGTGGTCTGAATACAAATGATAGGTTGTGCGCGGGACATGTGCAGTGCACAGTGTGCAGTGAATGTGCACGCACGTGCAGTTCCGTACAGAAGAATCCAGGGGTAACAAATTCAAAGCCATTTTATTAATGTTAGTTATATTAAAAAAAAAAAAAAAAACAAACATTCCCAAGTTGCGAATAACCTGAAAATATTTATGTTCTTCTTCTAACTTAGACCACTTAGACAAGCGTACAAAGAAAATATAAAAACTCCGCTTTACAAGCTTTGGACAAAAACACTATAATTATCATGCTATAAAAGCATTCAAGACTGATTGAAATTGTAAATAAAAATGAGGAAAACAAAAATAAATTCAAACACAAAATAAAAAAATAGATTAAAGAACAAAAAAGACAATATTTCCGAAATTTCATAACATGAAAGAATAAAACATATGAAAAGAATAACACGCAACACACAAAAACAATATAAAACACACATCACTCACAAACACGCAACGCACAATATATGCCGATTTTTTAATTTTATTTTATTTTAATTTTACTTTTATTTTTAGTTTAAAGTTATCATAATTTTATGTTTTTTTGTAGTTACCAACATTATATTTATTTCTTACCAAAATTTGAAATGTATAAAATAAAAACCTTGTTTTATAAAATGGGGGCCTCAGTACGAGTAAGTCACCCAGTGAGGCCAACATTACATTACGTTAAATATTGCATCAAATAAATAAACTTATAATAGTTAGAAAATGTTGCTAATGCAATAATGAAAGTCTAGCCCATGATATGATAACGGTACTTAAACAATGAAAATATTAGCAGACGAAATTTCATAGAAGTGAATTGTTGAATATAAGCAAAATAAATATTTATGAATATCATTTTGAAGGAAAAAAATATGAATATTGTTAGAGATACTCAGTATTTGGAGGAACACTGATGGCATAAAAAAGTTACTCACATAATCTCAGCAGAAAAGTAGAGGCGTCACTTATAACTTTGGTACTATTTTAGAAGCTCATTAATTCAACAGTTTGTAATTAACACACACCACAAAAACTACTAGTCATATCAAAGTAAATATTTGAATAATAGAAATTATCTCACACATGGTTGTCACTTTTTTAAGGTTTTTAGTGCAGAATTTGTGATATTTTTTTAAACCAAACAAACTGTAAATTATTTTGACACGTTGATATAAAAATATCGAAGTTTTCGATAGGAAGGTATATTATTTTCCACGCAAGGGTAGGTAAGAATGAATACGCGCTGCACGCATATTTTCAGGATACCATTAAGACACTACGATCACGAAGTACAGGAGTTTGCAACCGTCTAATTTGTTTTTGAAGTAAAACTTCTTTACGCACGCTTGACTTGGGGAGTAAGCCGGTGAATGCGTGACGAGAGCGTTACGAAAAATGTAATCGGGCGAGGCAAACGAAGCACAAAGAAGTTTTACTTCAGTCGTGTGGTCTAAAGCACACTCGTATTTTTTTTTACATGAATACCGCACAAGAGTTCCAACTGCTTCCGTCTGGAGCCAGTGAGACTATGGCATCCCCAATGTATGTTGTGAGGCTGAAGGTAGTGGGGACGGGAAGGAGATGGGGAAGAGGAAGGTGGGAAGTACCTGGCTATTCAGATCTGGCCACCAACAAGGCTAAAGCCATTTCAAGCAACGTTTCAATTCTGAACGGCGCGGCGGTCTTACACCAGGGCGATCTTCCCGCGACCTTCGGAATGCGAGTCAAGAGCCTTACCAATGGACTACAATTTTTACGACCGCCGGCCGTCAATTTTTTACGTCAATGATCTTGTAGTTCCTCGCTATCACCTTCCTTGAAATATATGTCTCCAGAATTAAGAAGCATTCGATAGACTCAATTATCGTCCATCACATTTTCTAATGCAATGCCAATGTTTTGTAGGCATTCGAGGACACTACCAAAGAGGCGTATGACGATTTTTATTAATTTTCATTTTCGGTAATTTTGTTTCGTAATATTATGAAACAATGAGCAATATGCAAAGGCAAAATTCACTAAAAGGCAAAACCCACTCAAACCAAAAAAATGTTCAATGCTTTAAATGTTGGTTCGCATTCCACAGTTTTGCTACCCATGTCGTTTCTACCCGATGACGGCGATGTAATTATTCAACTTAAATATTATACAAACATCTCACGTCGCCCCGCATGACCCTCATTGTAGTGAACCCCGCTGAGTATTTTCTTGTACCAACATTAAATGTAGGCATTATACCAGGTTAAAACTGTCTGCTCTTTAATAAGTCGTGCCACTAATAAAATAAATTCAAAGGGTAATCTATCTTGACTTGAATTTCTTTTAAACCAACTGGAACTGTTTTTCCGTTGTCCCTTCATACACTGAAGAAATGTATTGTGTTCATATTATAACTGCTTCATTTATTATTTATTGTGGATGACTTACACGAAAAACTCGACACTGTTTTATAATAATGACTTTATTAATTCAGACTTTGGCATTAGACATTTTAGAGATACCATAGATAACAACACCATAATCACTAGTGATGTGCAACACATACCTTTAGTGATGTGACAATAACCAAGGAGGTGAAATAATGTATTATTTCCTCGAAAATTACAACTTTTGTTTAAAGTCATTTGTTAATTACTAGCCCATTTTTTGAATATATTAATTATCTATAAAAAAATCACGAGATAATAATTATTATTGCACAATTCAAAATGTGTTTGGGGATTAGTAATCAGTGTATTGTTATATTAAGCATAGGAAATATTTACATCTTTCAAAATACCTTCTCAAAACTCCCGCGAAGGTTTTTGGACTATTTCAACCACAGACAATACATCAGAAAAGCTTTTCAACCACCACAAAAATTCTTGCGAAACTGTAAAAAATTTTAGGGTGACATATTGCAAAACAGTGATTGTCAAATCAGAATTCAATTTTCAAAACTCTTTAAATTAAGGAATTTATTTAAAGTACTACATGATAATTTGAATCGAATCAAGAAATATAGATTTTTTAAAATAGGTACTTACCTATGTTATGAACCAAATCCGGTTGATTGTTCGTATAGTAGGATTCTATCGTCGTGCATTGTTATTTATCTATTTTTTAATTTTAATTTTTTTTTTCCTATTCTATGTTCTAAAAAAAAAAAATCAGTTGTATTTAAATATGTTATAATATATTATATAAATATGTACAATCATATGGGACGTGTGGGATTGCACTATCCTCCCCACATCCTGGAATATAACTTATTATTATTATTATTATTATCCTTTTATATATTCTTTTAAGTTTATTTTATCTTTAAATTTTTGCTCCTAAGAGCATTTCTTATTCGTTACTTGTCATACTTTTTTATATTTATAACTTTTGTACTTTCTATTCTTTTAAAGATATCTTATAGTCCGTACATTTTACTTTTTACTTTTTATTTCCTGCATTCTAAATTCTTTTAACTTTCTACATTACACTTTATATTTTATAGTTTTTACCTTTTGATTTTAGATTTAACTTGACATGTTTATTGTTACTTTCGTTGCGTTATTGTGTAATTATATCTATATAAATATAATTATGAATGGACATGTTATATGTGCCGCATATTTTGAAATAAATTAATATTTGAATTTTCTTGTATAATATACAAAAATTAAGATTTGTAATATATGAAAAATTAAAATTTGAATTAAAAAAATTGTAATTGGTGGCGAACTGTTTGAAAATTGAATATACTGGGACTGAATATATGAAATGTGTAAGGTTAAATAATTGAAAATGTAATCTTCTTTTTACTGGAAAAAAATAATAATAAAACTAATTTTATTTTATGTAATTGTTTTTTATGATACATTTAATGAATTAATCACAACTCTTTGTAATGTTTTTGTCTATAGGTAATTGTTTGTTTATTGTTATTTTTGTTAATGTTCATTTTATCTTGACGAAGAAACTATTGGTTTCGAAACATTTTGATTAAATAAGTGGTGTATACAAAGTTATTTGTTTTATTTAATTAAATAAAAATAAATCATACATAACAACATACCTCTAGCGGTTCACTATATGTGGTCACTTAGCAGGGGTGCCCGGGATCATGGGTTGAGGTTTGTCTGGGTCTTGGCGGCGAATTCGTTTACCCACCTATTGCGTGGCGGGCCAAATCGGGAAGGACTGCTTTAGAGAGCCCTGATCCAGACCTCTCCAGCCGGACTCGACCCATCGCCTTGCGCCGCAGCGGAAGGAATGGATTCATACATCCGTCCTCCCTGGACCCATTGATTCCCAATTCCCCCCTAATACATCTTTCCTTCCCAGAACTTCCTCTCTTTTTTTATATGTATACCGCACAAGAGTCCCAACTGCTCCCGTCTGTAGCCAGTGAGGCTATGGCATCCCTAATTGGAGTAAGTTGTGGGCTGAAGGTAGTGGGGTGGGGAAGGAGATGGTGAAGAGGCGGGTGGGGAAGTACCTGGCTAAAGCCATTTCAAGCAACGTTTCAATTCTGAATGGTGAAAAGGTCTTACACCAGGGCGATACTGAGAGTATCTTCCACTCTGGAGCGTGCCGCAAATATAGATACTACATGGTATTTTAAATGATTTAATTGTGGAATAACATAAATTAATCGAATAAAATTTATTTGCAACGCTGGGATTCGATCCCGCGGCCCTCGGATTGCGAGTCAAGAGCCATACCGCTAGACCACGCGGGCCGTCTTTTTTTCCCGTTCTTTTTTCATCCTTCCTTTCGCTGAAAAGACCCTCCACACAGCATCCCCAAAGAGGGACCTGAGGGATTTTTTCTAATACAAAAAAAAACTTATTTCTAATGTTTTAAATCTCGTACCATTTACGGGCAATTGAACATTCTTGGCATTTACCAATACCAAGAAAATCCTAATTGAACTCTTGCACTTTGTTTTTACTGATGTTCTCTTGTTATTTTGCATCGTATGCGTCGGCATTCAACCGCCATTGTTTAAAAATTTTTCATTTTGCATAAGAACTATGATGAATGTTCCTATCTATTAATAATTGCACACATAAATAACAGCGGATCCAGTCACTATTAAAACATTCCTGCGGAGAACTGCCTGAAGACTGGCGTATTTTCTCCACTCAACGTCTTGGAGCATATAAGGGCCGACAGCATTTACACCACTGCCGCTGTCTTGGAGAAGAATGAGACGGTAAAAAATTGATTAGTTGAAAGACTATGGAACATCTCGTTATAGCCGGGGAATCCGAACGAAGATTCTCGATAAAGTAAATAAAATGCTGATAATGGTACTGATGGAGGTAATAACGCGTTTTAACCCTTAAAGGCCCTCATCGTCATCAGTTATTTGTGATAAATATTTATTTCATATTTGTAAAAAGCATTAACTTTGTGGCTCGCCATAATTTACAATAAAAACACAAATTTGTTGTAGACCACTTTTATTTTATTACACTCTACCGGTTTTGGAAACGCCTTTCCTTCGCAGGAGAATATTGTAACTGATCTACGTAGACATAGAATATTGTCAGACATACAAATTTTAGGTGTGTACTAATAATAATAAAATAATAAATCCCGTTCAATGGCGCAGAATCTTATATATATCCAACTTTTCCTCACTCAGTACAAAACAATTGCCTACCCACATTAAACCCGCGTTCTATACTGATAACAATTTAGGTAAATTATTAAAAAACAATAAAGATAGAGATCATAAATTAAGCCACCCAGGCATTTACCAACTATGTTGCAATGACTGTCCATCATTCTACACAGGTAAGACAACTAGAAATATAAATATTAGAATCACGGAACATTTAAGATGCATAATAATTTTTCGAAATTTGCAAATCATCTAATTTCCACGGATCATACTTTTAATAAGGATACAGGGGTTAAAATTCTTCACCGTAGCAATAAAAGCAAAAAAATTAGATAATTTAGAAGCACTTGAAATTAGAAAATCCCTAAATAATAATTGTAGTATTTTGAATAATCAAATTAATTTATCTTTTAGTCCCATTTTAAATTTATTTCCAGTGAACCGTCCTATTCTTCCCGAAAATCCCATAATTACCCCTACCCCCTCGCTTACCTCACACCCACACACCTAAAATTTGTATGTCTGACAATATTCTATGTCTACGTAGATCAGTTACAATATTCTCCTGACGAAGGAAAGGCGTTTCCGAAACCGGTAGAGTGTAATAAAATAAAAGTGGTCTACAACGAATTTATGTGTTTTTTATTGTAAATATTTATTTATTTATTCATAAAATTAATGCCATTCGGCTTTTATATAATAACATAGATAAGGTAAAGCAACAACATGAAAAAAAAGCTCAAGTGAGCTTGAATATTAAAATATTACAATATTGCAACAATGAAAAAATATATTTAAATTTGATATATATGCAAATAACTTAACTTAAGAGGTACGTTGAAAATGTTTAATGGTAGGTAAATAATAAGTCAAATATATTACAAGTTAGGAAACAAACCTAACTTCCAATGAAACAATAAACTTGAGAAAATCTGTGAACAAAATAATAAGAATAGCCACTATTGTAAGATAGTACCAATATTTGTAAGTTGGTAACAATGATGAAAAGAAAAAAGTTTTAATTTTTTTAATAATTGTGATGGTTTATAAAATTACTATAAATCATACAATTAATTACACGCATTAACGCGAATAAATATTGCTTAATGCGAATACCTAAATTTTGAATTCTATGTAATGGTATATTGAAACGGGCCATGGTCGCAGTGTTGCCACAATAAAACAATAATATAGAATGAATATACCTGGATGCTTTCATGGTAAATGACCTTAAAGTTTAAAACTTTTTTTTTTAGAATTGCGGTCGGACGAACCAATCAAAAAATTTACACAAAGTGACATTCGCGGAACAAATTTTTCATTCTTATCACCGTGTACTTTTGTGTAGAATCTTTTTGTGATCTTGTATTTTTAGATATTCTTAAAATTCAGAACACTAATATTACATCTGTCCTTACTTTTGACCAAGTGATATACTAAGTCAATGGTCCTTCCAAAATAATGAAAAGATATACCTAGATATGAAAAGATAGTAAAATATAGATAAATAATGAAAATATATAAACGTAAAAAGATCGGCCCGTTTATGCGCCGAGTTAAGGGTTCATGACCAGGGGTCTATCAATGTTTTAAAATAAAAATATAGTTATTACCTACGGTTGTTGGATGCTGCGTTATTTATGTTCATATTTAAGTCACAATCTGCCTGTTATCTCAGTATATCTGGTTCTAAAGTGTTAACATCGACAAGATGTGTTTTTCTTACCTAATCGAATGATTAGTAAAATTCCTGTAATGTGTAAAAAAGTATATGCGATACGTGTTGTGTAAGGCAGAGCACACAATGGCAATTCAAAGGAATATTATTAATATTTATAGCATTATAAATACATTTGTTCGGAAGATAAAATTGCCAGCAATTAAAATTGACGCAAGAAGCGGTACAAGGCGAGAGACAATACAAGTAGAAGTAACACTTGTTTACGTAAAGTTTTTTTGTTAACGTGAAGTTGTAAGCAGGTGTGAACTGGATCATTACGCAAAACGACCGGAAGCGGGAATATTGCCGCTCATTATCTGGTAATAAGGGAGCAAGTAATGCTGTAAGTACGTTTAATTTAAAAGGAATAGTGAGGGTATGTAATGAATAATAGTTGCATAATAGAGCCAATATTACAAGAAGTGCATTTTGTTGACTTTGATAAAGAATATGGGTAACATTTATACATAATATATATTTTACAAAACATTATATTTAAGGTCATCATTATCAGAAATTCATTCTTATCAGAAAAGAGGATATGTACCTGATAAGGGAGCCACGGATTAGGTTGTATGTTATAATATATTTTTTTTAAATAGCTCTACTTAGAAAATACTTTCCCTCTGGGCCTTCGTCATCTATGGGGATGCTGTTTGGGGGTCTTTTAAAGGAAAGGAAGGAGAGGAGGTTCTGGGAAGGATATGGTACGATGGGTGGATAGGAATTTGAGGGTCGTGGGTCAACGAGTGACGGACGTATGAATCCATCCCTCCCACTGCGGTGCAAGACGATGTTCCAAGAGTTGAGTTTGAGTTGAATTTGAGTTCTCTCCGTTAAGTAGCTTTCTTTCCATTTAATTCAATTTAAGGGCTATGCGTTCAATGACATTATCTTTTAATGAAAATACAAAGTTTTCATGGGAAATGCCGTCAAATGCTTTCTATAAGTCGATGATAATTTAAAATGGGGTTTTATCGTTGGTCTCCAGAACAAAGTCGATTGGCAAAGCTGGTGTACAAAATGGTCTTCCATGCATGTACATTTTTACAGCACTTAAGGGGTCGTCTGTTGTGAAGGCCGTTTTTTAATGCTTTTTGGGGGAAGTTTTTTTTGACAAACCATTCAAATAAAAAAAATTATAAATTGTATATCATTTTCATTAACATTCAAACAAACTTTGTGAATTTTTTAAAGTCATTATATAAAATATGGTCGGAGATACACCGCCCAACAGGAACACATATATATAAAAAGGTGCTCCACTGCTGCCATGATTACGGCCGTTCTGCTCATCACAAATCAAAAAATCAAACGCAATTTTAATTTTGAGATTTGAGGCTCTACACGGAACTAAAATGAAGTCAGAATTCTCAAAAATATTTTTTTTACGATCTAGAAAAAAAATTCAATTTTTCGTAAACAAAGCAATCTTAATTATTTTAGTTCAACTTGTATTTATATATGTACTAAAGATCCTGTAAAAATTTGAGCAGAATTAATCCAATGGTTTTTGAGATATCATGGCAGCAGTTTGAAAAAATCGTGTTTTGAGAAAAACGCATTTGAAAGTTGTTGTATGGAATACGCGCTCCGTATACCTGCTCCGGTTCACGGCTGCAACTTTTCAACGGCTTCAAATTTTGAAAAATCCTTTTACCCACGTCTTCTATACATGTTTTAGATGTGATTTATGAAAAAAAATCGATTTTTTTTATTTAACACACTAGACGACCCCCTTAATGAATTTCAGAAAAGTGTACATTTTTCTGTTTTGCCAAACAAAGACATTATCCATATAAAACTTTTTTCTTCGGAAGTTCCATACTTTATCCTCGCTTAATTTACATCAACACAAATGAATTATGTTTATTATTTGTTGCGTGCAGCGCAATACTTGGATAGGTGGCTGCGTTGAAGTTCCAAAGAAATAAAATGAAAACTGCATAAATTCTCGCAATAATGTTTCATTCCGCATACTCATTGTAATAAAGGGAAGGATTTTTCGGTGGTCCGTTACTTCTATTATTTTTGTAGTCATGTGTGAATAAACCGCGATTGGTAGGTAACTTTTTAATGGAAGTTTTCAATAGGTCTGCAGGGATAGTGTGATGCAAAATGGGAGAGATTTTAAACTCTACCAGTGAAAAATAAACAAAAAGTCTATCTCACGTGAAATTACGTGGTGGCATGTAGATTTTTCAGCATTTTATCAATACAAATCGTTAGCGCTGGCATTACCCTATTACGAGCAGGCAATTATCGCAACTAACTTACCATACTTTAACCTTAATATGTGGAAATCTAATTAATGGTTACGTACGAATAAATTATAAATCTACAACAAACTGCACTAACTGACGTGATTTGAACCCATCAAATGCTTTCATATCTCCGTGATCAAATTATTACAGTCAATTAAAGCATAAAATGAGCCATTTTAAGCCCGCGCCTATTTGCCGCAATCCGCACTACATTTTATTGAACACGTTGAACGGTTGAATGAATAGTAATGTGTTTGCAACGCGATGTAGAAATAGTATTTAGCTGTTTATGGACAGTAACATGCATGTTATTAAATTATGCAAGTGTTCAGAACTGATTTTCGTTTCTGCTTGCTTATTTAGGCGTACCAAAATATATAAACAATTTATTTTCATTTTCAAAATAATCATTGAGCGTATTATAATTCCTTTATCTTTTTGGAAACCCTTCCCCTTATCGATTGATATTATGTCTATCTTCAAGGCAATCGTCACCCTGCATATATAGTTGTCAGAACAATACTCAAAGCGTCCTCTGCTTTTTTTTCTATCAATTAATGTGTAACTGAATCATGGGTCACGCATTACGTTATATTTGGTAATTTTTTTTTTGTGAATGCCGCACAAGAGTCCCAACTGCTCCTAACCGCCTGGAGCCAGTGAGACTATGTCATCCCCAATTCGGGCACTTGATAATTGATAAATGCAAGCCCTACAGTAATTTCCCCCTAATAATATCATGCGAGCGAAGCTAAATGAAAGCAAATCACTTTGTAATCAAATCATTTAATCAAATATAGGTCAATAAGTAGGTACTTTGACAACAGTAATTCTTCGATTTTATTTTTTTTCTTTAATAACAAAAAAATGTTTTTTTTAAATGTGATTTACAATGTTCTATATATTATTCAGTGTCATTGCGCTTTAAAATAATATTTTGCAGTTATTTTACCGTTAATTGCCAGCCAACCAATTTTAAAGTTCCATTTTTGATATTTTCTATTTTTAATTGACAGACTATAAATATAATTATTTTGCAAACGATAAAGTGGGTACCACAATTATTTAATTAAATAATATAATTCTTTATGTGAAAATTGTGTTTTATTTCGTTCAAACGTTTTTAATGATATGGATAGGTGTCATAATTTTGCAAGTTTATCGAAAGGTTTTTTCAGAAATTCTTCTTTAGAATGGCAATGACCCTAAAGCAATATTTTTTTTGTTAAATTCTTTCATCTCCACAAATCTAACAATTGTGAATATGCCGTGATTTTTCACGGCTCTACGCTAGTAAATTCATAAATGCCATGACCAATGGGTAATCCGATAAAGTATATCTCACTTCAAAAGTGATGTAAAATATACAAACCTTTATAAAAATTGAAACGAGCACGATGACCATTATCAATAAATCTTCACAAAACCGTTACTCCTCCTCCTCCCCATTCCCCCACCCCGCAGGGAGCGTCCTACAAACCGTCCTACGAAAAAAACGGGGGTAGTATCTCAACTAGCCATAAATCTGCCGCCACTGTGTGAATTTCTTTAAATCTGTCCATGGTAAAATATGGGGGGCGAGACCGGGGGCATGGCGGGGCACGACCCCCGAGGGGGGACATAAATCACGGAAACCCCCCCAATAACCCACACTTTCCCCCAACCCCTCCCTTTTTCCCCCAGATTCTTGTTCCACCCCCGTTGTAAGACGTCTGATAAATTTTCTGCATATTGTTGGAGTATACGATTTCCGATTATGATAGATTTTCGGCCTGACGTTGAGGAATTATGGAGTAAAGTGGAATTTTAGGAACTCGAACAAGTGTTATTTATATTTTCGTTTATACAGCAAATAATATTTTTACAGAACCTGAAAATTAACTTACAAATTTTATAAATTGTTCAAATTCGCTAAAACAATCCTTAGTTTATTTAAGCGCGAATAAAAGAAAAATGCTCAATGAACGTATTCTTATATTTTTGGTAAAACTGAAGAGAAAAACTAACAACTTCGTGGAGAAACAACCAGTTCAGGAACAGTCCTTTTTGAGAGTTTTTCCAATAATTAATTAACTAACCATCTCACCGTTTCTTCTCGGGGAAAGGCAAAGAGCTTCGCTTTGCTTTCGCTTGCTTCATTTACATTCATAGGTGGCTTCATACAAATACATCTGTTCTTAGTTAACTTATTTAAATGTCCCGAAGCAGGTATTTGGTTCATTTGTTTTAATACGTGGTAATTAAATATTAAGATTTTGTGATGTTATAAATATCAAACACATAATTGTAATGTTCTTTAATAAAGCTCGTGGTTCGTTTTTTACTTTATTTACGTTATCGTGTGGTTTACAATGAATATTTAACTGAATCCGCTCTAATCGATGCTCTGTGTAATAGAGAACTCCAGTCCAATTTTTTTTTTTTTATGAATACCTTCTAACTTAAATAACTGCATATTTATTTTTATTTTTATAGTTAGTTTTAAAAGTTAAAATAAATGTCAAAGTTTTAATTTTCAAGATCCCCCGAAAACCACCGTGACGTCGTCTGGCCCTGTGACATCATCTGCCCAAAAGTTTTAGTTATTTTCAACAGATGTTGTCATTTTGTATGGAAGAAGTGATGAAACTATTCAATAAGTAAAACGTTATTTAGGTGTAATTATTTATTTATTATATTATATTTATTATATTATTATATTTTTCAATATTATTATGGGAGATTGGAATAAAAATTGTTTGAAATTATTATTTTTTTAGCTTTAAGAATCGAAATCAATATTAAGGAAACCAAAGCATGAATTTTGTAGGGAACTGGAATCAGCTGTTCGACGTCCGCCATTTTGAATTTCAGCATTGGAGCGTTTTATGGAAGCGGTGACGTCACGCCTCACAAATTCCATAATACCAACTTGACAGGGTGTTTTAATGAACTGTTTTAAAATGGACTTTTTAATATTTTTTTTTAAATTCTACGTTAAATGTTATTTAATAAAACTTATATATTCAGAATCAGCGTTTATTGGTCTATATGAACATATTTTTTTAAAGCCATAATATTTTTCACTGGAGTTCCTTATTCTGAAGAAAGGGAACTCGACACCAAAGGTGTCGTGTTGTCGATCGGATATCGTCGACTATTTTCGTAACCGTTCCGATATTAGGCATGAACGGCGACCGTTGCCACTCTCCTAAGGTGCTACTTTACTGATGCCTGTTGACACATCTTGAAGCTACATATACTAACGTTATTTGTTGAACGACATTGAAAATACATAAGTAATCCTATACATTACAATAATGGAGTGTATTAAATGTTGTTACGGCAATTTATAAAGCGGGAAGAAATTTTCGAGACCACCCGACGGTGACTTGGTCAGTAATCGATTTGGCTCGCAATAAATAAAGCTTGATACAAAATATAATTAATAATTACAGTAACAAACATCTTTTGTATTGTACGAACACGACGGGTCTGAAGGTTATAGCGATAGCTCAATGATAAGACAATAGTCGTGTTAGCAGAAGATCCCTGTGTATAAATTTGTTTTCCAACAATGTGTGATTTGATGATGGTTATTGATAATGTTCCAAGTTTCCGGGATCTTTGTGAATATGGCATCTCCAATTGAAGTATATTGTAATGCTGCATGAAATGAGAGGGGAAGATGTTTATTGAAAAATGCTTGGCTATTCAGGTATGGTCACCAGACGCGACTAAATACATTGCGAGCAACGTTTCGATTCTGAAAATTAGGCTATGCAAAACGAAGAAAATCTACCACTCATAAAATAACTCTGTTATTGAATAAATATCGTATAATTGTCCAATCTTTCCTCGGAAGCTGTGCTCTCAATAATATGGAAGAAGGTTCGATTTATCTGACAGATAAACGAGAAAGGTATAAACACGGCAATAATCCTGACAACAGCGGAACAATGGAAATGTCTCCAGCGTGTATTCCAATAAGACTGGAATGAATTTATCTATTGGAAAACTCGCCAAGAAAGAAGTGTGGAAGGAATGTAAAATCCTGTTTCTTCACCCCCTCCCATCCCTATTCACATTTCACACATAGGAATTGGATGTAATCGATTACAACTGAAAAATAATGGCCCTTTGCATATTTATGGGCCCCAGAAAAAGCAGTATAGTTTCAGGAACGAGTTTCAGGAGCAATGCGTTGTTGAATCGAGAAAAGAAAATTTGTCAAGTTTTTCTTGTGGATGCCTACAATTTATGTTTATTCGGTACGATTAGCAGTCCAAGCCGCAGGAGTTAAAAGCGTGAAAATGTGGTCTGATATGCGATTTTATTTTATGGACATTTATGGACGCACATACTCAGACATTGTTAATGTTTGTTTCTAACAAACTGTTTTAGATGTTTCATGTATCTATGAAAGTATTTTAATTGACTAATTTTCTACTCAAATGTCATTACAAACTTAAATGGCGCGGAACAGAAATGATTTCTGATGTATAACATACTTTATATCAGGATCTAAAACCGTAATATAATTATTGTATACATGGAAATATAGTTTTCTCAACTTAAAAGAAAAACTGCCCCCTAATAATGCTCTAACCCTAGGAATTCCAGGGATAAAAAGTTAATCGCCCGCCCTATGTCGCTTGAAACCATTTTCGTAATAACTTATGTGTTTTTGGCAAAATGGTGTTTTTATAAATTTAACTAACCTAACCTAACCAAACCCAACCAGCTTATATTTCATAGTAATTTGTGATATATTTAATTTAAAAACATGTACATATATTTATCATATGAAATTTCCCCAGAATGGCTACTTATATTCAGAGAAATGTTTTTTTTTCTCTGTAAAGTAATAAAAAAATTAAATACAGTGAAGACGAACGACCATATTCTTAACTTTTGTTATTATTTCAGCTAAATAAACGTTCTTCGTAATAAAAATAAGTCATGTGAAACTTTCTTGTACTAAGTAAGACTTATGTGAATAATGATACTTGATGTATGGAATTTTGTGAAGCGCTTTTTCACAAATCAAATAAACATATTTGCAAGTGACGAAAAGATAAGCTAGAATAGTATGAAGTTATGCCATTTCCTTGCCAAGCAAATAATATCTATTTCAGTAAGCATGGAGCCTTTTTTAATGTTCAAAATACAGTAAAATCGAGGAAAGTGCGATGACCTACTAGCAAATCCACGGTGGATTTCTTGGCAAGCTAGTATTATGCCAATGGCGTATTATTATTTAATATATTATTATTACTTATTTTTGCATACATATTGACATGTTACCACGTTAACATACAGGTAAAATCTAAAATATCAAAATATGATTGGGGATATATATTCTATGAGATGTCTATGTATTGCTATATTAAGCATAAGAAATCTTTGAAATTTTTAAAATACCTTCTTTACACCCCCGCAAAGGTTTCTGGATTATTACAATCACATGACAATACATCTGAAAAGGTTTTAATCATTACAAAAACTCTTGCGAAACTGTCAAAAAATAATAATGACATTTTGCAAAACAATGATTGTTAAATCAAAATTCAATATTCGTAACTCTAACTATATTAATGCATTTATTTGAAGTATTCGCCTAATACTTTGAATCAAATTAAGAATTTTTGATATTTTAAATAAGTACCAAATTTGATTGATTGTTCTTATAATATGCAAAAATGTATATTTGTAATACATGAAAAATTAAAATTTTAATGGTTAGCATGCGAGCTGTTTGAAAACTGAATGTACTGGGACTGAATATATGGAACGCGGGAGGGGGGTTGGTGGGACGAGAGGTGTGAGGGAAGGCGGGGAGGGTGGAAGGGGAACGCGTGAGGGGAAGGGGACGCGGGAGGGGAATGCAATGAAACGGGGACGCACGGGAAAGGACACGCAGGGAGAAGCAATTTATTTCTTTGAATATGGCATTGCAATGCATGCTGGGAATCAGCTAGTGCATTATAAATATTAACCCTGCATGAAAAAGTACGTAAAAGTTCGATTACCAACTAGCAACATTCTTTACATTCGTAAAGAATCAATACAGAGTTTTTTTTTAAATAGCTATCGTGTAAACCAGGCGTAGGATGCAATTCTAAATTCAAATATATTACCTCGGATCATGTTTCTTTATATCTTTTCCAGTATCAGATAAAATCTATAAAACATAAAAGCTATCTCGAACGGCCGCCCTTTGGGTGACCCTGGTTGTATTTGTCTATTGTGCGGCTCCCGACGCCGTAGATTTCCTGTCGGGGGGCACACCAATAAATTGTATCGCATGTTGAGGAAGGCAGATTAAATGGCGGACTGAGACATCGGGGGCAGAAAGCCATTAATGGAAAAATAGTGCCGATTACGGCGCCTGTAATTGAAAGATGCGACTATAAAATAGATTAATGGAAACTAGACACGGGGTTGAAATAATGAATAACGGCAACAACAAAGTTCATGTATTGTCTTTAATTTGTAATCTGTCTTTATATTTTAAAAGTATTGATTTATAATTTACGTCATCGTTGAGAGAGACGATGGGGCATACCGCAGTAAAAGCTGCAAGCTTCAGTGCAACAATGGAAGAACGCAATTTAGAGCATATCAAAGTTCTTCTCCTTGGACTATAGCGTAAAAAAATCCTTTATTTACCCGTACCTTCAATTTGGGAAGCGGGCATGATTACCGCCGCCCCGGGAACCATGTATTAGATAACCAACATCCCTTCCGTAGGTTACCCCAAGTGGTTCGCTACGTTTGGTGACTTAGTAGGGGTGCCCGGGTTCATGGGTGAGGTTTGTCTAGGTCTTGGCAACACATGCGTTAGTCCATCCACTGCGTGGTGGATTGGATCGGGAGAAATTGATTGAGAGAGACATTTTACCTCGACCTGTCGCTTTGTACCGCATTGGGAGGGATGGATTCATACGCCTCTCACTCCTGGACACATTGACACCCAATTTCTACCAACCCCTCATATCTTTTTCTTTCCCAGAACTTCCTCTCCTTCCTTTCCCTAAAGAAACCCCTTCACACACTATCCCCAAAGATGGCATTGTAAAAAAATACCTCGACATTTGGTTTATTCTGCCGTGTTGCGCTTCCTCCTTCTTTAGCGAACGTTTCGGAAAGTGTAACTGTACATTATCAAGTCAGACGCTTAGATTGTTGTTTTTTTTCATTCGGAGTTAGTATTGATTTAACCGTCAAGTAATAGACTCTAAAAACTATCAACGGGATTTCAGAAATCGTTTTACAATCGTCTTACAATTTTTTTTAATATTCAATTTAACTCTTTCAATTATTTTATACTGTATGCACTACAAAACAAAGCTGAAATGAGAAGCATATTATTTTACAAAAAGCTTTTTCAAGCTCTTTCACAACCACCAGAATGTATAAAACGGCAGATATTCGAGCGTAACAACCCTCCCTTGTGATAATAAAAACAAGTGGAACAGTAGCCTGAAGGATATATTATTATGTCAACATGGTAAACGTGTAGTTTCAAATATATCGCCTGTAACAAAAGAACTTTCGTTTACCACAAGCAACAAATTATAATTCTACCCCAATCCTCCGGCATCAGACGCGCCGTGAATGTCATTTCAACACGGAATAAAACTATAAAATTGTTTAGTTAAAATTATGGTCGCCAACATATTGCCACAGTGCGGACTCTGGTAATAACCGAGCTATAACTTCAGTTTTTGCCGAGCTGCGTGTGCGCTGTATTGAGTCATAATGTGGGTACTAGAATGGCCTACCAAACATGGAAGTTGGCTTTTTCAAAATGAGACATTTTTATTGGACCATTTCAGAAATGAATAGCTTGTTACTAGGACTGACCTTAAACGGCTGTACAATATATCAAACGTGTGGATGGCTGTAAATTGCTCGCAGTCGCTTTATAATTCAGGGAAAAAGTAATACTTGCATGCATCGGTCTCATAAATAAACAGGTTTTCCATAAATTAATACGTCCCTTGTAAATCTAATTACGCAGTATTAATGGCTTTTCAATGAATATTTACTTATTTTATTTAAACCGATCAATTAATTGTTATGTTGGTGATGTTTTGGCGTTCAAAATACACGTGTAAATGATGATAACAATGCGATGAATGCTAGTGTTGAAAAGATGAAGACATGCGAAATAATGCAAAAATCATACAAAATCATGTGTTTTTGTTTTAAAAATTTGATCGCTTAGAAGTATTAAAGATGCTTCAATTAAATACTGCGTGTAGAACATATCATGGCCCTTAAAAATATCGGTCATTTTTTTATGTCTTTTAATAAGCCTAGAAAAAAATAAAGTTCTAGGTCTATAAAAAAACACTTTCAAGTGCAAACTCTCCTACTTATAAACCCCTTTTCTGATTTGGTTTTATTGTTTAATGTAGCAAATTGAGTTTTTTTTATAATAATCGCAAAATATTTGATATTCACGCCCGATATTCACAAAATAAAATAAAATATGCAATTTTTATATTTCACAATACGGCCGACAGTCGACGAATTTGGATTTTTAAAGTGAACCTTACGCAGTCCACCCACGGACTACTCAGTTGCCACACCCATTTTCCATCAGTTCGGCCCCGGCCGGAGCGGGGAATAGACGTATAGGCTCAACGTCGCTTGGTTCCGTGAAATCAGTTTTAAATTTCCTTGTTATTACAATAAACAATGCGTAACAAATGGGTTAATGTTTTTACAGGCCTTTACGAAATCAACCTGAAAAAAATTCTCAAATACCTTTTCCAACCTTTCCAAAAGCTTTTTCTCAAATATTTTTAAACTCCTCCCATAAAGGGGCGCGAATTCCGATTTCGATTTTTTCCTGGACTATTGGATCACCTTAACTAAAACAAAACTAGATTAATAATTTACGCGGAATTTGAGCGACGAAAAACAAACTCCAATTTGACTACTTGACAACTGTTAGGTTAGGTTGGGTTAGGTTGGGTTAGGTTGGGTTAGGTTGGGTTAGGTTAGTTTATGTATAAAGCCTGAAAAATTCAAAAACCATCTGATAAAAGTGTATTTAAGGCTTTCATTTTTGGGCAAGATATAATAAATTTTTGTGTCAATATTTAATTTGTACGGATACTTGGCACCGCGTTTTACTTCATTAGCCCATTGAACAGCTTAGCGTTTACCTGTCAAATGAGCTTTCTCGCCGGACAGTAGTAGTTATTGAATGTTTCCGCAATCACGTCTTCTTTGAAGCCGTATTAATAGCCATTGAAAGTGCATATCTGCCGCTAGTCGGCGTCTATTGCTAATGACTTTTCAAGCCTTAAGCCCCGAGCCAATGAATGCTCGGGAATATCGAGAATACCCAGGATATTACGCCGTGTCACGCACGAGGCTGTGTGTTTTTTAAAGCCAGCTTTATTGGACTCAAGCAGAGCGCTAACGAGATCTCTATCCTGCGTTAACTTCTCGATAAGGCGTCAGCGGACATAACTCCCGCCGTAGACGAAGAGGCTTGTACGATGCTTTGCCATTCCAACACATCATTTGCTGCGAACTTTAAATCTTTTTCTTTCGTTTAGAAAATGTTGATAATAAAATAAAATAAAATTGTTTGTCCGAATGTGGCTATTTATGTTACATTAATTCTTATGAGATTCTTCGTGTTTCTGTGGATAACTAGAATCCTATAAGGTGAATCACGTTAGTCCGGCTTGCAACCAATCGATCTTATCAATCTTCCACTCAATCTTTTTATTTATTTAATATTAATTTTCTTCATTACTCATTCTTCATTAATTTAAGATTGATTTTTTCCCTTGATTTACTGTTACATTTGCCCCTAAAGGCCCAGTGGTAAGCGTAAAAGAAGCAGAAGATGGTTATAGGCAGATATGTAAATACGAATGTTAGAGAGTTATTTAAAGGGTTCCATGCCAACTGAGAATAAAGTCAAATCAACACCTATTTGAAAAGTCAATAAAAGCTATGAAAAAAATCATTTTAAATTGGCCGATAACCCTTACCTAACATAACCTATTTAACCATTTTTTATATATTTTTTAAACACTCTAAATGACTTGTCTGAGATGGTTCTGAGTTGGTTTCATTCCGAGTTGTCCGGTCACCCATTTAAAGATACTCTATAATTTTTTTCATACTTTCAACATGTTAAATAACAGAACAAAATGTGTTTTTAATAATTAGCATTTTTGGGATTTTTTTTAACGAGAAAATTTTATATAATTACCTTTCGGCTCGGCAAATGTACAGATATTGTCTTAAAAAATAACACATATTTTTTTAAGAACTTTAAAACTTAAAGTGTTTAAGGCATCGACCAAGTAAGTTATTCGGAAAGCGGGATCTTAACAAGCTTGTTCTATGTCTCTAACCTAACCCAACGTAACTTATTTTCCCGGTTTTTTTACATCGCTTTTAATGACTTTTCAAAGGAGTGATGAAGTTGTATATTGTTGAGTTGTCCGGTCACCAAGCAAAAGAAAGAAAGAAAATATAAAATAATAACGAGTGAATGGTAGAAATTGAAATAAAAAGGTAAGTACATACATGCCTTATGGGTAATAAAGGGTCGTTCAAAAAGTTTTGACAAATTGCAAAAATTTTTAGTACAACACTTAAATAATTTTTAATCGATTGTGTTCTCACAAGATAAGTTATATTATTTGATTCTGCTCAACGTGCTTATCATCTTGGAATTTAAAAATTAAAAAAAATATATTATCATAGCTAATGATTTTATTTTAATAGCTCCACACAGGACGTCCTGGGAAAAAAATCCCTCAGAATCTGTGTAATTTTTGGGGATGCTATGTGGAGGGTCATTTTAGGGAAAGGAAGGAGAGAATGTTCTTGAAAGGAGAAAGGTATGAGGGGTGGGTAAGATTCTGGAAGTCAATGTGTTCTGGAGTGACGGATGTATAAATCCATCCCTCCCACTGCAGTGCAAGGCGATGGCTCCAGAGTCGGGCTGGAGAGGTCAAAAGGTCTCTATCAACCAATCTCTTTCATCCGGCCAGCCACGCAGTAGGTGTACAAACGCATCCGCCGCCAAGACCTAGACAAGCCTCACCCCATGAACCCGGGCACCCCTGCTAGGTCACCGCACATAGCAAATCACTTGGGGGACCTATTCAATAAATGATTCCCGGGGCGGCGGTTCCCCTACCCGCCGCCAATATTGAAGACCTTTTATTTAAAACCTTTTAAAGGCGATCGCTTAAAATCTTGTCCACGGTTAGTCAAAATGTTCTGTTTTATAAAATTTTATTTTTATCTCTTAACAGTAAAGTTATTGTAATCATCTATAGATACCATATTAAAGTTAGATCACTCTGCCTCCGCGAAATGTCGCTAGTGTCTCTTTTCGACGGGTCCGCTTGTTTTATCAATCATCATTTGTTTTTGCTCTCCTGTAAAATTTACTTTTTTGACTTATGAACAGGCGCGGATCCAGCCTTCAAAAAAGGTGGTGGTCACACCCACCCGAAAATCGGCCAAGTGCGAGTCGGAGTACGAACTCGCTCATGAACAATCATGAGTCATGAACGACTTTTGAATTTGATTATTTCCTTTTTTCCGCGCATCTGGACTTCGGCCATAGGAATGGAAATAATCATTGGAGGAAGTCAGACCCGATTTCGTCCAATTGAATAGTCAAACAGTTTCGATTAAATTCCAAACCAATTTCAATCAATAAATTTTTTTTTTTTTTAGTAGCCAGTAAGCCAATATACGGACTCTAGACTGGGTTAATCGGTATCTTGACGCTTGCGTGGCATTAAAGTTATGTATTTTTGACATTGAAATAGAAAATGCCACTTAAGTGCGTTGGATACGACTTGTCGGGTGACGATTGCAATGTTTTATTTATTTATTTATTTATTTATTGTTGGAAACATTTACAGAATGTTAACAATTATTATAGTTATAAAATTGCCATTGAGAAGTACATAGGTATTAACACTCCAATTATAAATGTTCACAGCATGCATAATCAGTGTTTACTTGTTACTAGGTACAAAATAAAATATAAAACATAGTAATTTCAAATATAAAACAGAAATGCAGAGAAAGAAAAGAAAGATAATAAAAATAAAATGATAATAGAGCAGTCACATAATTGTTTTCCATGATATATCATGGTAGAAGATTGTAAATTTGCCTTTTGAAATATGTAAGACTGTTTGCATAAATATCTACATGATCACATTCGATGGTATTATATAGGCGACACATTCGAGACAGTGGATTGAAGTATGCAATATTGTTATTAAATAATTCAAGATGGAATGTATTATGACTCCTTAAATTGCGCCTATTAGGAACTTTTATATTATCGACGTTTTAATCGTCAAGTGTTTTTTCAGACTTCACCAGCATTGAAACATTAGCCAGTCAAATCACAACGAAATTAATTCGTCAGCAACGTGAAAAAAAAGTTTGTGAAAATAAATTTGCGCCTTGCCAATGAAGGAGTAGTGAATAATAAAAGTCGAATGAAGGGATGTAAACACCGCAACCACGAAGTTATAAGACTGAAACTGGCGGTATCTAAAGTGCTGAAAAATATCTAGACGCTCTACAAGACCATACCTTGGACTACTTTGCAGACAGAGTATTGTTGAGAATCAAAAGGCCACCGAAGAAAATGACGTGTTTCTCTTCTCTTTTCTATCTCTTCAAATTTCAAACGCAATTCATCGTATTTAAATAAAACTTGTTTGCGCGCGCCGGGATTCACAGTTGAGGATTTTAATCACTCGACCACGGATGTTTTGAGCTCAACATACTGAGTTTTGAAAAACGGTCATTAAATATTGTCACATAATACAGCCATATGCTTTATCCTCCTTGGACCCAGGGAAAAAAGTGTTTCAAAATAAAAAAAATTGAATTTGTGTTTCTGAAAGTATGATGTTACAAGTCTATTAGGGTTGTGGGCATGCCCACTGTGCCCACAACGGTGGATCCGCCCCTGCTTATGAACCTTGTCTACGATGAGATCCCAACCAACCGTCTGAAGCCAGTAAGATTAAATCATCCTCAATTTTTGGTATGTTATGAGACAAAGGGTAATTGGTAAGGATAGGAGATACGAAATAGGAAGACAGGGCAGTACTTGGCTGTTCAGATCTTATCATCAAATACTGCTAATACCATTTCAAACAACTATCTAATTCTGAATGGTGGTATTTATTCAGGGCGATACTGAGAAACAACAAATTAATTTGATAAAATTGACCCTCGAACACAGACGTATGGTATACAGCCAACTATAAAACTTTATTGGCATAAAATGTATATGTATAAAAGTATAATTTTAGTGTATCGAGCTGCGGCAGCTGGTAGCAGTTAATATCTCAATGGCATCATCAATGGCGGCTTCTAAGATTCTATAAGGACACTCTTCCAATAGGTGGTGTCCTTATCAATGCATGGTCGTGTTTCAGATCAATTGTACTGATTTGGGCAGTTGTGGTGGCTCTATTGAATTAATAACGACATGGCAATCTACGTAACAAAATTATTAGTTTCCTCTTGGTAGGAACGGCGTTTAGTATCGTTTATCAAGGCACTAGCAAAATAAAATTATAATATTAGTTAAAATTTGAAAAAATTGAAATCAGATACAAGTAAAGACTTAAACACAATTGTAAAAATAGAGGAAGAGGATTAAAGGGAGGGGGGTAACTAATTAGGGTGACCGGACAACTCGGAAAGAAACCAACTCAGAACCATCTCTAAGTCATTTAGAGTGATAATAAAATTGTTTAAATAGGTTAAGTTAGGTTAAAGTTATCGACTAATTTATAATCATTTTTTCGTAGCTTTTAATGACTTTTAAAGGAGGTGTTGAGTTGACTTTATTCTCAGTTGGCATGGAACCACTAATTAGAAGGAATTAAAGATAAAACCAATTTAAGAGGTGTCTATTAGTAAAAAGATTTGGTTGTTAATAATTAATAATATGTAAGTAACTATTAACACATTTTCTTATTTATAAATTATCTAATTATAAACCCAAAACATAGTACTCGTAAGTAAAATTTCCTAACCCTTATTCATATCAAAAGAATGAATTGTTCCAGAAGGTAGATGGCAAAATCTGAATAATTATTATTATTTGAACACCTCTGATGCTCTGTGATTCAAACATTAAAATTTTTAGAGATATCCCAAATAAAAAAGGTACAATCGTTAATTGTTACACATTAATTTGCAGAATCCTTACTTCTTTAAAATATAATCCTTATAGTTGTTACTTAAATATATATTTATTCAATTTGCTACGAGTGTAAAAAGCTTGTTGTTTGGTTATTTGGGATTTTTTTGCCTATAATTATAATAATGATTGACTGTAGGAAACGATGGAAAAACACAGTATTTTGTGTACGGATGTGATGAAGTAATAAAAAAAAATTATAAAAATTAAATGTAATAATGCTTTTATTAAGTTCTGCGAGTATTTCAGTTTTTTATTATTGTGACTGTGTAACTGTTCAAAATGGTGTAACCACAGTTTGAAAATGACCTTGTAAGCCGAAATAGCTATCATAATAATACAAAGCTAAAATGCTTGCAGAACTTAAGTATATATTATTAAATAAATAAAAAAAATTAATTAAACGGAGTTCTATGAATTAAACACAAAAACAATTAGTAATGATTAATGAAATTACTATAACTTCTTATTAAATATTTATTTTGCTGACAAGTTCATAAATAACGGTCAAGTTCTCATATCCTTCTAATATTCTATCTTTTAATTGCTAAGCTTTTAGCTGCACTGCGGAGTTCATTAAATTCTGGTTAACGTGCAAAAGCAGCTATTTTACGCATGGACTTATTAAGATATCTCTACTTGTTAATCTGTCACAAAGGAAAAAATATTTGTGCCACCACTGATAAATGTCTCCGCTCGCATCCCGCATCCCGCATCCCGCCAGGCATCTCAACCGGCACTGGCTTTTAATTACTCGCAAACAACTCGTTACGATATTTACAAGTTGCCATTTAGAGTGTGATGCTTTCATACCATCTCTTATATGGCGCTTGACACCAAAGGAATTGACGTGGAGCAGCTACTCGGTCCGGCGAATGAAGTTATCTTCATTGCGATCTCTCGAGGAGCTCGTGGAAGAGATGGGTATATGGAAAGGGATATGCCAAGTATTTCTACGAGAAGCAGTGTGAAAGGGTAGTTTTATATTCGCTCTTAGAAACTATTGAGCTTTTCCGCAAATCGTCATTCAGCCATACATGGGAGTGATTTGCTGGTTAGCTAGATTAAAATATTTATATTGAGGAATCCAATACATTTTTCTGCCACGTCACATTCTCGTTTTTCAGAAAATTGCAAAAAAAATTTTTTGATAAAAAATGATTAAAATAATAAATCTGAAAGTATAAAACACAAAACACGTTTTATAGATATTAATGCTGAGAATGAATTTTGAGTTTATAAATACTATTCAGAAACAAATGAAAATGGTGAAAAGATCAAAATTAAAATGGAATTAGCTAAATGCATAACATTTATTTTACATCCCCAAACCAATATCAAATTAATACAAACACATTTTATTGGCAGTTTTATTGGTCCTCGGACATTTAATCTTCTACCAAAATAAATTTAAAAGGCAAATAAAATATCAATTACATAAAAGAATTAAAATTATGGCCGAATGATTCAGATGTTGCAACGCTTTTCTTAGGACGGGTTGTTTCAAAAAATTTGATGGATTCATCAAATATTTGAAGTTGATAATCACGTTCTGCGTAAGTTCTATTCAAGTTCTGTGACGATTTCAGTTTTGTGAAGCAACTATAATGATGTAATAATAGAACTTGAATAGAACTTCAAATATTTTATGAATCCATCCAAGTTTTTGAAACAACCCGTCCTTATAAACTATTTGTAAACATTCATGTTTCATTTTCCACATAAAAAACTAACATTATATACTTACTTATATGTATAAACTTACTTTAAAACATGCTTTATGATGTATTTTATTTTATTTTATTTAAAAAAATCGAGTGCAATTCGTACAATTCACACTCACACAATCTCAACCGATGGGATAATATAATTATTTAAAAAAATCGAGTACAATTCGTAGAATTCAATTAGTAGAAGTGAAACTTTCGCTCACACAATCTCAACCAATAGGAGCCTTAAAAAGTGAGCTCGTAATCAAAGCGGCCAATGCGATAAGTTTTCATTCTTCTCATTCTCTCGCAGGCTAAATCCTATAGATATTTGTATTTGTCTCTTTTTAGTATCTTTCCGTTTCATCGAGTTTCAAATCACAACGGTGCTAAAGAAGTTTGACTTCAAAAAGTATATTTTTTTAAGTTGTTAGTATTTTTTGTTATATTACCCACACAGGCAAATGCATTTAGTGAGTTCCAATTACTTACATTTGTTTTATAATTTAAACCTATAATAATTTATTTTTTTTAATTTATGCACTTATGTATGTTGTAAAATTATTGTTACGTTTTCACGAAAGGTCAAATCGGTGTTGTATGGTATATTGCAGTGCAATCTTGTATCAGAATATGTTTGCATTCCAACTAACTTGGTTATTCATGGAAAATCTATAAAACAAATAAGGCATGATTGGGTACCATTTTCTGAAATAATGTACAGACTTACCTTAAATGATCTCCTTAAGTACTTGAAACCGAATTATTTGTTGTTTATTTATTCGTTTTCTGGTACTCCGCCTTTTGCGGATACTCGTTGAAATGTCTTACAATTGAATGATCCATGTCTGCAATAATTTACATTTAATTTTATATCATTACTTCGATCACTCCGTGTATTATTTACGGGGGGGATTATTACTACCATTTGGCTGCAAATTCATGTCTCTTTATTTGCGTGCTTCATCGCACAACCGTAGACCGTTTTCTACGGCAATATCACTGACCGCGAGGGTTCTGATAAAGGTAGCAGCAATACCAAATGCCTATAAAAAAAACCTTGAAGGTTTATGTCTCCTAATAATTTAGACTTCATTTGAAGAAAGGGCCTCATTGCAGGTGCATTCTTCGTCCTAGATTACAATCCGCTAATGTCCAGGAAGCCATAGCCAAACGCAAAATTATAAAAAAGCATCTTAGAACTAAGCATTTCTGGTATCATTGTATCTGTGTTCTTCTCAATTCCTATTCTTAATACATACAGTTCACGAGATATCGGTGGGGAGAGGAAGGAATGAAAATTGATCTTGAAGGGACCGTTATTGTAGGAAGGAGGAAACACAGAGGCCGGCAAGGCATCGTTCCACAGCCAAGCTGTTGATCTCAAGAACGTAGAAGCGACCCATTATCATGTGACAAATTAATGTCAACCGTGTATGGGCGCGCGTGTTTCCCCACAATGCACCGGTGCCGACGGTATCAATGACGCTAGTTCCTCAAAGCATCTTCCATTGCAACAAGGATAGAACAAGGATAGCATTCCCTTATCCATTATTCGTTAGAGCCCCGTGGACCACACCAAACTTTCTAGACTAGACACTGCCTATTCCTATTCCAACAGACAGAACCCACTCTCACCATACCATTTCTGTATTCTAAACAATTAATTTTTATTCCTAATTCAAATACTTCTCGTTCTCTAGTGAGAGCTCACGGACCCCATCGATCTTTCTAGGCTAGACAGTCAATTCCTATTCTCAATTCAAACCGTTTCCTTCTCATAGGCTTCTCGTTAGAGCCGCAGACCTCACCGAACTTTCATTGTATGTAAAGAATTCTGCTCTGGGCCGAGGCCAATCTGAATTCTAGACACCATCCGTACTCCATTTATGTTACCAACTAGCTTTTGTGCATTTTTATACGCCATTGTGTGCAAATGCGACGCCTCGACGACACGCCGCTGAAGACGGTTTCATTTTTTGCAAAAGTCCGCCATTATGGCCCGCAACGTTTTTCGTGGGAACGTGACAAGATAACTAATACCTTATCACTCGCCATCTTCCTCGAACGAATTCAATAACAAATTTGCAAACACTTAACCTTTTATGAATAAAGTGTATCTTACCTACAATATACGTACTTCATATATATTCATTTTACAGATGTACAGGTTGGAACAGCAATGAATTGCTCTTAATATTTTTAATAATAGAAGAAGAAGAACCTTAATAGTTGAAGGGAAAAGCAAATTCGTTCACAAAATTCTTCTAAGCATTCTTCCAGCAAACGAACTACTTACTTGAAACCGTGAATTTGATGCACGAAAATTAACCATTCACTATACATGCAATTTGTCATGTTAGGATGATGCGGTTTTATCAAAGTTAATACTGAAATAAATTTTTGTGAACCGTTGTTCGTTCGTTAGTGCTGCAGTTGTGCTCGGAAAGAGTAACAAGTTACCGACATTATCGATAAATCCATTATCATTTGCTAGGTACACAGTTAAATTCGCAAACACTCGCACAGAGGTTACGAGGACGGCGTTTTGTCAATACAAACGAATTCCCCAAGTTCTCCTCTTGATTTTGACACTACTGCAAATATAATATAATATAGACATTGACCACTCGTGTGTCGGTACGTTTTGCTTTTTTGGATAAGTTACTTCTTATAGGTTTCTTCAAAATAGGCATATTTACTTTGGGGTGTCATCATTAATTTAATGAAAAACAAATACCTTTGTATAACACCACTATTTTATTAACTATATCAACATGTTTCGAAAACTATGTTTTCTTCGTCAGGATAATAAGTCAATAATAAATAACAAAAGACAATAAAATAGTGGTGTTATACAAAGTTATTTGTTTTTCATTAAATTAACTTCTTATAGGAGTTAGGAACTTCCAAAAATCCTTAAATTGCCTGGTTTGAACGCCATCAACAGACGTTCAGTACACAAATTAAACAAATTATTTAAAAAAAAATCAAAACTCAGAGTATTTTCTTCTGATGCAGTTAGTAAAAAAAATCTTGAAAATCGGTCTAGTTTTAGAGGAGAAAAATGGGGAAAACAAAAACCCGATATTGATGATTTTATTTAAGTATTATCCCTGAGGTGCAATTATTTCTTTCGCTCAGTATTCGTGGGAATAAGAGCGACGGTGTCAGCAACAGTATGGTAAAATACCAATTGTTCAAATTTTTCGGCGACCGAGTTTCCTTGTAAATTTTCCATAATATGTAACCTACCAGACTATCACCAAGTATTTACTTTGTAAAATAAATTTTTAATATATAATATTTTCCGGTACAACACCCTTTATTTTAAAGTGAACAGTATAGCTCGACTTATCAGTACTGTGTTGGAGTTGTAGTAGTAAGGTAAGTACTGCATGTTGCATGCTGCATATTAGCATAACATATGCGACACCCGATGAATAATGCGCCTTGTGGCCCATCTCTCACGTGACCCACTTCTGACTTATAATCCTCGCCTATTGATGCCTTAAGTTATTTTATTGAGCGTCTTGCACAACATAATGTGTGTAAATTGCATTCAATTTGCAATTACACAGAACTTTATGGCACGTTTCGTATTATATCGTTAAGTCAATTATGCGGATCTAGAGACTGCGACCATAAACATAATAAGGCGCTGTAATAATTCAATGCATTTATATCAAACAGATTGCCCGGTACTAATTAAATTTCGAATTGATTGGAGGCCGTAGGTTTATATATGTCATTCTATAAATATAAATAAATCAGGTAAATCGATAATTCTGTAAACAAGTGGACAGGCATTTCCCAATATTGGTTGAAATATCGAAATATTTTTTTAATGTATCAGAAACACGGTTAGCTCGGTGGTAAGAGTAAACTCTCGGATAGCTGGTCCAGAGTTCCATTTTTTCGGTTGTTCTGATAACCTTTTAATGGGTGTTTTTCTAATACCGTATATGATTTGAAGTTTAACTCCTCAGGTGTGTTTGCTGTTGGAAACAGCTATTGTGGGCCTCATAGAAATAATTGTGTCTATTTTGCTGTCATGGTGAGAAGTAGGATCTAAACGGCGTTAAAAAAGGGAAAACGTTATATTCAAATCCAGAAGTTAAATACAAATAATTAGGACGGGTTGTTTCAAAAAATTTGATGGATCCATCAAATATTTGAAGTTAATTTTCACGTTTTGTGTAAGTTCTATTCAAGTTCTGTGATTATTTTAGTTTTGTGAAGCAACTGTCCTATAACGATGTAATAACAGAACTTGAATAGAACTTACACAGAACGTGAAAATCAACTTCAAATATTTGATGAATCCATCAAATTTTTTGAAACAACCCATCCTAAGAGTTTGCACATATATGAAACCAAAGGTTACAACAAAAAATTTAAACTTCATGTATTACTTTATAAATTATTTTTATACGAAACGACTAAAAAGTGAGGTGATAATACGTTTGTAAATCATTAATCTAATAAAAAGTGTGCGTTTTTATTCTCTTCTTCGTTAAAAGTAATTTTAGTTCATAAAAATCATAAAGTAGGCCATTTTAAAAATAAATTCTCTTTGCATTTAAAATGTTAATTTTTTTAAATTATGTGTTTTGCTAGTAATAAAATTTGAAAGATTATTTCATCACTTTTCAAAAACAGTTTTTCATTATCGTATACGTTCAGAAATATTTTTATTTATTTGGATTTTATTAATGTAGTTACAATATCTTAACTCAAAGTAAACTAACTAGTACAAAATATGTTTGTAGATATATCAGCGATATATTTTATGATTATAACTTCCGAGGCAAAATCTTAATTTGTCATTTTGACCGGTATATTTTGTTATGTAAAATTGTCATCTAATATCAATATCCACATCCGTTGTTATTGTTTTTTATTGTTATACCTACCATTATGTAAGTTGTACAAGTACAGATGAAGAAAAGTTGTTGGTTATGACTTACCATACAATATTAATTTACTTTTCAAACTATTAATTGTTTTTGTGTTTAATTCGCAGAACTCCATTTATTTTTTTAATTTAAATAAATTAAATTTGATAATATTATTATCAAGTTTTGCAAGTATTTTTGTTACAACTGTTTCGGTTTACAATACCATTTTCAAACTGTGGTTGAACCACTTTGAGACGACGTATTTATACCAATCTAAATGTCGTTTTTTGAAGGTGTCCTAATTGATTTATTATTACAAATCAGTTTGCTGAGAAATTAAGTAGAGACAGTAGACACTTCATTATGTGGGAGATCTGTTTTCTCCCAACCAACAAGTGTTAATAATGACTCTACTGCTTTGACTCATGTGCTTTATATTGTTTAGCTTTTGTAAACATATTAAGGAGTGGGGAATAAATAATTTTACAGCTTTAACAAAAATACTTGCAGAAGTCGATAATAACATTATCAAATTTAATTTTAATCAAATTTAATCAAAATACTATTCAAACATTTAGGATTGCAATGATTTTGAGAAATTCACATGATAACTCAAATAAATAAAATGTGCATTTGGTATGTATGCCAAAATAACAATCTGGGGCAATTCTCTCGAAGCCAAATGAATACCCTCAATTTTCATAGATATGTTCCCTGTTTTATCCCATTCGCTTGCTGAGTGCATTCAAATGTGATCTCAAGTGCATCATCAACTGCAATAGCGCACTTGTAAAGCAAGTAGTTCGTGCCACCGGCTGTTAGATAAGAAACAGCGTCCTCAAAAGCGCATTTCAAATGCATCTATTGCACATACACACACTCACACACACGTTCTGATGTGAGGAGAGTAGCTACTTCATAGGATATGTGTGTGTGGGTGGACTAAAAAGCAGGAGTCTGGAATTAGGTGCTTTTTACTAAAAGCTTTGCGATAAAATTCATGCTTAGGTGGGCACCATGTTCTTTGAGCTTTTTTGCTGGTTCAAACCTTTTATCAGATTTAAAATGCATCCGTTTCTTTCCAATTTATCTAGAAAAGTGATGTGATCGTTTTTTTAAACGCATCAATGCTGGATATAAAAATCTTACTGATCTATATTATATTATCACTGGAAGGTAATATTGGTCACCATTTAAACTTTGGCGTTATGGAACGCGTTTTGTAACTAGACTTTTTTGTCAAAAGTGGGATAATATTTTGGCTTTGAGGGTATGAAACGACATTCCCATCAATTGGGTGAAGTACGATTTTTTTCACCGCTACAAGAAATTAATTCAATATGTGGGGCAATAAACATGTGAAAACAAGTGAACAGATTTAAAATCAATCGATGTTTATTGCATGATTTAAAGCGATATTTATGTAGTCTAACTTAGTGGTGGACGTTGACGGATGGAGTTATTTCTATAACACCGTCACGGGTATTATTATTTCTCCGTCTCCGTCTTAAAAATGTCACACGACTACTGTTTCTCGGTAAGTGGCAAAAAACTCACCACGTTTCTGTCATGCATTATAAATGTTTATATTCAATCCAGCCTCGTTCGACATGGATGAACGTGCGAACGAAATAATTTCGCATCTTGTCCGGAGATTCCTTCATCGCGCGCCGAAATCTGCTTAAATTTTTCATAACATCACGTTTTCATATTGTTTTTCGAAATCACTGCAAGTCATTCTGTTAGGGTGAGATTCTTCGAGTGTGGCCTGGCATTGTTAGTAGGGTTAAGGCGAGGATTTCTAAATTGTGGAAGATTCAGCAACCGATTTTAATTTACGTTTTCAAAAACTTAACACGATAAGAAAGCGAAAATACAGATCTATACGTGATATCGAAAATATGTATAAAAGCAATTTGTGATTTTTCCAAACTCATGGTTTTTCTACAGAAAAGTCGAAAAGACATGTCTGTATAGAAAGGCAAGTGTGAGAATCGCCGGCCCAGTGGTCATTTATTGAATAACCAACACCTGCCATAGGTCACCCCAAATGATTCGCTACGTTTGGTGACTTAGCAGTAGTGTCTTAGCAGTGGATGTATTTGCCCACCATCTGCGTGGCGGGCCGAATCAGGAGAGACTGGTTGAGGGAGACCTTTTGACCTCTCCAGCAGGACTCTCTCGGAACATCACCTTGGGAGGGATGGATTCATACTTCCGTCATTCCTAGAGACACAGACCCCCAGATTCCCACCCAACCCTTATACCGTTTTCCTCCCCGGGACTTCCTTTTCTTCCTTTCCTCAAAAGATCCCCCACACTGCATCCCGATACATAGGCTCCGATGGGAATTAACATCATCTTTCCGTACCATTACATCGTCAACTAAGTGTATGAAACAGCTTCCCCAGTAACCTACTCTCTGTAAATCTTCCGCCCCTGGGTTAAGGAGGAGAATATGAATAAAACAAATTGGAAAACAATTCGTGATCACCATCTTTGTGTTCACTTATTCAACGACCCGCTCCTGTAAGCTCACGTCCATTGTTGCCTGTATATACTTAGATGCTACTTCATAGTGTGAATCTTATTTAAGCTTTTTTTTCAATGTTTCGGGCGTTTTTTTTAAATTAACTCCACGCAGAAGCCCTGAGGATAAATCTTTCCCTCAAGGCCCATGTCATCTTGAAATGCTGATGAGTCTTTTGAGGAGAGGAAAGTATGAACATGGGTCTTGAAAAGACACACGTTGTAGGAGGGAGGAAACACAGAAACCGGCAAATCATTCCACAGCCGAACTGTTGTTCTCATATGACAAATTTCATCCGTTTTATGTGTTTCCTGACTATCCACCGTTCTCGAAGGTATCAATAATGCTAGTTCCTCGGAGCATCTTTCAATGTAATACGGTAGAACAAGGACATCATATCTACCTGACACCTTTGCTCTAAAGATTTCAATCCGCGTGCTAAAACAGAAGAATCTATCAAACGCACCGCTTGTTTCTGCAGTCGGGATTTTTTCAGGAATTTTGGGGCTCCAGACCAGAGGTGGCTGCCAAATTCAACAGTGGGGCGATTTTTACAGAGACAACAGTTGTGTAAAATGGCGTTCACCCTTCAAGGGTGCTCTAGGTCATCAATTCAAATTAAGAAGAGAGGGAACGCGAATTTACATACATTCATTTAAATTAAATTGGCATATTTCATAATTATACGAAAGATTGGAGCGAGTTAAGACTTAGAAGAGATAAGATATTGAGCGGAAGTGGGAGGGTTTTTTCGATAAGGCTAGATAGAAAAGTGGATATCTTTTGTTAGAGGGACAACCAATGGTCTGCTTGGCAAAATTTTACTTGATTTCTAGTACTTTACTTCGCCATTTTTTGGTTCATACAAATGGCGTGTTGGAATCCCAGAAGATACGGTTTTCCACATTTTCAAGAAGAGCATAGTTTAAAATGCCTGTAGATAAAAGAACCTTTATTATAACCCATTGAACAGATAATCTTTAAAAGTGGGGTTGCTAATTTTCGTAAAACCTATCGAGTTGCTCGGCCAATAAATTTGGTCATCTGATTATACAATAATTATGGTACTAATGACGAATTTAATCAAAAATACTGAAAACTTGAGCTAACTTCACACGTTCCCAACATACTTATATCGGTTATATTTTATCTCTACCTAACTCTACGATGGTTTAGCCCAATATATTTTGCCGCAGTTTATGGGTTCAAAAAAGTTTTCACACTAACCTATATTGTGGTGTTGAACAAAACCTAGGCTCTATTGCATGATTAGCTTAAATAGGTTCTGTGGCGATGTAATTAGGGTGGGAATGGTTGGAAAGGGGTACGAAAATTATGTTGGGTTGGCCATGTAATTAAGTAAATTGTTACGATATTTGTATTTAAATATGCCACATTTTTAACGGAAGGTAAAACCCATTTACAAATAATTGCTTCAAATACAAGAATTACATTAAAAACGTCATTCTTTATTATTGAAATCGCATTGCGTGTTGTGTTATTATAATTTTTATGAGTGCCTGCATTTAAAATTCATTGCTTTATTATTTATATTAGTCAAGGCTTTTCAGCAAACTACTTAGAGTTATGCGGAAAAATATTTAGCATTCTTAAACTTTCTAGGGTTGAAATATAATTAAATTAATTACCTACTTTTTTAATATAATTAAATTAATTACATAATGTTTTAATATGATTAAATTTATTGCCTACTGTTTTAATATAAATTAATAACTTTTTTTATGTAATTAAATTAATTACCTACTGTTTCAATAAAATTAAATTAATTACCTATTTTTTTAATATAATTAAATTAATTACTTATTTTTTTCCAGAAACTTACCTCAACAACATATATTTTAAATTATTTGGTTTTATTTTTATGCCACCTGCGACATAAATTTTTTTTTTTTTCTTTTTTTTCTTCCTGTTTTCGCTATTTTTATAATATTCTAGAGAGTTTCCGGCTTGCGTTGCAATGCCACTTAAGCCGCCGCTACCCAAATTTCACCGACTTCTTACATATCTCCCTTAAACATTTGAAGTTTTTAAGATCTTAAAAAAATATGTTATTTTTGAAGATAATATCCAGATACTTTCCACGCCGAAACGCAAATTATATGAAATTCCCTCGATAGAAAAAAATCGCAAAGTATGCTCCGAAAATTATTAAAAACAAGTCCATTTCTATTATTTTAAAAGTTATATTTGTGAAAAAATTCACAATGATACTTAAGATACCTTCCACGAGATTTTTGCTCTATTTTAAACGAGTTATGTTTTATTAAGCATTTTCGCAATTTTCGCTTCAATTTTATCATTTAAAATATTAGCACGCTCTGTCCAACATTCGTAATTACATATCTCTCCATCTTCTTCTTTTTGAGCGGGGTAGCACCGCCTTAATAAAGAAATTATTTCTCCCTGCGTATCCTTTCCCATTCGTCCCCGTTCCTTTTCCGTCTCCCCTACCCCTCCTGTGTCCTCTTACCTGCCTTCTCCCCTCCCCTCTTCCGCTTCCATCCGTCCAGCCATCTACGTTCCCTCCCTGCCGCTAAACTATATGAAACAACTCGCGCTCCACCTGTTGCAAAAAATGTATACAAATTTCATAACGCCAGAGCTCACTATGATATATAGAAACCTTCGCGTGCGTGCGCACAACAACTCGCCAAAGTTTCATCGCCATCGGATAAATAGTATAGGAAATAATTTCATAACGCCAGAGCTCATGTTATTTATGGAAACCATCAAAGGCATGCTCACATCAATTTCCCAAAGTTTCAACGCAATTGGATGAATGGTTTAGGAAGGCCTAAGGTTCCAAGAAAGAAACATTCATTTTTGTATATTTAAGATTATGCCCATTTAAATGCAGTGTATAACAAGCACGTATCACGTTCATTTTTAAAGTTTATTTTGTTTACTAAACTCTTGCTATAACTGTAACGTTCAGTAAATCATGTAATTATATTCATATGATATTCGAATACTAAATAATAGTACCTAAATAATTAAACCGTATTTTAAAATGAATGCAAGCTGCCTTTGTAGTTCATACCACCTCCCAACAAAAGATTGTAACAATATATCCCTACCAAACTTTGGGGAAGGGTGGTTCAACATTGAACAAATAAAATTAACGTTTCACATACATGTAGTATGAACATGCAAACAAACGTGGAATAAAATCGTCATTTTTTGTATAAGTAACCCAGTTTTGTATTTCCCACGCGACACATAACTCTACCCTTACTTATCAAAAGCCGGCTGTTAAACAGGCTTAAATTTATTGGGCGCAATAATTAAGTCGTTATTTTTCCAAACGGGGGTTTGGCCGGCGCCGCACAGTGGAGCAAAATCGACAAAATATGACAAAAATTTTAACCCCTTTTTAAAAAAAAAAGAATAACAAATATTCTCGGATTACAATTAACCTGACGATATTTGAAAATCTCCTACTACTATTACAGTTAGCGGAAAATATTGCTTGTGTGGTGATTGTTGACTTAGCCAGCCGAGGAATTGATCTCACGATGTCTGGTTAGGAACCAGTTGTTTTGCCAACTCAGACATTGACCGGTCACATAGGTCGGTCTCACTAAAAACTTGTTTTTAATTTTGCTCGACTGATAAACCGCCATTTACTACAGATAATATTATGATGGTTGTTTATCAGTTGTGTAAAATTTAAAACGCGTTTATAAGTAAGGCCCTAAGTAAACAAACTATTTTCTTGTTCGAAAGAATTCTAAAAAACAGGACTTCCGAACTTGATAGTTGATAGCGGCCATATTGTTGAAGCGATATCTGTCAAATTGGCTGCCATTTATTCAGTCTGTTTTACCAAATCATTATGGTCTGATATAGCGTTCAACAACACATGCAAATGATAAAATTGTTTAAAATTTAATTCATTGTTGAATTGCTTAAAATTGTTAAGTGATAAAATCTCACGTGCAGGTGATGTGAACTGGCCGCTAAATCGTGCGATTTGACCCCCTTAGACTTTTTCTTGTGGGGTTTTCAATTCGCAGGTCTACGCCAATAGCCACAAACCAAAGCGGCCATCAAAGCCAACACAATCCAAGAGGTATTTTTTCATAAAAACAGCGCTCTACAAATTGTTCAATTATTATTATTATTATCGGCCAAATTCAGCCTGATTTATGAAAAAAAGAGTCATGGAAAATTGGACATTTTGGATGCGCGTCACCCAGAGAAGCCGCGGCGGACATTTGAACGATGTTATATTCCTTACATAATGGCATCAATAGGCCTATCAAACGAATAAAAAATTTCAATCATATCTCACACACACTTTTTTATTTCAATTTAAAGATAGGAAGCGCTTCATGAAAGATCCTTTACATTTACACTATTTCGAATCTCCTCACTTCGATAATCCTTGCATTTCACGAATTCTTGTGTGCTTATAAATTGGGGCAGCCTAATGGGAAGAGTTAAATTGAAATCAAATAATAATAATAATAATAATTGGACAATTTATAGAGCGCCGTTTTTGTGAAAAATCACTTCAAGGTCTGGAAGTATACTTCATTTCAAGTGTTTTTAATATTATATAACTATCTTATGTAACGTTTTTTAGATGTCCCGTTTAATTTTTGCAATTAAAAAAAAAATCACGTTCTGCACTAATTACAAAGAAAATTTTTACTGCTCTTATTTTAAAGTTTATTAAATATTTTTAACCCTACATGATATTTTTTATATGTAGAAGCAGACAAAGCGAAGTAACATCATTAAGTTTTAATAATAAAGTTCATAGAGCGAATAATAATACTCGTATAATAAAAATACTTTCTTCTTGATAAAAATTAAACATTGAGCATTTGGCCAAACAAGAAAATATTGAAATATTGAGCCACTGTGCGAGGGGTGGATGGCTATGATGAAATGCCTCCTAGGGAAATATCATAAGTTGCCTAATGTTGTCAGAATTGGTGAATTGGTGGGATATAATGTAGATATTTTCTGTGCGTGTTTCGTATCTTTCAGGTATTTTTAACATGCCATTTATTTCATGTCATGACTGGGTAATTGATGCAGGCTTTTAAATATTTTGTATTGAATCCCTTTGTTGTAATATATTACTTGGAGTAACAAATTGGTACACACCCATTAATTTTGGTTTTAAATACCTGTGCGATAGTGCGAGTTCCCTTCAATTTAATTTACGCAAAAGATTCGATTTTAAATGGTTCATTTATCAAAACTCTGAAGAATTATTTTTAAATATTTTATTGAACTATGTTTTTTCACATTTTATGTTTATTGTATATAGTTATCTGTAAGTCCAGCTCCGGAATGGCTAGTGAAAATTGCACAGCATTTTCTGCGATGATTTTTAAGTTCAACGACATACTAAATAATGCAAAATCATACAAAATCATATGTTTTGAAAATTTGATCGCTTAGAAGTGTTATAGATGCTTCAATTAAATACAGCGTGTAGAACAAATCTTGGCCCTTAAAAATATCGATCATTTTAATAAGTCTTTTGTAAGGCTAGAAAAAAATAAAGTATTAGGTCTGTAAAAAATACTTTCAAGTGCAAACTCTCATTTTTATAAACTCCTTTTTGGATATGGTTTTATTATATAATGTGGCAAATTCAGTTTCTTTTATGATAATAATAAAAAAATATATATTTACGCCAGAACTTCACAAAATAAAATAAAATATGCATTTTCATGTTGTTATTTCACATTACGGTTGGCAGTCGACGATTCCGGATTTTCAAAGTGAACTCTATGCCGTGCACCGAAGAACTACTGACTAACCCCGCCCATTTTCTGTCATTCTGCCCTCGGCCGGAGCGAGGAATAGACGTGTAGGCTCCGCGTCGTTTGGTTCCGTAAAATCAATATTAAATTTCCGTTTTATTACAAAAAACAATGCGTAAAAAAAGAGTTAATATTTTTCAGGCCTTTACGAAATCGACCTGTAATAAAAAATTCTCAAATACCTTTTCCAACCTTTCCAAAAGCTTTTTCTCAAGTAATTTTAAACTCCTTCCATAAAGGGACGTGAATTTCGATTTCAATTTTTTCCTGAACTATTGGATCGCCTTAATACGATTTTTTTTTTTTTTTTACTTTATTTATTCTCATTTCTTTGTACATATATATAATGTATAATAGCACATAGTATACATATAATAACAACATATATAATAACAAATAGTATGAACAAGAAATGAAAACCCACTAAGGCACTGCCTGAGTGTGGGTAATATTAAAACAAAATACTATATTTCCAAGTACCCAAAGTATAAAAAGTTAGTATAAAAAGTTAGTATAAAAAGTTAGTATAAAAAGTTAGTATTACATTGGTAGAATAATGAAAAAGGTTTTTTTCAGCTATTATAAAAATAAAATAAAATTATGGAAAAAACATACTGATTTTTAATTTTTAATTTTTTTTTGGTTATTTTAAAAAAATAAACAGAAAACACATTGTACTGAAGTTTAGAAAGTTACAGCAAGTGAGTTGTAGAAGGATGGATAAATTTATAGAAAAAGCGTTTCAATATCTACATTATTCAACCATAATTTTACCTCTTTTACATATTTTATCATTTTATTTATCATTTGAGTTTGTAGTGGTAGAAAGTTAAATGAACGAGGACCAATGAAACTGCTATGTGTCTGCAATAATTTAGTATTAGTTTGTGGGGTGTAAAATATATTATTTATTCTTTTGCTCATTCTGTTTATTTAATAAAAACTTGTATAACTCTTACTTCTTCTCAAAATGCCACTTCCATTAAGACCAAATGATCAATATAACTGTAATAAAAACTAAACTAGACGTGCATCCGTTTACACTTTTTAATTTTTTTTTTCTTGAAAACCTTTGCTCAATTATGAAAATTCTTCAAAAATTATATTTCTACAACATTGATAATAACATAATATATGTAAAATGTTATAATACATAACTGCATTCCAATAATAATTTTGGGAACATAATTATGTAATGGGAAAGAATACGCGAATATCGGTAATTGTACTCTAAATTATCAACGCACGTGTTATTGTTAAACACATACTATTAATATTTCATTAAATTTATTTCATGTATCTATCTATTATAATTCCTGAGGGTGACCTTAAGACCACAATAAACCATTTCCAACATTCCTCTAAATCGAATAACATTCCCACTATCCGTGACTTCAACAGCAGTATTTCACAAGCCACTAAATTATTTCCCGATGAAAGCTAACAGGGAAAATGTGACAGCTACCGCCATCTATGAGCACGACTTGTAATTATTTAACTTATACACAGAATTTTCAGTTTCATTTACGAAGGAAAACTAAAATTAAACTCCCGCTTCAAAAGGCAAACCTTAAACATTTGAAATAAGATTTTCGAATACCTAATATAAAATCAACTTTTTGTAGAGGTTCTTCTACTGGAAACGCTTCTGAAATGAAGTAAACGTTTCTTTACATCGAATTCTAATTTTCAAACTCCTCACAACGGTTGCAAGGCTCTGAGTAAAAATGTATTGATTACCTCAATTGTGAATGTGAAATCTTCGTATTGATTTTCTAACTTTTTTTATTCGTGCCTGGTCATTTTAATGGAAGGATTTTCGAATCCTTAAGCCGTGTTCACACGCAACGCCAACTGGGTAGGCGCCCAGGAACATAACTCACCGGCTGCCGCGTTCTTTGACACAAGTCGCCATATTTTGGAATATACATAAAGATAAACAGAATTTATGCGGCAATAAAGTTTGCGCCGTCCCGCGCTTTTTGAGAGCAGCTTTGGAAAGTGACCGCGAGGGGAACGTGGCACTGTTCTGAATTTAAAAGGGTTACCTTATTAACCTCATCCGTAGCCTGAAGTTATCCCTCTCTGAAACATGGAAAACATTATTAATTATTATTAAAAACAATTTTAAATATATTTTATTGGTCAAGCCGAGCGTGGCGAAGTTCTATTTTAACTCGAATGTTTTGCATTTCGTCCGTCTGCCTCAGTAACAATATTTTTATATTTGTTTAAAGATAAATTGAAGATGTCCACTGACTTTGTATAATTATTTCCCTCCATTAGTATTCTGGGCAAAGGGGAATACATATGGTAGTTAGTCCCAGAATTTCTGCACTGAAATAGATCCTGACTTCTGGTATTACGTTGTGGAATCCGGAAGCTTATCAGTTCAAACAATACAGGACTATCAACTGAATCATTTAGAATTCTATATAGAAATACGAAGTCAGTGAAAATTCTTCGGTCTGACAACTTAAGCGTATTCATATCATTTAACAGAGTTTTTTAGTTCAACATAATTGTGGGAATACCCATTTTAAAATTTATAAAACTTAAAAATTTGTTTTGTATTCTTTCAACAGCTTGCACATGAATATTATACTATGGGTTCCAGACAGGAGAATTGTACTCAAGCTGACTTCTAACGTAGACAAAATATAACAGTTTAATACACTTTATATTGTTTAAATTTCTAGCTAGCCTAGTTATAAATCCCAACATTTTTAAGCCCTTATTACAGATTTCTGTTATGTGGTTAACAAATGAAAGATTTGATTGAAAAGTGGTGCGAACTAAAAAAGGGATAGAGTATATATTTTTTTAATAGAAACAACTATCATGCCTAATAATAATTACAAAGCAGAAGTTATTTAGAAATGAACCGTATTTATGAATTAAATAACGATATTATTGAACATATAAGGTGTGTAAAAGCAAAGGCAGCAATCTCCAAAATATCGGAAAAAAATTGTAAATGCAGTTTCATAGTGATTCGAATTGAGAACCTAAATTCAATTTGAAAATCTGTTTTTTTTTTTTACAGTAAATACCGCACAAGAGTCCCAACTGCTCCCGTCTGGAGCCAGTGAGACTATGGCATCCCCAATCAGGGTATGTTGTGAGGCTGAAGGTAGTGGGGAGGGGAAGGAGATAGGGAAGAGGAAGGTGGGGAAGTACCTGGCTATTCAGATCTGGTCACTAAACACGGCTAAAGCCATTTCAAGCAACGTTTCAATTCTGAATGGTGGTCTTACACCAGGGCGATACTAATAGTATCTTCCACTCTAAAGGTTAGTTACAAACTCAGCTTTCTCCCATCAAAATCAGCGTTTGAAAATATGTATCAAAGCAAAGATATCAATGTGTTTTTAGCTTTTTTTTTCAAAAAAACGAAAGTGGAGTTTGCTGCCTTTACTTCTACACACACCATATATTATGAACTAATTAAAAATCAAAATAAAAAAAATGTTAAATAAAAATTCATCGGTAATATTTCGCTTTGACTTCAGAAACAAATTTATAAAGGACAAAAGACAACGTTGTTTTTGTTTTTTGAAAAATCCAATTTTTAGCCCTCTGTAAATTTGCCAAAATGCCACATACAATAGTTTTCCGCTGAAGTTCTTAAATGATACAGTTTAACCTCGAATTATAACATTTCCATAAGCAAACTATTCGTATAATCTTATAAAGTATTAACAGATTTATGCCGCCATGAAGTTTGGAGGGATTAACAAAAAGGGAGAGCATTAGAGGGAAGGTTAGAGGGTTAACAACTCTATTCCAGCCACCCGAAACGCGGGGTGTTAATTATCCCCTTAACCCCTTCACGGGCCGCAATAAATATCCCTTACCGCGCGTCACTTACAGGGGCTCGTATACCTTGTGCGGGGCTTAATGGGTTAAAAAACAACCTTTTAGTTGAAATAACGTAATGTGGAATTACTGCATGCTAAAAGTCTATAAAGATTCTTTCTTATTTTCTTGCTCATTCACAATACACTCAAAATATTTTAGCTCCTTTATAAAAAACATGCTTATTTGTGTATTATGCGCATATACAAGGTGATAAGGGATGCATTTGATTTACTTAAGCTAGTGATTCCTGACATTATCTGGAGTAAAAAATATAATGAAATTTCGATCTCTGGTGACGTATTAAACGTATTAAACTTTCTTTTTTTCAATTTAAAACTTTTAAACTCAATAGATATTAGACAGTTATGGGTGGGTTGAGGGTTTGGTCGGTTACACGGCTCAGTGACCAGTGACACGACGGCACTCGGAAGAAAGAAAAATTGCTTGATTTTCAAGGAAAAAAATTTAAAAGGGGCAACTAAAAAATCGGAGACCAAAATTTCGTTAACATTTTTTAACTCCAAATAATGTCAGGAATCAGGGTTAAAGTAAGTCAAGTACGTCCTTAACACCCTTAATATGGCAACACGGACAAATTAAGAAACCATATTAATACCTTCTCTTAATTGTTAAATTATAACTTCAAATTGTAATTTTTTTTATATATATGAATACCTCACAAGAATCCCAACTGTTCCCATCTGGAGCCTGTGAGTAGGAGGAGGGGAAGGAGAAGGAAAGAGGACGGTATGGAAGTACCTGGATACTCAGATCTAGTCACCAAACACGGCTAAAGCCATTTCAAGCAACGTTTCAATTCTGAATGGTGGTCTTACACCAGGACGATACTGTGTGTATCTTCCGCTCTGGAACTTGCCGTAAATATACCTTATATTATTTTAAATGATTAAAATGCGAAAGCATAAATCAATCAAACAAAATTCATTTGCGCACCCCGGAATTTGAACCCGCAACCTCCGGTTCGCTAGACGAGAGCTTTACCCCCCGATCACGGGGGCCGACTTATTACGATTATTTAGACAGACCACGGAGGCCTTCTCATTATTGATTATTTATTAGAATTGTGTGAAAACCTTTGGTAGTTACCTACTATCCGACAATAAATTAAAAAAGCTCCACAACTCATGGTGGAAATGATTTTTTCAGCCAAAAATATTTACTTTGGCCTAATAGATTAATGTCTACTAGGCATACAGGTACCTAGTTATTAAACATTTTATAAAATATATATATATATTAAAAAGTTAACCAGTTATTAAAAAATGTATGCAAGTATAACCAGTTACAATTTGGGAGGCGGGAATGGTTACCGCCGCCCCGGGAACATTTGTTGGATAACCAACACCTCTGCCATAGGTCACCCCAAGTGGTTCGCTACGTTTGGTGATTTAGCAGGGGTGTCCGGGTTCATGGGGTGAGGTTTGTCTAGGTTTTAGAGGCGGATGACCAGGACACACTGAACCCCAGATTCCTACCCACCCCTTAAACCCTTTTCCTTCCCAGAACTCTCCTTCCCTTCCTTTCCTTAAAAAACCCTTCACACAGCATCACCAAAGATGACATAGGCCCTGAGGGAAATTGTCTTCCTCAGGGCCTTCTGGGTGGAGCTCATTTAAAAAAAAATATATATATTAAACATTTGATAAAAAAAGTAACCTAAGATATTTTCAATATATTTTTTTCCATATAATATGGATGTATATGTAATATATTTTTGACAATTTTCTAAATAAAGTTTATTTCAGCAGTTTTTTCAGGTAGGCCGAAATATTCTAATTGCGTGTATGTACTCGAGCATTACTAATGTCGTCATAAATTTGAAACAAAGACCCATGAAATACCATTTGGGCGTCGTATATTTTGATGTGTTTTATCGTTATTAATGTACGTAGAGCGTGGAGCCATATTTTATTAAAAATGGTTACGATAAAACTAATTAATTTTATTAATGATCAAAATTAATCACATTCAAACACTTTGTAAAAAAATACTTAAATAAGATTTACCGTCAACATTTTATGTGTTATTTTTGAAAGGGAGTGAAAATAATTCACTCATATTGTATATGAGAAAAATTGACAGTACTATTGAAGAGCGCAGAGTTGTCTGTGAAAGTTGACCTCAAGTGCGTTTTGCACTATCACTCACCTAAAATAGTGTCTTGGCATGATAAAGTTCTGTTTTAACTCAACCGTTTATTATTACACCTATTTATAAACATATTTTTACATTCGTTTCGAAAATCTGTCTCATCTACTTTATTATTAAAGCAAGCCTTACATTGACTGATGCCCAACTTTGATTAGATAGATGACTGCTTTGCGTTTTCAAAAATCTGTCGCACCCTTTGTATTATTTAAAAATAATAATAAAGTTTTATTCCAGGATGTGGGGAGGATAGTGCAATCCCACACGTCCCATATGATTGTGCATATTTATATAATATATTTTATAACATATTTTGATATTTTGATTTTTTTTTGTAGAATATAGAATAGGAAAAAAAACAAAATAAAAAAATATATAAAAATATAAAAATTAAATACGAAAATTCAAAAAATAAATAAGTTGTCAATTCTATTCTTCAAGCTCGGGCCCAGCGCTCACTCAGGAGTGGGGTTTGGTGCTGGAACGCTGCGGTCACCACTGCATTGTCAGAAGCCATTAGCCGCATCCTGGCTCCAGTGACCCGATGTCTCATTAGACCGGCGAATCCGTGCAATCCTAGTTCAGTGAACATTGTCGATGCACTGCTATATCTTCTGAATCCAAATATAATTCTACATGCATCATTATATTGGATCCGGAGTCGTTCCATCGAGGTGGTTCGGTAGTTACACCGTGTTTCGCATGTATATAGATTAGTGCAAAATGCATTGAACAATGTTTTTTTTTTACATGGTTACTGCATTTGAAAAATCTTCGGGCAATCATATTGGACAATACACCGATACTTCTCCTCTGTCGTTCAATATCACCACCATCCGAGAGGTCTTCAGTGATGATGTAACCCAAGTATTTTACATTCGTTGATGTACTTATGTTTTCCTCATTGAGTTGTACGGGGAGCATCTTCTCGAGAGTTTTTCCATGGCGGAATGCGATTAGTTATTTAAGCAAGCCTTTCTTTGACTAGGTGGCTAATTTTGTCTAGAGAGTTGACTGACTTAGAGAGTTGTTGAATCCATTTTATTATTCTTAGCCAAGCCTTAAACTTTACTTACAGAGTGGATTATCAACTGTTTTAAGTTTCACCCTAATGATTGAAAGCCAAATTTACAACTGAAAAACTACTACCTATTTTAAAATTTTATTTAATATTAGCTTTTATCCGCGGCTTCGCTCGCATAGTATTGGGGGGAAATTACTGTAGCGCTTGCACTTATCAATTATCCCCCCTCCCCCACCCCACCCCACTCCCCCTCCAGCATTCCGTACATTCATTCCCGATTCATTTAGTTTTCAAACTGCTCGCGTGCCACCTAAATTTCATAATGCCAGAGCTCATCAGTATTAAAAAAAAAATCCAATTTGGTGCAGTTGTTGGGAAGTTATACGCGTACAAACATTTTGGAGATTCGTTTTCATTTATGTAGACAGATAGATATTAACTACGATTTTCCGCAAATATATCAACGTTGTTTCCACGGCAACGACTGTTTTCTGACGTTAGCAATAACTCGCTTTTGTTAGCGACAGAAAACGTATAATAAATATTATATATTAATATTTATATATTAATATTTATAATGTCACAACGCCAGAGCTTATTATTATATACAGCCTATATTACTCGCACACAATGTAGCTTTCTATTGGTGAAAGAATTTTTAAAATGGGTTTATTGGTTTATGCGTGAAAGCGTAATAAACAAACACACGCAGTTTTGCATTTATAATATTGGTATAGATATACCAAAGAGATTTCTAGAAACATTCAAATTTTTGGATGTGAGGTCTACTGTTTACAGAACTACTAGTACTTTTAGTGACGAGATCTGAATAAAAAGGTACTTCCAAGCCTTCCCCGTCACATTTCCTCTCACCCTCAGAACAATCCTAAATTTTAGGATTTATACGCCACATTGTGACAATGGATATGTTTTTTAATAAATCATTTTTGGTGGAATTAACAGTCACCTTCGACACCTTTATCCATTCACATCTTGTTCTGGTGATGGTAGCACTCGATCACAAGCTGTCAGCGGACGCGCCCCAAAATGGCAACATTTCCTGAGCTACCATCCCTCCCCAACCTCAGCGGCCCCACAATGATGAAAGAGTTTATGGTACTTACAGATCCATAAACCAAACCCTGCAGGCGTATACAAGAGAAGCTATCGAACTGTTAATCTTATTTTTTGTATCAATAATATCCCCAGTGATGACTAATTCTCATTAGTTTATGGGTCTATCCCGTACAACAGGACATATTTACAATATTAGCAGATACTTAAGCAACATGATAATGTGTAAAGCTTAATTTTATTGCGTTGAAGACGAAGATAATGAACGATAATGATTACAAATCTAAACGAAAATATGAAAAAGAAGAAGACACAGAAAAATAAAAAGCTAATGGTCGTAACCGGTACCAAACTCTACTTGTATTTTTTCATAGTTTCGTTTAGATTTGTTTCTTTTGTTACTTGTTTCTTAGTATAATCTTCTTCTTTAATGATATATTACATTGATGGTTATAACCTTCAAAAGTTATTTTAAAAGAGAGCTACTCTATCTAATAAAAATCTGAATACAAAGATATTTAGATTTTTAGAAAAGGGTCAATAGGTGTTGCTTAAAAATAAATCGAATATATTTATCCGAGACACTATCTAGTGGCTGCCAAAAGAATAGAAAAAAATAGTGGGAGTTAATTCTGTATTTGAAATATGAGATTGATTCTAAATTCGAAATGAGCGAATTGGTTAAGACGTTCGTTCCGATAAGACGATATATCTTGGGTTCGAGTCCCAGTTGCGACCATTAAGTTTTTATGTGTCTTGTTCTTTTTCATATTTTCGTTAAGATTTGTTAGTATTATCTACTACATCAATGCTGTATTACATTAATGAGAATAACCTTCAATAGTTATTATGAAAGAGTTATTAAAAAAAATGGTTTATGTTTTATAATGAGATATTTTTTGGTCTGAAACTATTTTGCTGGGTGAGACCTTAATTTTTGATAGACTATAACTTGAAAATTTAGAATACGTTAAAAATTGTATTTCATTGTGTATGTTTTGAAAATGGTAAAACTGTTTTTCAAGCTGCGTCGAAAAATTTGCTGTCTTTAGAAATCAGTATTGTTTGATAGTGCTTTCAAACAAGTGTTGTATTGAATTCCGTAAGCTTAAACTTACATAAACAGTAGTCCTGCACTTTGCGTAACATTTTAATTAAAAATTTATCTGAAAAAAATCGTTTAAAAAAACAGTTTTCCTTGATACTGAAGAAACAATAATATTAATTCACGATTTTAATAAATCAAACTAACCCCAGTATCCTCAGTGTTTAATTTCCTTGGCCCGCCAAGTCTGGCTGTTGACAGCCCTACGCTGTGGCCTGAAGGCAGTGGAGGTCCGTCGTTTTCTGTTTCGCGCTCGATCCGATAGGGGCGCTGTTGCCGCTATCGCCGCCATGTTGGGGCTTTAGGGTTTCCGCTTCCCGTGTACCGAGGGGCCGGCCATCTTCAGACGGAAGTCGTAAATGGCTTCCGCAAGCTGTTAACTGCTAACGGCTTACTTAGACCCAGTATGGACGTCTGAACCGTTGGAACTCTTCACACTAAAATTAAGACGAATACAACAATCGAAGATCTTTTGGTTCCTGATATTTGTGGATGTTCACAGCAATTATGACTTTTTGAGGAGAGACACTGTGCAGTAAATGACTTGTAGGCGATTTAATTCTGAGCTATCAAATTATGTTTTTCTCAACTACATATTTAAGTTCGTACTTAAAATAATAACTGATTAAAATTTCGTCTTGTGAATGTAAATAAGGGTTTTTGTGTTTGATTGTGTAAATAATCAAAATAAAAATATTTTAACGTCTTAACAGAAAATCGTTTTAAAAATAATAAATCAAAAGATAATAGACAATATTTTCAAAGAAAGTCAAAACCCTGAAAATTATGAGTACACCATTAATTCCATTTCAACCTTAAATATAAAAATCAATTTTTGTTGGTTTGTTTGTTTGTTCGTATGTTATGCGCTGCCCTTTAATCCGATTGCGATGAAACTTAGGCGATATTTTGTGCGCATGCCCGCAAAGGTTATAGGCTATATATTATGGTATGCTCTGGCGTTATGAAATTTGTATAAATGAAAATGAGTTTTATACATTTTAGCAGCAGTGAGGGAAGGCTTGAGGGAAAAGGTAATGAAGGAGGTGGGGTTAGCGGAAGGGATAACGAGGGACGGGAAGGTGTGGAAGGTGGAAAAGAAATGCAGGGAGAAACAATTTATTTCTTTGCATTGCAACGTATGCCGGGTACCAGCTAGTAATTTATAAATTTTAAGATAATCACAAATAATCTTTTCAAGATTCAGGATATGGGTCTGAAAAACGGTGTATTAGTTTGCTATATTCACATTCATTTTAAAAACTGTGTTACTTAAACGTGAAAAAATGTGTTACTATTCAAATCCGATTAACATGTAATTATTACCAAGAAAACTTCGCCGGAGTGTCAACTTTCACGTGACATTCTCAGCGACCAAATCACCGTTTCCTTTTCCGGGAAGGTTGTTTTCCGTGTCCGGACACTGGGCGGGAAATAGTTTGGGCGGGAAAAGAGTTTAGGCGGAAAAGGGATAAACTGACGGCATTATTTAACGAATAAAGTCCGGCCATGTTCGTAACCGGATGTGACGTGGCTTGCTGTGGCGTTCAGCCGAAACACGAATGCTTGTTTCGCTTTGGAAAAAAATTGTGGGAATTACAACGGGTTTGTGTAAACAATGATTAAATATAATAGAGGATATGTCATTTATATTTCACAATGCAAATTAACCGTTTTTGAATCCCGCTTCGCTTGAGACATTCTTCAAATAATATAAATAAACAACTTTATATAGCGTTATACTATAAACAAAACACAAAAAAAAATCTGTACAATGGTGTATTTTACGAAGGGTCGAAATTATTTTACTAAGATTCAACTATGAATCGGTTTAAAAATAAATTCCAGATTGAAAATAGCGATGCACATTTCATGATGCCAAAGCTCGCTGCCTGAGAGATTTAGCCATTTTTTAAGTTTACATCTTTCATTTTGCTTCAAATGAAAAAAAAATTTCTGACGCAAAATATTTTTAATTTTGAAAACTTGAACCCAAATTTAAATCAGTTATGAAATCAACAAAATTTTCAAAGAGAACGACAACTTGTTGTAAAAGAAACAAGAAAACGAAAACAGGTAATTACAAATGGAAAAAATCGTATACCTAACACTCCTAACAGAGAAGGCGGCCATTTTAGACACTCATTCTTTCATCAGTGTGAAACATGCTCTACAGTTTCATAGTGAAGCGATTTACACAAGTTCCCGCCAAAAAGGTCGCATCCATTATTCAGGGGCTTAGTGTTGGTGTTGTCATGATGTCACTCACCAATTAATTTGTTTTCCACTTGTCAAACTCAGATATTTTCCATGCGATGAGGATTATGCCAAGCAAATAAAAATGTTGGCACTGTCCGTTTTTAGGTGAAGTACCTCATCCTTTGTTCCATAAGCCGTCTCAGAGTCTGAGTTACTTTTTTGTTTTAAATCCACCTATATGAGATTCTTGGGTTTTTTATGAACCACTCCACGAACCCTTTTTTATGGAATACCGCCCAAGAGTCCTTGGGAGCCTGTGATTATGTTATAACCAATTGAAAATCTAGTGAAACTGTGAAAATCTTGTAAAAGGTAAGTTAGGCTTTTGCAAACTTTCGCAACATCCAAGGTTCTACAGTGCTTCTACCAAGCTCACTAAAGGGAGCGTGCATACACTCCCCACCGTACTGCGCTATCGACTAGCAATCCTCTGCAGGTGTAGGCGCAGAACACGGAAGTCAACTTCAACGTCAACCAAAGTCACTTTCGTGGTTACATCCGTGACTACATCGACAACCAATGTCATTGTCGTAGCTACATCCGGGTGGCTCAGCTCTCCACTCAACAAGCGATGGATGCGGATGATGCGGCGACTAACCTGAAGGACTTTATATAAGGATCGGTTATATTTTCTTATATTATTATTGCCCATAATGTTATTATATTTTTCATTTTCATTTTCAAAAAAACAAAAATTCTAGAATTCTAGATGTTGTATGTAATGTGTATTTACCGCATGTAATGTGACATGCTGGGATTGCAGTGATTGCACTATTCACCCAGTTATGCCAGATTAAAATATATAAACAGGTGTGGCCTAAGCATATTCCATCAAGAAATTATTAACGTCACTTTAGACATATTTTAATCACCAGCAATATTTGCCATATTGTCACTAGTAGCCCTTTTATCATCATGAAATATAAATACGTTCTATTAGATGATTATTATTTTTATAAATAGGTTCTATTAGATGAGAAAGAACATTTTTTTGGGTAGCGAATAACCTTTAAATATTGTTGAAAACATAACCCATTCCATGTACACATATTTTTACAAAGTTTGTAATGACTTTCGTCGAAAAGCATTTTCTTCTTCGAGTTTGTCGAAAAACATTTTCTTATTATTCCTACTCATATTTTATTTTCGTAGACGTGGTTTATTTACAACTTATTTTTTAAATCACGTAAATAAATTGCGTAACGAAGTGCTTTCCGCAAAGAGAGATATTCATTATATTTTAAGATTAATTGACTCATAAATTAAGAGCCCGCGTTTTCATTTTTCACAATTAATGTGGTGGAAAGAATTGACCAGACAATGAAAAAAATGAAAAATGTAGCGTTAACATTATTTTATGGTTTATCATATCGCATAATTTACGATCGCAAGACATAAAGCTTAAAAATAATAAGACTTATAATATGGTCAGCCGTCGTTGACAAAATTTATTTTAGAATTAAAATTGTGGAATTTATATTTACTACATGTTCTCGTTTGGAATTTCTAGTGACATTTATCGTCCAAATTAAATTATTAAATATACTTAATATGTTAACGAAGAGGTGAAAATTACCCGCCAACTGTGTTCAAAAGCTGGCTAGGCGACATTAGTTCATATTCGTTATTAAACTACTTTCTTGCGATGTATACTTATAACTTATACTTTTAAATATAGAATAGCCCTCAAATACGCCTCATGGAGCCTCATGAATGAGGCTTTTTTTTGCCCTGTTTAATTCATATTTGCCTTACTATCCTATTTTTGCATTTTGTTGTTGCGGTTAAGCACTTGCATATTGCTTACTAACAACGTATGCAGGGACACTGGAGGTCTGATGCGTTCAAAATAAATTAATGTAGCTTCGGTTAACAAAAAAAATAGAATCTTGGGAGAGCCCTGAAGGAGTAACCATCTGTTACTTACACCAGGGCGGGTAGGTGGTGGATAACTTCCAGTCTCAAAGTTCAAAGCCTCAAATGTTCATTTCTGCCCTCTATGTCCCTGTTAGATCTACCCGCCATCTTTTCGACTGTGACAACCAGAGCACAAACTATCCATACAACTCACAACTAGCGCGTTTTCACCGAACTGCCAATACGTTTACAGACATATTCGATATACTCAAAACCTCTCCATCTGCATCAAAGAAAAAATCTGAATGTATTTCACCAATTTTGTGTTTCTACAACCAATTTGCAATTTTTGTAATGTTTAACTAACTAATGTACCTTCTCCTATTTTTAACATTGTACGATATGTGAAATGTTTGTAAAAGCCCTGCTGGCGTTCATATAAAATTAAATTTGTTTCAAATCTAAAGATTACCCCCTTTCCGTTCTTTCAAGTCCTTTCAAATTCACATATTTTTTGTTTTTCAACTCGCGCGCCACTCATTGTAAATTTTTTATACGAATTTCATATCGTCAGAGCTCATATTTTATACAGAAACATTCTCGGGTTTCCGCATAACAACTCATCAAAATTTCATCGCAATCGGATGAATGATATCGGAAATAATATTTCTATTTTTGAAACTGATAATTCATGGTGGAATTCCATTATAATATATTATAATAAAAACAAATATAAAACTTTTTTCCACTTTAAGTTTAATGACCGTAACCGGTTTCAGCTCGCTAGAGCCATCTTCAGACTGGTACAAAATATTCTTAATCTACGGTTTATATACATAACATTTGAGGGAGGGGAAGCGGGGTGGTCTTAAGGGTTTTAATCAATTATACTAATTACATTTGTTACTAAGTAGTTTTAGACTGTTGAATTTCTAAATATTTTGGTTATTCCAGTGAGTTAATTACCTTTGGTTTTGTAGCTCACTTCAATATTGTTTAGGGAAAACCTTACAAGTGGTATGAATTATTAAAGACCTAATTTTATTGTCAAATCGTTATTACATTTATGATGCATGGGATTTTTTAATAGCTTTTTGAAGGGATACATGTTTACATTGGAGTAGGAATGGTCATTTTATTAGCTAAATACATATTTTAATTTCGAAATTATTATGAAAATTACAATGGATACAAAAGTGGAGACTTAGCAAATGACTCTAATTGTTTATTCATTACAAATTTATGGTCTATTTTTTTAGTTAAGCGGGAAATTTCTAAAGATTCTAGTCTATCTAGCTTATGGCCTTTATTACAAGTGTGGAGGACTTTAATATCTCTGTCTTTATCAAACGAGTGATTGTTTTCTAGTAAATGTAATGCTACATTTGATAATTCGCCTTTGTCATTTACCCAGTTTGTAAAGTGTTCTTTGATTCTGGTTTTGAATGACCTTCCAGTTTGGCCTATGTAATATGACGGGCAGTTGGCGCAGTTCACTTGGTAAACTCCCGAGTTTTCAAGTTTTTCTCTCTTGTCTTTATTGTTGATTAAAATTCTTCCCAGAGAATTCACATTATAAAAAGCTGTTTTGAATTTATCATTATTAGTTTCCCCCCATTTCCATTGTAAACTGGATTGATTTATTAATGTTATTAATTTCTTTTAGAAAAATATCCAATTGTCTGTGTGTTCCTGTCCAGATAATTAAAATGTCAAGAGAGAAAAACTTGAAAACTCGGGAGTTTACCAAGTGAACTGCGCCAACTGCCCGTCATATTACATAGGCCAAACTGGAAGGTCATTCAAAACCAGAATCAAAGAACACTTTACAAACTGGGTAAATGACAAAGGCGAATTATCAAATGTAGCATTACATTTACTAGAAAACAATCACTCGTTTGATAAAGACAGAGATATTAAAGTCCTCCACACTTGTAATAAAGGCCATAAGCTAGATAGACTAGAATCTTTAGAAATTTCCCGCTTAACTAAAAAAATAGACCATAAATTTGTAATGAATAAACAATTAGAGTCATTTGCTAAGTCTCCACTTTTGTATCCATTGTAATTTTCATAATAATTTCGAAATTAAAATATGTATTTAGCTAATAAAATGACCATTCCTACTCCAATGTAAACATGTATCCCTTCAAAAAGCTATTAAAAAATCCCATGCATCATAAATGTAATAACGATTTGACAATAAAATTAGGTCTTTAATAATTCATACCACTTGTAAGGTTTTCCCTAAACAATATTGAAGTGAGCTACAAAACCAAAGGTAATTAACTCACTGGAATAACCAAAATATTTAGAAATTCAACAGTCTAAAACTACTTAGTAACAAATGTAATTAGTATAATTGATTAAAACCCTTAAGACCACCCCGCTTCCCCTCCCTCAAATGTTATGTATATAAACCGTAGATTAAGAATATTTTGTACCAGTCTGAAGATGGCTCTAGCGAGCTGAAACCGGTTACGGTCATTAAACTTAAAGTGGAAAAAAGTTTTATATTTGTTTTTATTATAATATATTATATCGGAAATAATTTCATTACGTTAGAGTTTACCATTACATACAGAAAACTTCGCGGGCATGCGCACTACAAATAACCAAAATTTTCAATTTAAAACAAAAAAAATTCGTACAATGTTTAGATTTTAGATAAACGAGATCAACGGTTAAAAAAATACGACGTGTTCATTAAAGTTTTAAAAAAAAAGAAAATTTTATCTCTCTGTTTTTAATATGATTTATTAAGGTCTTTATGTGATCACAGGAACGGGAGACAAAAAGCTTTGTCAATAGCTCCCGGATATAAAAAGCTCCCTTAAATTCATAACCTCCATAATTTATTTAAAGTGGACAAGACGGGCCTGACGGGATATTGGAGTAAGCACTGACAAAATATATTTTATTTATAATGAAAACATAATACACGAAAATGTTATTGTACGAAACTGTAAAAGAAATTTGGGTATCATATTCCAATATAAAAGGACTTTTATCTTGTGGCCTATCCGATGGCACGATTACAGTCTAAGTGCTTGCAAAACTTGCTTTTTGTTTGACATCGATAATTCGTATTTGTTTTTACTTTGAAAGAAAAGTCTTAAGTGTTTTTTTAACTACTTCTTATATGAGATGTTAGGATCCGATTGTTTATTTACATAAAATGATAAATAATATAAGGCATTTTTTTACATTAGCTCCATACAGGAGGCCCGGAGGAAAGTAACTTCTCCCAGGTTCTATTGATGACAGGCGTGGTCTAGCGGTAAGACTCTTGACACGCAATCCGAAGGTCGCGGGCTCGTACCCGGCGTGCGCAAATAAATTTTATTTGATTGATTTGTGGTTTTTCACAATTTTAAATAAAAATAATATACAATATATTTGCCGCACGTTCCAGATTGGAAAATACTCTCAGTATCGCTCTGGTGTAAGACCACTATTCAGAATTAAAACGTTGCTTGAAATGGCTTTAGCCGTGTTTGGTGACCAGATCTGAATAGCCAGGTACTTCCCCAACTGCCTCTACCCCATCTCCTTCCTCTCCCGACTGTTTCGTTATTTGTTACATTAGGATGTTTAATATAAAACACTTTACGGCTTTGCAAGACAGTCTTTATTGACTAGGTGATTACACCGTTGACATTACTTTGAGAGTGACATAGACGACAATTATATTACGGGTAGTTCACTAGTGATGTGCAACACAACATAGTGATGTGACACCCACCACCGCCCAGCCTCATAACATACCCAATTGGGGATGCCAACGCCTCACTGGCTCCAGATGGGAGCAGTTGGGCACTCTTATGCTGCATTCATATAAAAGCCTCATAACATACATAATTGGGGACGCCAACGCCTCACTGGCTCCAGATGGGAGCAGTTGGGCACTCATATGCTGTATTCATATAAAAGCCTCATAACTAGGGATTGCAATCCCGCAAAGCGGGATTCCGCATTCCCGCGGGATCCTGCTGCTTTTATTAATCTGCTGGATCCCGCACCTTCAAAGCGCGGATCCCGCAAATTAAAAATTTGGCGCTAAAACTTTCGCGTAAATTGAGAGTAGCGCGACGTTGCCGTTCAGCACAGCGTGCCGCGCCGGCGACCAGCGGACGGTTGGCGGGCTGTTCTGTCAGTTGTTCATAAATGGCACTGCGCTGCGCACGTCTTTCTGTAGGTGACGAGTGTTTTCGTATTCACCGTCCGGCGTTTAACGTAAGTACCTAAATTTTAATGTTTCGTTTAATCTCATTGTTAACTTGCAGCCTTTTAAATTAGGAGTTGAGGCACTTTGTAGGCGAGAGTCAACGCTTGTAACTGCGACAAAACAGTTCGATTTGTTTTGGATAAATTACAACAACAAAACACGGTATTGAGTAACCAGTTATTACAGACTCTACATGAACATATTCAAGAACGCTCCACTGATTTAACAGGTGTTTTGATTTATTTGCAAAATCCGCAAAAATAGAGATCGTATTTATACATTCTTCATGCCAAGAAAAGTTGCAATACGCCAAGAAATAAAAAAAATAATAGAAAGAGTCGTAGTTCAAGATGAAGAAACATATGCAGATGGCGTCTTCGAAAATACACCTATAGCTGGAACATCTTCTACTATACAGATCCTACTCTAACGCTAAAAGAAGAATTAGAAAAACAGCTTCAACAAGAAATAGAAATGTTTAAGAAAAAGCCAGACAACAAGCAAAAGAACTTTGAGAAAATTTTGAAGAAAGAAATGACGTTCTTTGAGTCTGATGGTATCAGAGGAGAGTACCTGACGCTCGCCTGTCGAATGCTGCCTATGAATATATCCTGACGGTTCAGCCTACTAGCGTAGAAGCCGAGAGAGCGTTTTCAGCATCAGAATATATTTGCAGTTCACTCAGGAGCAGGCTCGGAGACGATACAATAAATGCCATTTGCTTCCTTAGAGCGTATTTTCAAAAGTTGTCACCATAGGTTGATAAGTAATAGTATCTGAGAGAAAGTTGTGATTTGATTATTAGTTATTATATGAAACAGACTGAATTAAAAATATAAAACTGTTGTTGGGAGTAAGGCTAAAATTAAACAAAACGATTAAACTATGCCAAACATTTAAAGATGAATCTAAGAAAACAGATTTCTAATTACTTTTACTTAATTAATAGAAAAGAAATAATTTCTGTTGCATAATGTAAGAAATGTTTAATAAAAGTTGATTTTCATAACATAATTTCAAAGATGCGGGATTGAATAATCCCGCATATTAATCCCGCGGGATTGAATGAGCTGCGGGATTGCAATCCCTACTCATAACATACCCAACTGGGGATGCCAACGCCTCACTGGCTCCAGATGGGAGCAGTTGGGCACTCTTATGCTGTATTCATATAAAAAATAAAAAATAAATTAAAATGTCACCAAACGTAGCGAGCCGCTTGGGGTGACCCATGGCAGATATGTTGATTATCCAATAAATGGTTCCAGTAGTGGTGGTAGCCATTTCAGTCTCCCAAATTGAAATAAATTGCTAATTACGCGGCAATATAAAATTAATGGTTTAATTAATTTAAGTTCAGTATTTCTTTATTTATTATTAATTTGATGATTGGATGCAAAATGAAGATATAAAAAATTATTAAAGCTTTGCTTTGGCTCCGTAGTAAGCGTTCCAAAAATAGAAAAAGGTAGTTTGAAAGGGAGATATATAAATACTGATGTTAGAGGGAGCGCGTTCATATTTAAAAAAAAACGTAATAATTAAGCGAAAATTGTGAAAATATTTAAAGAAACACAACTAGTTAAAAATAGAGCAAAAATCAGTCGACAAATGCTTATGTTGCAATTAAAGATACACTGAATATTTTCATACTCGTAACACGTTAAATATAGAACAAAATGTGTTTTTAATAATTTTCGGAGCACATTTATGTCGGAATACCGCACAAGAGTGGCAGTGAGTGACTATGGCATCCCCAATTGGGGTATGTTGTGAGGCTGAAGGTAGTGGGAAGGGGAAGGAGATGGGGAAGAGGAAGGTGGGGAGTACCTAGCTATTCAGATCTGGTCACCAAACATGGCTAAAGCCATTTCAAGCAACGTTTCAATTCTGAATGGTGGTCTTACACCAGGGCGATACTGAGAGTATCTTCCATTCTGGAACGTGCCGCAAATATACTATATATTATTTTAAATAAATTAATTGTAAAATAACACAAATTAATCAAATAAAATTTATTTGCCACGCCCGGATACGATCCCGCGAGCTTCGGACTGCGAGTCAAGATAAATACCGTTTATATACAAATGTACTGATATTATATTTAAAAATAACATAAATTTTTTAGAAACTTAAAAATTTAAAGTGTTCAAGATGTTATAAATCGGTGGAAATTCGAAATGCGTCAACTTAAATAAAAGTCAAACACCGATTCTTTTTGATGGTTGTATATTGTTCAAAGTATAATTGTATATTGTTCAAAGTTATTTTCTGTGATTAACTGACCTATGTTTTTCACTCATTTCATACACAATAATATTTACGTGCTTTTGAAGTAGAGCACTCCTTTTTGCTGTTGAACAATTCCGAACAATTTTGTTCTTTACACTTTAGACTGTAGGGCCCGCTGGAGGAATATCCCTAATAAAATTGGACACTTCAAAGTGCGTTTTTTATAGCGACCGGGGGTAACTTGACACTCAATTTCCATCGAGATATCCCCGTAACCGTTACCGTTACAGACAGTATCGTATTATACGATCGGGTACTGCTACTTATTCCCAGCTACTCCCGGTTCCCGCTTCCCGCTACCCCAGTAGGTACTATTCCATTATTGCTACCGGGGGTGACTTGGCTCTTGTTCACCCTTAGGACTCTTTAAAACTTTATGCGCCACCGACAATGCCTTTGTATTAGGTATTAGACACGAGTAGTTTTCTTTGTCATCCTCTATGTACGTTTTTCCGCGAAGTTTTCGGATCAAAATGGTGCAGCGATATTGTGTTTTATACCCCCACTAGAGAATCGGAATGCTGTTAACTCGCGTAATCTGTTTTCAGAAATACACTCCTTTTCGTCGTATATTTTCGGTGATGTGTTTATCGAAAAGAAAAATAGCAAAACGTATGCCTGTAGGTACCTAGTATTAACCCCTCAGAAATCGGGCGTATTTTGTCAGAAGGTCAAAATATTTTCGCTTTGCAAAAAAATCCCAATAAATGGAATATTTCTGAACACTGCTTTTGAAAGGTGATGAAATACGTTTACGAATGTTGTTATTAAAAAAAAAATTTTGAAATAATAAAAAATAATAAGAAAACATAAAAAGTTTTGAAAATGGCTCACTTTACGTTTTTTCTATCTAAAATTACTGATAACGAGAAAAAAGATAAACACATAGATTTTATTAGGCAAATGTAAATAAACGTTATTATATATAATAAACGTTATTATCACCTCACCGAAATTTTTTACATTCTTTTCAAATTGCTATCGGAAACTTTGGGACCATAGTGGTGCACGTTTAAAAGTTTCTATGGTTAAGCTCTAAATTAGAATATAAATCGTGGAGTTTTTTCTTTCTAACACCGTTCAGATCAGTGATTCCCAAAGTGGTCCAGGTGGTCCACGGGAGACCCGACGGGGGTTCACGTAGGCGCGATAAAGAACTGGGGGTTCACAAGTTGGAAGTGGGGGTCCACGAACTGGTTTCGATTGAGACCCATCCCGTGCCCTATATCCATATCCCATCCCATCTCCCGTCTCATATCCCATTACGCCCCCTCCATAACAGAGCAACTAGCGTACAGCGCACGTGTTTGTACCGGTTATGCATGAAATCTTAAAACGCCCAGATAGGCAGGGGGGGGCATAATGGGATATTGGTGTACTGTACTGGGATGGGAACTTACCCACCCCCCCCCCCTCCCCTTCCCCGTCCCTAGCCCATTTTGCCCTCTTTAGACCACACCTCGCCATTCAATATTCAGTACAACGCGTGTCGAGTTTTGGGAATATGGTAGAAATGTACCAGCAGGGGGTCCACCGTGACCAGTAAAATTTTGAAAGTGGTCCACGAGAAAAAAAATTTTGGGAACCTCTGGTTTAGATTATATTTCTCACTTGCTACAATTTCCTCTCTGAGATCCAGAGAGATTCGTTTATAGTAAAAACAAAATGTGACGGAGTGGTGGAAATGTGACAGAGTGATAAAAGTTATGTAGGTTCAAAAGAAGACATAGAACAACCCATAAATATCTGCACCAAACTCAGTGAGTTGTTCAAAACCTCGAGTGTCACAGGTTCAATCGTTTGCAAGTTAAGTTCCTCAACACTGTATTACCTTTACCTTCAATAGTAGAAGGGAGAAGTCACAAGTCGCAGGTTTCGTGGTTCGTAAAATTATTTGTGGTTATATTTAAATGTTAAATTCAGTATAATATTTCCTAGCAGCTCCAACATGCAATAAAAATATATTTTTTTACAAGATTCGTACGTTATGTGGTAGGTTCGTAGTTTAATATCTAACAATGTTAACATTTAAGAATGGTGTATTGTTCGTAACACCGAGAGAGTTTTCTTTTTTCCGAAAAACAACATAAAACGTCTTTGTCGCACGTTTGAAATATGGCCTATAAACTTTAATGACGTGAATAAGTAACTTATAAAGGTATCCTCCGTGAACGTAATAGTCGGATGTCGCCACCTAAAAGTTTATCCTATCTTTACATTAAGAACATCCATTTCTATTTTATGTTAAGCCAATGAAGCAAATGTACACTATGTACACTGAACACAGGTAAATTGTATAATGTTATTATAAAGCATTCAATTCTAAGATCTAAAACTATGGTTTTCGAATCAATTATGAGTGTGAAAAGAACAGATCGGAGAACAACAGGAAAGAGAACAGATGAGGTCATACAGTATTTTTTATTTATTTATTTTCACTCCCGTGGAATTTTATGTAAAATCAGTAAAATGCAATTGTGTATTCTATTTGTTGTAGGAACAATTGTAGAGCAAATATATTGTGTTGATTTATAAAATAAGTAACAAAGCATAACGCATAAACGAGTTTAACACTTGTCAAATAATACATAAAACACACTTCTCTAAAATTTAAAAATAATATCGTACATTGAAAGCTAAAAATATTTTTTCGATCTGTTGTATTACGAGTGAATGCCTTCAATCAATTTTTACAAAAAGATATTTACCAAATACTCATACTATTTTTTCTGGGCGCAATCGATTTTATGGTATTTCCTATATGAGTATAAAAATATTTCCTACATCATTACTTCGTTACCCTGCTACGGACGGGTTAATTTTAAAACTTTGTTATGATAAACATGCACGACATCTGGCCAAGATATTTTAAAATCATTCAATACAATGCAATTCCACCAAGAAATAAATTCAACTATCCGTTCAATAAAAAATTAAAAAAACAATATTTTTGAAACATTTTGTATAACATGGATTGATAATAGGTATACAGTCGACATTTCAGGTACGTATTTAAAGTAAAATAACAATACAAGGCTTAAATGAAAAAGGTTCACTGTAGTGGCACATAAACTGGTGAATTTAATATACGACAAATAGTCAAAAATGTTCTCCTACCCTGTTTTAGTCTGTAAAGTGTTCGAGTACATTCAACGGTGTACCATTTCGCTGGTAATGCGTAATGCAAGTTTATCGAAAACCTTTCAATGACACCATCTCCCATCTCGCACATTCTTCCATATTCCGTCGGGTTCCGCCGCGGAAACTGTTCGTGATAAGGTAGTCATGCCTTCCGTAAGTGATGGCAAACTTACACGACTTCTGATGGCGTTTCCAACTTTTTACCGTGAAATACTCGGCTACAAGGTACAACACCAATACATGCCTCACCCGGCTATAACGCTGATCCTATATATGGTACATGCTACACCCGGTTATAGCGTTGATACCCCCGGCTATAATACGGAACCTACCTCCACTCTGGTGTCTTGTATACAAGTCCCTCGGGATTAATAAAGTTCGATATTTCAAATCAAATATCAAAAAGCTTTCGCAGGGCGGAAGCCCGCGGGAGCTTTATTTTGCAATATATTTTATAGTTGTTTAAAGTATTAAAGGAGATACACTCACAATGTTATAAGAAATATCGCATGATGTAAACGTTCCAACATTTAATCATTACAAAAACTCTTGCAAAACCGTCAAAAATGTCAAAATTTGAGAATGATATTTTGCAAAACAGTGATTGTTAAATCAAAATTCCAATTTCGAAACTCTTTAAATTAATGAATTTATTTGAAGTACTCGCCTGATACTTTGAATAAAATCAAGAATTATAGATATTTTAAATAGGTACCTATGTTAGGTACCAAATTTGATTAATTGTTCTTATAAACAAAAATGAATATTTGTAATATATGAACAATGAAAATTTGAATAAAAAAATTGTAATAGGTGGCACGTGAGCAGTTTGAAAACTGAATATACTGGGACTGAATATATGGAACGCGGTAGGGGGATTGGCGGGACGGTGGAGCGGGAGAGGGAAGAGGAATGGCGGGGAAGGTGGAAGGGGAGCGCGGGAGGGGAAGGGGAACAAGGACGAACGGGAAAGGAAATGCAGGAAGAAACAATTTCTTTCTTTAAATATGGCATTGCAACTCATGCCGGGAACCACCTAGTAATATTATAACAAAGCTTTCAAGGGGTAGGAACCTATTCTTAAAATGTGTTACTCCATTTTAACAATCTCCAGCATGTCAGAACGCTTTTTGATGTTAAATTCAAAAGTAGGTTCAACCCTTGCTCAAAAAGGGCTGCACTTTATTTAGGTACTTACTCCAGTTTATTTACTAATATGTTTTAAATAAAATTAGTATATTTGCGCCGCGGTTCAGTGAGTAGTTCAGTAGTTGTAGTTCAAGTTACCTATGGTATCAATAAAAAAAAACATTCTTGTAAATGACTACAATCAGAATCCATAAATTGATTAAAAACGATTTTTTTGTTGATCTGTCAAATATCCACGAAGGTACTTCTTAACCTTTACCTTCCTGTATCTTACCTTACTTTAATATTACTTAATGCCAGTTCCTACCCACGTGGTGTTCACCATTAACATTTTCTATTGATGGTTTTAAATAATTTTGAAAACCTCCCTACAGGTTTCCCGGCTATGCCTATCAATTTTAAACAAATATTGGATTATTTTTATTACCGTCCCTTTGCAACTGAAGTGAGTTCTGAACCTGAGTACTTTATCTTATCTGATGATGGAATATTGAATTACTAGAGCAAAAAATATAAGTGTAAACAAAATCGAAAAAATAATTGCGTGATAATGACAATAGAACATTTAAATCATCCTTATACCCAAATCAAAGCAATAAAACTGCTGTTTAGATACCGTTTCTTAACTGAAGAGTAACGGCGGAATTAGTAAAAATCAATCTCTACCGACATAATGTCCAATCAATTGTCTGAGGCGATGGGTTTCCAGTACAAATTGCCCAATATATTAAACCGTCTGATTTCCTCTGTATAGTAGGTACGTGTCACGCGTAAACTTTTGGAGTCATCCATTACAAGTCAGGGGGTGTAATTCGACACTGAAAAACTACCCCTGCCAAAACACCCCGAGGAAACTGAATTAAAGTCAAGTCTAGCTAAGTAACGCGGAAGATCGGGGATTTGAATCAATTTGCAGGGTGTTTTTAACAAAATTAAATAGTTCTCCGATTTCAGAAACTTTGCGTTGAGGTATTTCCTCCTCTTTGGGGTGTATCTCCCAGAATGTTTAAAGGCAATTGTTTCTATGCCAATACGAGAAAAATTAATACATATACTAGTATAACTGTAACCCATATTAACACTACGCTATAAATTAGAATTGAAAACACAAAAATCGATAGAAAACTGTGATTACGTATTTTTAGGTTAGCAGAGCTAAATTTTCGATATTCTTGTGAATAGATACCTTCGTTAGAATCTTATAATTCGTAATACTTTTACAAGAATTTTATCTTTGGTGTGGAGGGAAGGTAGTCGTTATCACTGGTGTCAAGTAGATACATGTTCGATTTACAAAAAATTATTTTTGCTTTACATTTACAGGATAGAGTCGGAAAACCAAATTTTTTTATGAATTAACAAGATACGTAATAACTAATAATGTTACGAATCTTGTTATGGTAGCATTGGTGAGGTTAAGATATTTTATTTATTAGTTTGAGGCATGAGACAACTCATAATTTTTTTTTTAATATTGTATGACAAAAATCATCCACTTACAGTTTAAAATTTCTTATTGTAACGTTCTTAACATTTGGGGAGATAGGTTAGGCAAAAAAGTTTTACTGTTATTTAAAGAGTTTTTTATAGAATGTTATAATATTTAGATTTTTAGATATTAAGAATATAAACATGAATATATTTTTTGTATTTCTTTAACATTAACTACATAATAATTTCTAAACATTTTGTTTTGAAGAGTTTTATTTTACATGTACTTTTATGTACAAGTATTTGTTACTTAATTAAGTACTTATTTCACATGTACATTGGTTACTTAATACTTAATTAAGTGTTATAACACAGGAATTGCTCTCAAAACAGGAATTCCTAGAGAGACAGACACAGCACAGTCACCTACGTGACTTAATAAATAAAGATTATAATAAAATTAAAAATAACAGGTACATTTGTTACTTAATTAAGTATTTATTTCACATGTACATTTGTAACACTAAATTAAGTAACAAATGTACCTGTGAAATAATACTCTTCAAAACAAACTTAATATAAAAGATGTATAGAATATTTAGGAGATCCTGTGCTGAGGAGAACTAGATTTTAAATGGGGCGTTTTCATCGACTTTTATGGTTCAACTTCATGGTTTGTGTAGGGTTTTTCAGTTACTCTTATGACGATGTTTTTAAAATACTGATCAGTAATTTTTCCAATAGTTCTTCAAGGAAAGATTAGATGGATTAATTTAGTTATTTTTTGCTTTACTTTGTAATATATCTATCTAAATATGCGCAAAACTCTGTAATAGTACGTATCTGTGAAACTTACAATGCCTTACGAGATGTAGACATTTTCAACCATGACTTGAAATCATATAAAATGCAGCTTAATAAATTAATAACTTAAAATACTTTTTTTTTCTCTTTTTTGTGAAAATTATATTATTATCAACCATAGTAAATAGTATAACCATGTTTGTTAATAATTTTACGTTTTTCTTTATTATGTTTTATGTTCTTCTTTTATATATTTTTCTTTATTATGTTTATTTTTTTTTCTTAGTCATTTAATAAGTTGAGTAGGTAAAAATACTAAACCAATATTTTTTAACATAATGGAACTTAATTGGTCAAACAACATATGAATTTACATATGAATTTTATTGTTATAATCATTTTTCTGTATGACTGTTTGTTTCCTCAATAAAAAGAAATAAAAAATAAAATATCTACACTTTTGGAAATTTCTTTCAACGGTACCATTTCTATTGCCATTCTAAGCTGTGCTAGAACACTTTTGTTCTAACACAGCTTAGCATTACATTCTGCAGTGTGATCTTGGTAAAGTCGTGGTGATAACTGAAATCTGCTGTTGTAGAAGTTTCTTTCAACAGTACTGCTTTCATGCTACGCTGTGCTAGAACATTTATTCTGTCGTGTCTTATCTTGAACAAGTTGTGCTGACAACGGCTGGAGTTTTCAGGCACGTATAAGCCTTAGCATTCCAAGAGGAAAGGGGCTTATTGAACAAATAATTTCCCTAAACTGTCACACAATTAACCATTTGATTTTAAAGTAAGATGAAGAGCCTGTTCGTTGTCACAGGTTCGCAAATAGCCTCTGGTAACCTGAAATTTGTTTTCAGTTTTTCGCAAAAAGCAAACACTTTCTTCGATATTTTTTTGCGCATAACAAAAAGATGAAACGTACCTTTAAAGGGATTACGCCGTATTATTGATTGTTTCATATATTCGGATAACAATGTTGACAAATATGAATCCGTCTTTTGGTTTCGCCGTCCATGTATCAGCGAATCCAATCCGGTGGAGTTATTGGTATCGCTCCGTGTCACGCGTCACCCGCTGCGGGTCCGGACCCTAATCCGTTTATTTAGTTTGACGGATCACGTGTGTTTGTTAGTGTCGGACCCAAACCAAATCGGCTGTCACTTGACTGCTGCTGACAACAGACTTTAGAACTTAGCTCGGGGGCTTGAATTGCAGAAATGGACTGTAATTTTAAAGTAGTTATCCCTTTTTGAAGTGAAACTTCTATAGCCACGTTAGTGATTTGCAATTCGGGTGAAACGGAAGAGCGTCACTAAAATTTATTATTTGATGGGTCCTCGGTTCTAATATAATGCGCTAAATTCGCGCCTAGGTTCGAACCTCCCGTAGTGCAGCGGCTAAGGCGCCTGACAAATCCAAGCGACCAGAGAGACAGAAATCCAGCGAACGGAAATACTACGAAATCCAAAAAAAAAATTAGCATACTATTTTTTCTGAAATTAATGTCTAATCTTCAAACCACTTGAAAATAAACAGGCAAAAAAAAGAAAGCGGCATCTGGCGACTTTCTAGTTTCACTTCTACCGCGTATGAATCGCACGCTTTGATATATATATTTTTTTTTATATGAATACCGCACAAAAGTTCTAACTGTTCCCGTCTGGAGCCAGTGAGACTACGGCATTCAAAATTGGGGTACATTGTGATACTAGAGGTGGTGGGGAGTGGAAGGATATGGGGGAGAGGAGGGTGAGGAAGTACCTGACTATTCAGATCTGGTCATCAAACACGGCTAAAGCCAATTCAGCAACGTTTCAAATCTGAATGGTGGTCTTACACCAGGGCGATACTGAGAGTATCTTCCACTCTGGAACGTGCCGCAAATATACTGTTTTAAATGATTTAATTGTGAAATTACACAAATTAATCAAATAATATTTATTTGCAATGCCGGGATTCGATCCCGCGATCTTCGTATTGTCCAGAGTCCAGAGCCTTAACGACCACGCCTGCCGTCATATCCTGCAATCTTGTAGCTGAATAATATTACAGATTCAATGTCAATTTGGAAGGCGGGTATGTATACCGCCGCCCCAGAAACAATTTGTTGGTTAACCAACATCTCTGCCACCCCAGGTGGTTGGTTTTGACTTAGTAGGGATGCCCGAGTTCATGGGGTGAGGTTTGTTGAGGTCGAATTGCCTTGCCTAGAACACTGACCCCCAGAATCCTACCCACCAGGGCCTACTGTGTGGAGCTATTGTTGTGAAAAAAAAAACAAGATAACATATCTTTTTTTTTTTTTTTGTTATTGTTTTTGGGGTGTTATGCCGTGTTTCGCTACCTCCTTCTTTAGCCAACGTTTCGGACAGCGTTACAGTGTCCATCATCAAGGCAGATGACCTGATGATGATGATGGACACTGTAACGCTGTCCGAAACGTTGGCTAAAGAAGGAGGTAGCGAAACACGGCATAACACCCCAAAAACAATAACAAAAATACTTTTTGGCCGTGAAAACCTAAAAAAAATAAGATAACATATCGCCACTCACTATTTTTAAGTAAAATTGTGATGTTTATTGATAATGGAGCAAATTTAATTAATTATAAATAATAAGTTTATCTGTATGCTAAGTATTCAGGGTAACATTCTTAAACGCTGAGAAACCATAGGGATGATTTAAACACCTCCTAACAAAGTCCTTTCCGGGGAGGCAATGAGCACATCTATACTAATATTATAAATGCGAAACTGTGTGTGTTTGTTTGTTACGCTTTCACGCATAAACCAATAGACCGATTTTGAAAATTCTTTCACCCATAGAAAGCGACATTATATGCGTGTAATATAGGCTATACCCAATGGTAAGCTTTAGTGTTATGAAATTATAAATATTAATATATTATATTTATTATATGGTTTCTGTCGCTAACAAAAGCGAGTTATTGCTAACGTCAAAAAACAAATCGTTGCCGTAGAAACGATGTTGATATATTTGCTTGAAATTGTAGTTAATATCTATCTGGTCAGTGGTTGAGTGGGCATCGGGTTTGGGTTCCACCCGGGCGTCCCGTGTTCCATTCCTCGGCTGGCTAAGTCCTCCATCACAACACAAGCAACATTTTCGGCTTTCTGTGGTGGGAGTAGGAGATTTTCAAATATTGTTGGGTTATTCGTAACCCGGGAATGTTTGTCTTTCTTTTAAAAAAAAAAAAATCTTTCTATGTAAATAAAAATTAATCTTTGAAATGTTTATACGCGCATAACTTCCAAACGACTGCACCAAATTAGATATTTTTTTTTACTACTGGTGAGCTCTGGCACTATGAAATTTAGGTGGCACACGAGCTGTTTTAAAACTGAATTTACCGGGAATGAATGTGTGGGAAGCGGGAGGGAGGGGGGAGAAGGAGGGGGATGGAGGGTTGGTAGAGGGGGGAGGGTAGGGGGGGGGGGGGATAATTGATAAGTGCAAGCGCTACAATAATTTCTCCCTAATACCTTGCGAGCAAAGCCGCGGGTAAAAGCTAATAGTATATAAACAGTAAATAAAAATTGAATCTCCAAAAAGTTTGTACGCGCAAAACTTCCGAACGACTGCACCAAATTGGATAATTGGATTCTTTGTTTTACTACTGGTGAGCTCTGGCATTATGAAATTTAGGTGGCACGCGAGCTGTTTGAAAACTGAATATACCGGGAATGAATGTATGGAATGCGGGAGGGAGGGGTGTGAAGGAGGGGGAGGGAGCGGTGGTGGAGGGGGAGGGTACGGGGGGATAATTGAAAAGTGCAAGCGCTACACTAATTTCCCCCTAATACCATGCGAGCGGAGCCGCTGGTAAAAACTAGTAGTATATAAACAATAGTTATTCGATATTTGCAAACTGGCGGGTGAATCGACACGGATTCTCCTGTAGGGAGGGACTTTCCAGTTTCATTGTGCCGAGACAAGCCGAACAAATCTCCAATAAGCATCCCAGAAACTCTCTGAAGATTTTCAATTTTTCTCCAATCTCCCATCACCCTTCTTCCTTTCCTTATCCTCTCATTCCCCGCCCGATATAGGATGCCGTGAGATGATTCCAATTTTCTACGTGTTTTTATTCATTTTGCAACACTTCAAAGGAGAGAACGTTCTCCTATGCAGTTTCAATGTATTTTAAATTGACATCGCCCGCATATGTTCGAGAATAACAAGTGGATGTGATTTTTCCAAGTAAAGACTGCGAGGCGTGAGATGGCTTTTCAATGGCATTATTATTTCCTTTCTGAAAGGGGAAACTTCACCAATTAAATTGTTAAAAAAAATTGTTTCAGAGAAAATTAAAAACCCCTGAATGAAGGTATCACTTGATTCTCTGGAAAATAACTTTAAAATGTCTACATTAATATAACTTTAATATGTCAAAATCGAAACGTTGCTTTAAATGGCTTTAATCATGTTTGGAGATCAGATCTGAATAGACAGGAACTTCCCCACCTTACTCTATCTACAACCATCTCTTCAACCTCTTCAATACCTTCAGCCTCATAATATACCTCAAATGGGGATATCATAAGGATCTCTAGACTTGGGAACAGTTGGAACTCTTGCGCGGTACTCATATAAAAAAAAATCAAGGGTGCAGTTCACACGCGGTAGAAGTGAAACCTTCAGAAAACTAAAGTAGACAAGAGTATGAAGGCTACAAAGCATCGCACAAAGAGGAGATCGATTTTTCTATCTCATTCTCTCGTAGGCTAAATCCTATTATGTACGTGTTTGTCTCTATTTAGTGTCGCTTTTTCATTTCATAGAGTTTCAAATCACAACGGTGCGAAAGAAGTTTTCCCTTCAAAAACACAAGTGTGCAGTTTATTCGCGGTAGAAGCGAAACATTCAGAAAACTAAAGTAGACAAGAGTGGGGAAGGCTAAATCCTATAGATGTACGTGTTTGTCTCTTTTTAATGTCGCTTTTTCGTTTTATCGAGTTTCAAATCAAAACGGTGCTAACGAAGTTTTCACTTCAAAAAAACATAAAAAGTGTAGAAGATTGTAATATAAAACATAAGCTTAGTTAAAAGAAGTACAAGCCAAACGTTCCTGAAAAATGCGTCTCTTTTAATGTAATCAATCAGGTTTTCAGGATTGGCGTTTCGTTACCATATTATAAAGATTTCGTACCAGGCGGAGATTAAATGACATAAACAGAAGCATCTACATTAACACGGATGACGGAGGGGTTTATTCAAATGTGTACATACGAGTATTAAGGCGGCACTCTTGAAACGCACGGCGCTGAAAAAGAAGAAGATGGAGAGATATGTAAATACGAGTGTTGGACAGAGCGCGCTAATATGTTAAGTCGTAAAATAGCAGCGAAAATTGCGAAAAAGCTTAATAAAACATGACTTGTTTAAAATAGAGCAAAAATCTCGTGGAACGTATCTTAAGTATCATTTAAAGAAACATTGTGAATTTTTTCACAAATATAACTTGTAAAATAAAAGAAATAGACTTGTTTTAAATAGTTTTCGGAACATACTTTGCGATTTTTTTCTATCGAGGGAATTTCATATAATTTGCGTTTCGGCATGGAACGTATCTATATATTATCTTCAAAAATAACATATTTTTTTAAGAGCTTAAAAACTTCAAATGTTTAAGGGAGATATGTAAGAAATTGGTCGAAATTCGAATAGTGGACCCTTAAGTATCAAGGATAAAAATAACGATATGGAGAAGGAAAAATAATAATCTTCTGAGAAGGGGTAGTTGATTAAGAAAAGAATTCCTTTCACCTTTCAACGTACTTCCGAGTTCTCAGTCAATAATGATTTCTCCTGTTTATTTTTTGTTTTCGTTTTTGGAAACTTCATTCTTCCGCTGTCTTTTCTTTCTATTTCCGAGTTGATCTCAACTGCTGGAAGTGTGCTACGGAAGAAAAGGAATCTTGCCAAACAAATCCCATCTATGAGCCAACAACCTAAACACCTTTTGATATTCAAATTGGCAATCTCATTTGAAATGACATCCCGGCTACTATTTTTATTACGGCTCCATCAGGTAGGTGGTAAAGCCTTTGATTTTCACAACGGGGGAAAATTCTTTGATGGAAAATGTTAAATATTAAACCGCCCCCTTTGATGCTTCGCCGTACCACACGCCATGCGCAAAATAAAAGAGAATTCCGAACGCCTTGTGAAAAATTGACAGTTTGATCTGAAATCCATAGTTCAAAGGCTTTTGTTAAATAACGTCTAAACAAATGTATCGGGAGCCGTTGGGGAAATATTAAAGGCACGATTTTAGGTGGGAAATTTTTCATCATTGGCTTCGGATTTAATTACACATTGTACAGTACAGCATTAAAGCTAAATTTAAAAAAACAACGGGTAGGTACAGCAATTGTAATAGACAGTATGGCGTATTGTAGTTATATTTTTCCAGTTTTCTCAAAACAGAAATCCTCTTGAAGAACTTTTAAAATGCAAAATTTCTTTATGATTTTATACCTACATTATATTCGCACAGGAGGCTCGAGGAAAAAAATTCCCTGAGGGCGTGTGCCATCTTTTGGATTGCTGTGTGGATGGTCTTTTTTGGAAAAGGAAAGAGAAGAAGTTCTGGAAAGGAAAAGGTATAAGGGATGGGTATGAATCCATCCGTCTCACTGCGATGCAAGGCAATGGGTCGAAAGAATCCGGCTGGAGAGTAAAAAGTCTCCCTTAACCATTCTCTCTCGATCCGACCCGCCACGCAGTAGATTGGCAACGACCAAGACCTATACAAATCTCACTCCGTGAACCCGGCGCACGCGCATCAAAGCAGCGAACCCGTGTACCCTTCCTTCTGCAAACATCTGCGAAGCACTGCATCGCCAAGGTAGGCCGAACAGCGCCTTATATCAAATTGGCACTGGTCACCGGTTGACGAAGGGTGACATAATAAAAATTCCAATGAATTTAGAACACAGACTTGAACTAGACATTTCAATTGGAGTAAACGAAACTGTAAGTATTATTGATAAATCGGCGCTATTTACATAATATTATTTTCAACTTTCATAAATATCTAAATACAAAAACTTTGTAAAATAGAATTTTTAAAATTAAAACCATCAAAAATATTGAGATGTTTATATTCTTAGACATTATTTTGATTTGAATTCATAATTTCCCATTCAACGTAAAGTACCTATGTTGTTCGTTTAACCATGTTTTTTTTAAATCCCCTGGAACGGTTTTTCACCAGTTGTAGAGCTCTCTGGTTGGGACGTGTAGATGACAGCCGCCGTGATCAAAGCCTTTAATTTGTTGATCAAAAAAGCTCCCGCACTCCCTCCCCACCCTCCCACCGCACCTTGCCGACCAAACCAGGCAGGTGCCGCCCCTTGCGATATACTATTTCCCCAGGCGATGAAAATTTTAACCAAAATATTTATTTATTGAGTTTTTCAATTCCAGTTATGTACTAGGTACCGGAAAATATTTTGTTAAACTTTCGAAATCACTGGACACGCTTAATATGATTTTTTTATGATAAAACCTCCGCGATCTCATACAACGAAAGCAAATTTTCATTTTACGTAATTGAAATTTTGAATGCAGTATTTTCCATCGCCCCGAATACAAAAAGTTTTATTTTGTTTATAATTAAGGTGAATTGAAAGGTTTTTTCTAAAAAATATGTGATTATCAATATTTTTAAAAAGGATACTTTTAAATTTACTTGCGCACATCAATGGTATTGAAAGTTTTAAAAAAAATCCCATCAGTCCCCTCTTACCCCAAAACTACCCAGATATTCTAGATGCTTATCGACGTTTACAAATTCCGTTAAAATATAGACATACGATTCAATTCGATAACGTTAATTTTTCCTTTTATTGTTTCATTTTTCAGTTTTGTAACAAAAACCAAATTATTATTTAATTCGATTAAAAATATATAAAATTATTAGTTTTTCCTTTTTGTTTTGCAAGTCAAAAAAGCAATTCTTTTGTATTTTAAGTACACTTCAATTTTCATCCACTTTCCTAACTACCGGAATATGTGAATTTTCTCTCACGTGATAAAAATGATACATACGGTAACAACAATTAACCTATACATTTTATTTATACGTTTTCTTTGCTTTATTAGTACGTGATCAGAGTGTTTTTTTGTCTTTTTTAGACCATATTTGTTTACCTGCCCACGCCTTCACTGTACCATCTCAACGCCCCCTAATTTTCTCTGGGTCTTCTACTGCCCCCCTTAAAGTCTCAAAAGCCCACAAGGGGGCATTATCGCCCACGTTAATAACTTATGCCTTCGACACATCTAATGTATGTTAAAGTATCAGTACGATATTGGTAGATATATATTTTACACATTGTTGTAACATTTTTTCCGTGTTACCGATGTTTGTTTTTACAAATTCAATGCTTTTTAATTGAAAAAGTAAGCACTTCGTTTTAACCACTATTTATTGTTTAGATACAACCATGTCGCTTGTATTTTAAAATGAAAAATGATTAAAGCGAATGGTTTATCATTTTTAATTAAAACATTGTCACAAAATAAGTAGGCTGCGTTTGAAGAAATGACAATATCATTAAATTTAATATTATTATTTAGCAATATTTTTACAATTCAATTTTTATTATTGCCTATTGTACGGCTGACCACATTTGCAGTCCAATGAAATTATGACTACAATGAGGTAGGCAGTGCGCAGTGTGCGGCGCGAGGAGGTAGGTTTTATAAGTTTTTAACGAATTTCGTTACTGTCCATGAAAATTTCAAAGTAAAGATGTAGACACTATGGAGTAGAAGCTTGTCTACTATTATATTTGGCTTTTAGAAATTTACTTCATTTGGGAGACGGATATGGGTACCGCCGCCTCGTCAACCATTTATTGGATGACCAGCACCCCTGCCATAGGTCACCCCAATTGGTTCGCTAAGTTTTGTGACTTAGCAGGGGCGCCCGGGTTCATGGGGTGAGGTTTATCTAGATCTTGTTGGCGAATGCGTTTTCTCACCTACTGCGTGGCGGGCTGGATCGGAAGAGACTGGTTGAGGAAGACCTAATCTAGACCTCTTCAGCCGGACTCTCTCGACCCATCGCCTTGCACCGCAGCGGGAGGGATGGATTCATACATTCGTGACTCCTTGACACATTGATCTTCAGATTTCTACCCACTCCTCATACATTTTTCCTTCCCAAAACTTCCTCTCCTGCCTATCCTTAAAAATACCCTCCACACAGCATCCCCAAAGATGTCATAGCACCTGAGAGTTTTTTTTCCTCAGGGCATCCCGTCGGAGACTATTTAAAAAAAAAGTAAACTTTGTAAAATACTTTAGTGAAGATAAACTTTATTTGAGAATATTCTTTAAATTATATTTTTCTAGGAATTTGCATAACTTGATTTAACCACTTTTATTTATTACATTAGGAAATATTCAGTTGAACAAAAAAAATTGTTTTATAATGCTTTTTATCAATTAAATAATGATTTCATAATACAAGGATTTGACTAGTATGGAGCACCGTTAAAAGGCATTACGTGACCATCTTTAAAAATTGCTAAAAATTATTATGTTCAAAATAAATATTAAAAAAGGCATAACTCCAGTTTATCTGTTGTGTATATTTGGGGGCATTAAGATAAAATAGGGCCAATATGAGCGGAGGTAACTGCTGTAATTCTCGGCGTATCTGTAATCGAGTTTTGAAAAAAGGTAGACGGCACATTATGAGTTTACCGAGTAGCGTCTAACTGCCCGAGATAAAATAAAAAGTATCGTAAGTTAGCTGAGACTGCATGTGGGGTATTTTAAACAACCGTTTTCCTTTATTGCTAATTTTGCGGATGCTGCGGGCCTTTGCAGCTGCTCGCGGGGAGCCAAAGCTGGAGTACAAATTAATTTAACATTGAATTTTTTTACAATAACAAATTTTTCAGTTTTTAACAGTACCATTTTTGTTAATGTAATCTAAAATATACTTCGATTTTTCTAACTTTTCCAAGTGTTTTTACTTTCCTTATCATTTTACAAAATTACTAAATAGGTAATAATGTCTTCGGTAGTTGAAGATTGAAATGAGATGTTAAGTAGATTACCTATAAAATAATTAATCAATATTCCACACTTTTTATAAATAATAAAAATACAATATTTTAGAAGTATTACCAAAACAGTTCGACTTAATTTTTTTATTTTATTTATTTGACACTCCCGTTCCGGAGGGGGTAGTAAACTTCTCCCATAACGAGAGTTTTGCGTGATATCTAAGCTGTTTTTTTTTACATAACATTCTCTGTAATTTAGGAAATCCTAGAAAATATAGCTAATCGGTAATCGATCTGCAATAAAAAAATAGCGTTATTTAATATCTATAGAATTTATAGAATTTATAGAATTCTTACGAAATTACTTTCCCCTCCCCTTGATAACGATAACTTTTTTTAAATCTTCACCGCGGGTGCAAAAGGTGCATTTTACTGGAAAGGGTTGCTGAACTAATTTCGTAATATCTCTTTTATTGTTTTGAATTAGTTACTGATTGGCGAATAGATGATGATGGGCGAATATTGTTACTCTAAGGGCCTTAATTACAAACCGTAAAATGTGTTACTTTAAAACGGTAGATAGTAACTAATATCTGATTGTTACTGGAAAAGGCAAAAGCAATATTAAGAAACACTATCGCTCCGCGGTAAATGGGGACCCCTTTCGGGTAAGTGATTTTTGCTTTCGGTTACGAAGAAGTAAACTAAGTTCCATGATATTGTTTTTTTTTTGCATTAGAATAAGTTTTATCAATTTTAATAAATTCGATTAAATTTTTAGAATTACCAATTTAAACAAAGTTTTAAAAATTCTTATGAAATTTTGTTAATTTTAGATTGAGCAGCCACTCCGCCTTCCATCACAAAATTTCTTAAGATGGAAAACGATCACGATTTATAAAAGAAATTTTTTTCTTCTAATCCTATAATACACGCGAAATTTAAAAATATAAAGTAGGTGACGGTAATTTACAAAAGACAGGAAGGACTTATTAAATTCTGTTTAATAATCAAAAATATATTTTTTAAAACCTCTTTAATCGTGTAAATAACGTACAAACAAGCTAAATCGTCGTTTATTTGAATGTTAAAGTAAAAATTAAAAAGTTAATTAAACGGACAGCTTGACGGCTGAATTAACTGTGTGGGTACAATTTCTTACTATAAATTACACATGCGTGCTAAATAAATGATTTAAAGAAATCACTTATTAATTATTATTTCTTTGGCCTCTCCGTGAGCCGGTGGCGGCTAATACACCCCGTTCCAGAAGCAACTGATAAGCTTTAATGTAATAGTATTTTTTGGCTTATCCGCCCGGCCGCAGGAGGGCGCCCCGTTATTTACGGTTATTAGCGCCTGGCGACAAGTAGATTTTAATACGAAACGACTTTAAAAAACATACTTAGGCCCCAACAAATTCGCACGGCCACCCCTTGTTATGCCGCTGTTATTATGCCCGAACACTCTGAAGCTGAGCAATCCGAACTTTGATTTTATTTCAATCCTGATTTACGTGGCAGTTAATCTTCGTTACTGTCACATTTTTTCTGAAGCTTTCAGAAGTAAATAAAGTATTCGTACGTGTTAGCACGTTCATACAAACTATTTATTTGTTTATTTAATGCAGAAAAAATTAACATAACGTAATACAAAAAATTTAAGAGAGTTTTCTGGAAAAAGACTATCCGACAAGGAAGATTTTTCCCTTTTCAGTACAGGAAAAATATTTTAAACTTTATAGTGAAATCGTAGGTATACACACTTCATGGGCCTTCGGATCTCTGCGATTTGACCTATCTGTTAACCACAAAACTTACAAAGTATTTATTTTTATTTCATAGAAATATAAATTATTTCACAAAATTATACGTATGCCATTACATTGTTATTCTCTTATCATTTTTCTAGTGTACACTCGTCTTCCATCCAAAGACAAATGCTTATGGAAGGGTAGAAAAAATCATAAATTTCGAAAATTGTAGGATGCCTGGAATAAAAGAAATTAAAATATAACCGAATATTACATACAATAAACCTATAATCGAGTGACAACATAAATGTTTATAGTTGCAAATTTCTTAAGATAAAGATATATTTCATAATTTCAAATGCCATAAATTCAAAATGGTACTAATCTTGGGTCAAACGTGACGGGGGTTCAAACAACCCAATCTTAGGATGGGTCGTTTCAAAAAATTTGACGAATTTGTCAAATATTTGACGTTAATTTTCACGTTCTGTGTAAGTTCTATTCAAGTTCTGTACTGATGATTTCAGTTTTGTGAAGCAGCTGGCCTATGATGATAAAAAAACAGAACTCGAAAAGAACTTACACAGAACCTGAAAATTAACTCCAAATATTTGATGAACTCATCAAATTTTTTGAAACAACCCGTCCTTAGTATTTTAAAATTTTAACCGACCGGTCAGTGGCATCGCATTTAGTTCCCACCCGGGCATCACGTGTTTGATTCCTCGGCTGGCTAAGTCCTCAATCACGACACAAGCAACATTTTCCGCTTAGTGTGGTGGTAGTAGGAGATTTTCAAACATTGTTGGGTTATTCGTAGTCCGGGAATGTTTGTCTTTCTTTATAAAAAACATTATAAAAAAAATCTTGGTTTGAAAAGGGATCTTCTTTGGAAAAAAGGTATGCAAATATTAAGGCGATTTAAAAAATATTTAATAAACTTTTTTGTTTTTAACTTCTGGCTTTTGATTACGATAAATCAATGTCTAACCTAAAAGCATCTGTTATAATACAATAACAATAACCAACGTAAACACGTTATTTTGTGTCTAGTTATTATTTGAATGATTATGGGGGTTGGTTGAAAAAATTATTACATCTGAAATTAAGCAAACAAGAGTTCTGAAATGTTGATAACAGCATGAAAAAATAGAATGTTCCCCGTTTAATTATGCAGATTTTATTTCATTACACTTTAACCGCTTTTACATTTAAACGGCGGTTAGCGCGGCCATTTTCAAAAGCGATGACGTTTCCCCCGCTCTCCTCTATTCTCGGTCAGCTTGATTGTCTGTGGTCCTCTTCCAACATGGCTGCCGCTCCTCCTTTCCCGCCAATATTTACCCAGCGCTGCTACTCCAAGGGTGTGCATGAGTTAATATAAAAAGTATTTAAGCCGCCAAATGGATTCCAAATACGGTTTTGAATATTAAGTGGAGGCATCCGTGCCGCTCCGCTCTGGAGTATGGGAGGACTTTACATTTTTTCGCAATAAAGAAATAAAACTTGCCACCGCAGGCAGAGTTCCTAATGCTCTCTCTCCTACGGCCGGTGGTGTAAACTGTTTTGCATAGACAAACACAGGTCCGCGAAAGCGCTAAACGACCTTTAATAAGGATAGATCCCAGCTGCAACCTAAATATTCTATAATATACTTACTTAACCCGGACTGACTACTGAAACACAATTAAATTTTTCAGAGTGCAAATAGCTGAAAACTTTAACCCTGTTTGATGTGATTCGTGTTAATTGGAAATGCAACATATTGCAAGATAATAATGATTATAATAAGTTCATAATATTATTCCAGTCGTAATTAAAACGCAGAATAAACAATCTAGCTTTAAAAAACAAATAAATGAAACTAGATCAAGTCAATGGGAAGAAAAGCAGTAACACCCATTTGTTTTTTTTATGTTTGCGTTTCAAACCGCCATAAAATAATGTAATACAATAACATTGTTTAAGTAATACGTAGACCTCAAAACAGGTATAATAATACCAAGTGATACTCGGATATGTTCATAAAATATATATGTACATATTTTTTTATTAACACGTATTTTTAAGCTTTTTTTGTTGGTCCGGAAAACTCCGTACGGTGAGCACAAGTATGAAATTTTAAAAAAAATGTATGGAGTCTCAAGATCATAGGTTCTCAACGTGGGTGATAACACCCCCTTGTGGGCATTTCAGACTTTCAGGGGAGCGGTAGAAGACCCAGAGAAAGTTAGGGGGCGTTGAGATGGCACAGTGAGGGCGCGGGCAAGTTAAAAAAATATACAAAAAAACACACTTATCACATACTATTAACCTTACGTGTATTATTATTACTAAGAATTGACACTATATCAGGAATACAAGAAGGAAGGAGGTAGCAACCCTCCTACTTAAAATACAAAGGTATTGCTTTTTAAACTTGCTAAACAAAAACGTACAACAAATTTAATATATTCAGCCGCATGACGGCCGAATCGGAAGATTTCGGTTTAGGGAGACCTTTTGACATCTCCTGCTGGTCTCTCTCAACCCATCGTCTTGCACCGCATCGGAAGTCATCTCACTCCTTGACCCCTAGATTCCCATCCACCCCTCATACTTATTTCCTTCCCGGAACTTCCTCCCCTACCTTTCCTTAAAATGACTTTCCACACTGCATCCCCAAAGAACATGTTGGGCTTAATGTGAAAAAAAGATCAAATAATTTTTAAATTCATTTGAAGCTGAGTAGTACCTACCTACTGTTTCTCCTTATTCTTTCAATGCATATATTTTTCGAAAATCTCTCTGATATTTCTCCCGCTTATTTGCTGCACTGGGCTACCTCCAAGCCTTTTTCCATTTCGTATAAAATGTCCGCAAAAGCGTTTAAACAGCAATATTATGTACGGAAATGCGAATACGAAAAAAGGGGTTTATTTTTTTAATTCCCAGCTCTTCCATTTCCCCCTAGCGCAAGGTAAAGTTTCATATCGGGGAGTGTCGTGCAAACAACGAAAGTGGAAAAATTTGCAACACTGGGCTAATTCTGCGACCTGCCCCCCCACCCTTACTTCATATCCAGTGAGACAATGGTGATGTTGGCCTCCTTTATTCACAATGTAAAACGCTTCATTTTCCATCTGAAATTTGGATACTTCAGGTGCCAGTGGAATTGTCTGGAGATGTTACTTACGCTGCAAGGACACAATAATGTGCTTTAAATACATCTATTTGAATTTTATAATTGTGCTCTTGAATTAATGCAAATTAGGAAGTGGAAATTAACAAACTTCCTGACATCTGATCGAGTTGAAACTCGGCAGATAGACTCGTTGTCGATGACACTGCATTTGGTGGCACTCGCGCATACACTTCCATTTCTCTGTAATTGGGCCCAAGAGAAAACCGGCCCAAGAAAAGGCGCAAGTAGGTCGAAAATTTATAATATTACAATAAAAAAAAATGTACGGTTTATTTTTCATTTTTAGGATCTGAAATTAGTACCTTCCTTATTAGTTTTAATAATCAGATTGGTATGTATTTTGACAGTTTTTTTTTAACTTTATTCAATCTTTCTAAAACTAGAAATTATTTACTAAATTAACACCATTCAGAATCGAAACGTTGTTTGAAATGGCTTTAGCCGTGTTTACTGACTAGTTTTCTACTAAAATGAAGTAAGAACTTTTGAGAATGTGTATTCATTTGTGCTGAAGTAAACATATTTTCTAACAATAGTGGCAATAATAGAGAATTCCAGTCCAATTTTTTTTTTTATGAATAATGACCTTCTAACTTAAATAACTGCATATTTATTTTTATAGTTAGTTTTAAATTAATAAAATAACCAATAAAAGGTTTATTCTGGTTACTTACCATTAAGGATAACTGGGGAGATAGTACTTATAAAAAACCACTGGTACATAGTCACAGCACACGACTCACAGAAAAAAAAGGCCTAAATATACCTAAAATATCAAATAAGTATGGAAGCCGAACGCTGCAGTACTGTGTACCGGTGATTTTTAATAAAATCAAAAATAGATTTGTTATTGAGGAAAATGAGAGTATAAATATAAAAATTGTGAAGATGTGGATTATGAGTGAAAAATCAGTATATCTGTAAAAAAAATGTCCAAAGATGAAAAAGAAAGATTGATGATGTAATGGTTTCTAATTATTAAGAATATATTACCTTTTTCTTGAATGATAGATACAAATCTGTTAAATATTGTATGCCTTTGTAAACATAAAATGTTGTTTTTTTTTTTTTTTACTGTATTTATTTTCATTAACTGTAAAGTAGGTTGCACCAACCAGTTCATTAGGATTTGATTGTCTCTATTTGCTTTCTTCTTTACAATTTTAAATTTTATAAATATGTTTTTTATTTATTTCAAATGGTAATGGATGTATATTGAGGTAGAACCTGCAGACAAGCAGCCATGTGGCAGCTTCGCGGGATTACCTATTTAAATTGCCAATTTTATCTGTATTTGTTAAGTATGTTTTTGTTGGAAATAATAAAAAAAAAAAAAAAAAATAGTTAAAATAAATGTCAAAGTTTTAATTTTTCAAGATCCCCCGAAAACCACCGAATCTAGTGTGACGTCATCATGACTAACCGAAGTATGAATCTTGTAGGGAATTGGAATCAGCTGTTCGACTCCCGCCATTTTGAATTTCATAATTGGAGCGTTTTCATAGACATTACTGAGCAATACGATCGTTTTTTGTACAGTTAAAGTTTTTGAATATTTTAAATAATATAGATAAACTAATAGAGATACTTTATTTTGATACTGAATTATTAAGGCCTAAATAATGTTTCAATAAAAACAAAAACTATTATTTGTCCAATTCTCTATAAACCAATTATACGGAATGCCGAACGGCTTGCGTCTTCATTTCTATTGATTTCTATACAACTTTGACCCAGGTGACGCGGCGCGGTGACGTCACGCCGCCAAAATCCAGCAATAGGGTGTTTTAATGACACGTTTAAAATTGACTTTTAATGTTTTTTTTAAAACTCTACGTTAAATATTATGTAATAAAACTTATATATTCAGAATCAGCGTATATTGGTCTATATGAACATTTTTTTAAAGCCATAATATTTTTCACTGGAGTTCCTTAACATCGAAATTGTTTAACATCGAAATTGTTGCATTAAAATTTCGATGTCATTTGTATCTTCATTGCTAAATGATCTAAGCGAGGAATTGGCGAGTTTGCTACGTAATTTGTTTGTGAATGCTGTCATTGAAATAGGTCCTCATGCCTAAGTCGAGTAGGCACTCTTAAATGGACTACACTCAGGTGTTCGCAACAGTCAAGCTCCAAATTTACAATTTTACATGTGTTTGTATTTTTAATGAAAAAGTGTTGTTAATTTGTTGCAAGTGGATATTTAACTTAAAATTAATAAATCATGGAAACTTTCGCTGAATTCGTTCATTTTTAATGTGAATTTTATGGTGAGGTGACCAAATGACGGAACTATACTCTAATTAGCTACGAACTAATGAGACAAAAAAAAATCCATAACAGAAGTAAATTAAAGTTTTTATTGGTACTCAGTAAAAATCGTAAGGTTTTCATACTCTTTTACAATTTAATTTATGTGGTGTACAAATTCTAGTTTTTCATCAAACAGATTCCAGGGTCTCTTATTTTAATTAATATCTCTACGTTTATTTTAATATATGAATCAATGATTCTAGCACCGTTCTTCAATATCTTGCTTCATCCAACAGCTTCATCACCATAACCGAGGCTTGCTCGTACATAATATTTTGCAGTGGTAGCCGCATGGCACGGAAAAGTGTTTGGGATGAATTTTAATTTAAGTAATTAACGCCGGTCGTTATGGCTTCGCGGATTTCCTTTTTAATTCATGGCCCCTAACTCTTTAGGGATGTTTTTAATTTGCAGAATGGCCAGCTGAGCATAATACCCGAGCTTTATCACGGCAACTGTATTTATTGTCGGTGGGTACCTACTCCTTGCAACTGCTATTGGGCTTTCATTTTACAACTATAAAATTTTCATATGTTTAAATATGTATGACCAGGATGGACTGAACCCCAGTTTCCTTTTTCCACCCCTTAAACCTCTTTCCTTCCCAGAACTCTCCCCTCCTTCCTTTCTTTAAAATAACCCTTCACACAGCATCTCCAAAGATGACATTAGCCCTAAGGGAAATTATTTTCCTCAGGGCCTCCTGCGTGGAGCTCACGTAAAAAAAAATGTATGTCTCATCTCTTAATAATTTGTGTTTCCTTCATAATCTGATTGGATTCGAGTAAGATTCGCTTTATTAAGTACTAGATGGTACCCGCCATGCGATGCTATGCCATTTAATAAAGAAATTGTTTCTCCCTTCGCGTCGTTTCCCATTCGTCCCGTTCCCCTTCCGCCATCCCTTCCTCTTCCGCGACCCCTTCCCCTCTCGCGTTCTCCTCCACTTTCCCTCTCCCCACTCCCCTCCCCCCCTTTTCCCGTCCCGCGAACCACCTTCCCCAGTTCCCCTCCCCCTCACAGGTTCCTCTCCCCCCTTCCTGGTTCCCTTCCCCACTTCCCACGAACCCCCTACCCGAGTTCCCCCCCCCCCTCCCCCCTCCCGCATTCCATACATTGTCCCGGTACATTCAGTGTTCAAACAACTCGCGTGCCACCTATTGCAAATTTCATTATGCCAGTAGTTTTATACAAAGTAACAAACACAAAAAAAAAAGAATTATCCAATTTGGTGCAGTCGTTCGGAAGTTATGCGCGTACTTAACAACACGTTAACAGTGAAAACAGTAAAAATAAGAATATAAACTGTTTGCATCCAGAGATAGAATCAGTTTAATTTTATGTGTTTTCAAGGTACAGTTAAAAATCATCTCGTAGGTTGTTGAATATTTTGAAAATAAGTACCTACGTCCTATTATTATACGTATATAATTATAACATTATAGTATATCAAATAAATCATTTGGTTTGGTGTGGCTTTTAACGTAACGAAATGTAATTAATTTTAATAGATATTAAATATTACTAGTGGTCACCCAGCGGTCGAAATTCTACCATAATTAATTTAAATTTAATGTATTTTTATGCATAATTTTAAAAAAATATTAGCATTCTGCACTCCTTCTCTATGTAAACTATAAGTGTGCGAAATTTCGTGCTCCTCCGTCCACGTAATTTTCGTAAAAAGTTTTTGCTTCACGTATTAATATACTGATGATACTGATGATGATGATGATGATGAATCAATAATACAGTTCATAATTTTTGGTGTAAGAATAATGCATCAGTGATTTTTCTACCTTTATACGGGATGGGATTAAATTGATGATTACTAAAGCGGGATGCCATAGTCTCACTGGCTCCAAATGGTGGGGAGCAATTTGGATTCTCACTTATGTGAGAATCCAAATTGAAAACGAAATAAATAAATTAAACGAAAAAAAAACAGAGTTTGCAATTCACACGCGGTAGAAGTGAAACCTTCAGAAAACTAAAGTAGACAAGAGTGGGGAGGCTACGGAGCACCACACAAATAAAAATTAAAAATCGAGTGCAGTTCACACACAGGTAGAAACCCACACAATCTCAACCAATAGGAGGCTTGAAAAGTGACCTCATAATCAAAGCGGTAAGGTTTCATTCTATCTCTTCTCTCGCAGGCTAAATCTTGTAGATTTTTTTTATTAGTCACAAAAAGATACATGTATTACAAACAAAATTTTATACAATAATTAATTACAAAATAGATGTATTTGATGTACCCCCATAAATAAGCAGGGCTTGTATGTATGGGGGGGGTGTTATCACATGGGTTTTATTTGACGTGATTCAGTTGAAGTTTTCAGTATAATTTTTAAGGTGAGTTTTAAATTCTTTTGTATTAGTTTTCATGTTTCTAATTTTTTCTGGTAATGAATTAAAAAAAATTAACACCAATATATTTATGATTTAGCTGTCCTATTGTTTTTTTTTGGAGTAGGAAGTATTGACGTTTGCCTAAGATTTCTGTTATTGTTAAAGGGTGCAACTTTATTTTGAATATTATCTTTATAAATTTGTTATGTTGCGTGGTAGAAGTATAATGCATTTAATTTTATGACCTTAAATTGTTTGAATAAAAGTTCTGACGAATATGAAAAGTGTTTTTTTTTTTAAATTGCTTTTATTATTAGTTTTTGTGATATTATATTATTTTATATGTACCGCCCTATCCTATAATGCCGTATTGTATAATTGATTGACAGGAAGCGAAGTATGTGGTTCTAAGTATTTTTTCTTTTAAAATATCTAACTAACTAACATACATCTAAATATGTATGTTAGTTTCCTTACTCTGTCGTTCAGAATATTTATGTGGGGACCATTTTAAACGCTGGTCTATTGTTATGCCCAGGTACTTAATATCGGTCTTGCTTTCTATGTTTGTACATTATATATTGCATTTGTGGTTTTCTGTATTTGTCACAGAGTGGATTATTATGTTTATTTCTTTAGGGGTTTCTTGTTTTTTAAAGAAAAAATGTATGTGTCTCTTTTTAGCGTCATTTCCGTTTCAATAAGTTTCAAATCACAAGGGTACTAAAGAAGTTTCACTCCAATAATAATACTAATTGAATATTTTTTTTAAAAGCGCCTTTTCATGAAAAACTACCTCGAGGGCGCTAAATATATTGTTGTCCAGGTAATTTTTTTGTCAATTACATTCAAATCCCTCAACGACGAGCGACGATATTACCCGCTGAAATAATGCGCTCCATCTCCAGTGAGTACTTGAGTTTCTCGCCCAGGCGTCGCGGGCATCGGGCGTAATGAAATATCCCCGATCTTAGACGGAATTTGGGTTAGGCCAACTACGCAAATATGCAAAATAACATCGATATATCACGCGGGCGGCCATTTTTCAAGTTTTATTCGCGCCAAAAGTGCCGAGTGAATTATTCGCCCCCGCCGCAGAAAGTAGGAGCCGTAACTCATTTTACACATAAAGGAGGGGCATTCAAAATTAAGTCGAGTACAAAGTTTTACACAGCATAAAATAAAGTGAGTCATAAATATATTTTGCCGGGGCTTTTCTTTAAATTCTCTTAACTGGCTCATATATTAGGTATCTTGTCTCATTTCTTGTTCTTAATGCCTCTTTCAGGAGAGGAGATATATATGGCCAGGGGTGGATTCGTTCCTCCCTATTGGTTTCAATGAATTCAACAAAAATATTATTGTTATCCTCTTCTCATCTTTATTGATTTTGGTAAGCTGGTGAGTGGTGAAATTCTTTTTCATAAATTTTCCTAAATTAGTATACGAACAATAGATTATTCAACATGTTTATGATCTTGATTATATGATACAATTTTTTGGGTAAATTTTCGATCGCACTGGCCACGCTCAATACAAATATTTTTTAGAAAAAAACTTAAGATTCGCCTTAATGACTAATAAAGACAACTTTCTGCATTCGGGGTGATGGAAAACAATGCACTTAAATTTTCAATTGCGTAAAGTGAAATTTAGTTCGCGTTCCGAATTTGGTCGGCCATATGTTATTTTGTTCTGTTCATTCTGTTGGTATTCCTGATAATATAAGCAGGGTCGTTCGTAGCCGACTTCATACGTAAATATGAGATGTGAGTATTATAAAGACAAACATAATTAATAATCTTGCTTAGAACCTATTCTGTATTTGAATATTATTAATTATGTATTAATTGTGTAACTCGCTCATCAAGCACAAGAACTAGCTTCTTCTTTGGTGAGATTGCAATTTTAAAGAATTTCTGAACCAATATGTAATTTATATTAACCCACTGTAAACTTATATATCTATTAAATAAATAAATGTTTGTCTTTATAATTACGCACATATCATGTTTACGTATGAAGTCAGCTACGAACTCATACGAACTACTTGCATATAGCATCAGGAATACCAACAGAATGAACAGAACAAAATGACAGAATGGCCGTGCAAATTCGGTAAGGGAACTAAATTTCGGTTTACGCAATTGAAAACTTAAGTGCATTGTTTTCCATCACCCCGAATGCAGAAAGTTGTCTTTAATAGTCATTAAGGCGAATCTAAAGTTTTTTTCTAAAAAATATTTGTATTGAGCGTGGCCAGTGCGATCGAAAATTTACCAGAAGTTCGCCTGTGTTATGTAATTTGGTCGAGCACCAACAAGATGTTTCGTGCTACGCGTTGTTTTAGCGCTCGCTTTTGTTCCCTGGTCGTGCGTTATCTTGTTTACGATGTTTTTCTACTTACTTCGCAAGTAGTACACAACTGCTAACCCTGTACAAATCGCAAGTGCGCCCCACGGTTGAATCTGGCAGCCACCTCTGGTCTGGAGCTCCAAAATACCTAAAAAACCCTCGACTCTGTGCAGAAACGGGCGGTCCGTTTGATAGATTCTCCTAACTTAACAAACGGATTGCAATCTTTAGAGCACAGGCGTCAGGTGGAAATGCTGTCCTTGTTCTACCGGTATTGCAATGGAAGATGCTACGAGGAACTAGCGTCATTGATCCCCTCGGCACCGGTGCATAGTCGGGAAACACGCGCCCAACTTGTACACGGTTGACATTAGTCACATGAGAACGGGTCGTTTCTACGACTCGTTCTTAAAAAAAAGTATATAAATAAACACTCACAAACCTGGGTAGAGAATCGCATAATATTTTGAACTGACTGCTGCCATGTACGCTTCCCAAGATATGGATTTGAACATAGATCAAAATCCAAAACGGAAGAGGCTACGTCAACGGTTCAATCTTTAACAAATAAATAGAATGATTGATTGTTTGTAAATCATCACTTTTTCCCTGGGGGGCGAAGATTGACATGTATCTCAGTAGTGGAAAACCTTATCGACATCATTTATCAGTAGTTGGGAATACTTTCCTGGGAAAGCAATCAGATTTTCAATCACATCGATTCCATTCTTCTGTAGAATGATCTTGATTCTCTTGTCCAATGGTCTGAACTGAAAAACTTACCATTCAGCCTATCAGTATATCTCTATGTTTCGTATGAACATTTAACGCAAAAATGAGATTCGAGACCTTGGAGTCATTTTCGGGGCAAATCTATCCTTCAAATCCCCAAAAATATGTGATAATTGTCTCCCGCGTATATGGAATTGTGCTTCTTTTGCAATAAATTCGTCACCAACAAATTAAATTGTATTCATTCTTCACAGAATACAATGTAAGCATTAAGAATTATTTAATTCTCGAGTCCGCCACTATATCGCCCCCCACCGAGGACGCGGGGCGAGGGCGCAGCTAGCGGGGCGTTATTGCCGCCCATTAATGTAATTCATTGTGTTTCGGCGGTGCCGGGGACAGAGAGCGTGGCCAGGGGATGGGGCGGGGAAGAGGAGGGCGGGGGCAACCTCCACCCCCAACGACAGCAATAAACGTTCGCGAATCGCGCTCTAAATATGCTAATGCGTGCGATAAAGTAACAGACTCCGCGAGACCAGCGCCTCGCGAGACGGCCGACAGGCGGCGCCCCTTTGCGCCTTTTCATCTGTCACTTGACATTATCATCTCCTTGTGTTTTCAGCCTTACTGCGATGCGTTTTACTTAATCTTATTACAAACGGTAGAAGACATGGGTGAATGAAAGGGTGTTATCAGAATATCGATGTTATACATAGGATGAGTAATGATGTATTTTTCGTCTAATAAGGAACTCCAGTCCTTTTTTTATTAGTAACATTCTGACATAAAACAGCATTTTTTATAGTTAGTTTTCAAGAGTTAAAGTAATTTTAAAAGTTCTAAATTTTTGACGCCCGCTAAAACGCCCGTAACGTCATGAGGATGAGAATTAGTCACCAGTAATTAACTTTTTTATCAACAGTTTCATTTTAGTAAATAACATATGCTCTTCTTTTCTTTCGTATGGTGGAGGGCCAGAGAGGGACATCTAGGTCTCTGAGCCCGTCTGGGGCTCAGAACGTGAGCCTCGTGAACTTCATCAATCACACCGGGGAATGAATGGAGCGGGCATTCGTTGACCACTCGCTCGGTGGTCTGCACAGCACCGTTTTCACACGTCGCCGACTCTTTAAGTCTAATTAATCTGCGCTTTATGTAGGCACAGCGGCTTTTGGACCAGCTTATCCTATTGACGGCGGGTCAGGGTTTAGGAGAGCCTTTAAAAGTGACGTCATTATCAAAGCGGCCGATGAGCGCAGTTGATGCGTCGCAAGTGTAATAATGCATTTCCGTTTCATCCGAAATCCAAATCACAGCCGTGCTATAGAAGTTTCACTTTTAAAAAATGCTCGATGGCTTGCAAGTTACCAGCTTGGAACGCGGATCTCGTTTCGAATAAGGTGAACTTTGAGTGCTTGAGGAAATTTACGAAAGTTTGGGTTGAGAGATGGCCTGTTCTTAGAGTCGCTAAAATCATGTAGGTGCCAGGTGTATCTGCTCCTGAATCCATGGACATCATTATTACATTTTTCAATCTACTGCTAGAATTTTTATGTTTTATGCTTTATAATCTACATTTTTTATACCATCTCTATCTTTTGTATCTTTATCTTATTCTATTGGATACATTTTGTTTCTATTTATTTTATTTTTGTGTGACTTATCTTTTCGCTTATTTTATTTCTTTTCAGCTTGTTTATTTTAGATTTCACTAAGCTATGTATGCTAGGTGATGTATCATCAAGATTCCTGTTAATTATTTTTATGTTATATTCTTTGTTTTCCGGTGTCCTTTTCCACTGTTGGAACACTGTTGTGATCCAACAAACATTTTCAACTTTGTTTTTTTGCGTTTGTTTTGTTTATTTGTTCTCTTTTTCTTTTTAGTCTCACAACCTCTACTTCGCTTCGCTCAGAAGTTCAGAAGGCTGAACTGAACTGCACCTATCTATTTTGATATGTTTCTTTTTCCCCATCTGGGGGTGCGCTAGACCTTGTCCATGTTCGACGATGGCACAGTGCCCTCTAAAATCATTTGCGCTACCCCTAGCAACATGTGCAGGCTTGAGGTTTGGTTGGGCGACCTCTGCTCTCCTTCGCCTTGCCTCCGGCTCCTCGACGCCGAATTCAGATGTTTGCGGCTCTACAGGCAAAAGATTTGTCATTTGTTTTTCTTTATTTTTACTCATTTACCAGTGGCTCTTTAGTGATAAATACCACTACCTAAAAGTGCTGTCCCTATAATTTTCTGCTAACAATTTGTTGTCATGTATATTTGTGAGCACTTGAATACTGCTTCATAACACCATATGCAGGGACATTTGGAGGTCTCTAGTTTGGTTTATTTAAATATACAATCGTTCTTTCAAAAAAATAGAGTCCTTGGCGGGAAAGTGGTGGGCGCCCTATAAATTGTTGCACTCTCCGCTAAAGTGCAATCACTTCTATAATGGAGGAACAAATCAATCCTGCTTCATTTTAAAAGTCTCCGTACGTAGAGTGCCCAAAAACCCTTCTTAAATCTCTCTGGTAGACTTTCTTTATATTCAAACTCCTTACGTATTCTCGTATAGTAAACCAACTTATTTCTCCTTTCGCTCGGCACAATTACTAACCACGAAGCTCCATTATCCATTCCTGCAACCACCTGACAAAAATTCATGTTAAAAATTCTGCTGTGGGAATGTCGTCTTGATTAGGAGGACCCCAATCACGTTTTTCAGTTGCCCTTTAAACAATTTGTTTAAAAATTTCAATCCTGGGTACATTGCCCCCCCCCCCCCCCCCCCCCCCCCCCTCCCCCTGCATCTCTGTTGTACTCTGTCAACAAACATGTATATAAATTCATATTGTCTGGTTTCCTTAAAATTAACGGCATCAATTTGTAATCGTAATTATTATGCGTAGGTATTCATTTTTCCTCATATAAATTTACTCAGTGTGTTTAGTTTCGTGTATTTATTTAGTGTGTTTTGTGAATTTTATTGGTACCTACAATCTACAATAAATTATACCAACTAATTCCTTATTTATTGCTTCAACTTATAAATAATCGCAATCGTGAGATTTCCAAAACAAAAATTATTTTATGTCTGAACTTAAAAAAAATTGACGTCTTGTATTTTATTTCGTGTATATTTTAGATATATTATGTAATGTGTGTACTTTGGAACTTATAATTACTAATAAATTTTAACCTACACCTACAAACCTTCCACAATCACCTCTACTTGACACTGGCTAGAACACTATGTTGGAGTGAAAAGCCATTTTTTTAAATAACCACTCGTGCGATTAATAAAAAAAATCAAATAATAGATCAGACGAGGTCCAGGCAAGAGAAAATTAGGAAAATAATTTTGGACGCGTGGTCTACTGTTCAACTGCTAGTATTTTTATGAGAATGTATGGCTTTATTGTCGTTGTGCCCCGATATCCCCTTCGTGAAAGGCCATATTACCATAAACAAGTCCATGTACTATTTATTGTCTGTGCTTGCAACCGCTGACAGGATTGGTTTATTTGTGCGCTGACAGTTCTTTTTTGTTTACATGTTTGTATTTCTGTTTACTATTATCGATATTGGAACGAAACAAAGCAGGTCTGATTAGCTTTCATTGGAAAGCACAATATTCCCTATTCCCTAACAGACGAAAAAATATTTTGATTCTTGTATACAATAATGTATTCTTGTGCTAGCTGTCGCTAATTTTAGGTAAGATTTTTCTCTCCCTTTGTAATTATTTATTCATAATATTATACGCCCCTAAGAGCTTTTACTTATGACATACATATAGTGCAACATGGAGTAAATTTAGCTATTACGAAAAATATGTAGAACCTATGAGGAATACAGAAGAATGATAGGTAATTTTTGGATATTGGTGGCCACGGCTATTACGAATAATTTTTAGAAAAAAACTTTAGATTTGCCTTAATCACTATAAAAGGAAACTTATTGCATCACGGCTGGCGGAAAATAATGCATTTTAATTTTCAATATCGTTAAATAAAATTTCACTTCGCGAATCGATCTACGACAGCCCGCCCGCTGCCGCTCGCCATTCTGTCAACTGTTGTGTTGTTGGTATCCTTGACTTCACACAAACGATTGTAGTCGACTTCGCGGGATAAATAATAAGGCGAGTAGGTACTGGAAGCGCGTAGGTACTGGAATGGAGACAAACCATTCAAATCCTGGGATGTTTTTTAAAATAAAGATAATATACACAAGCCCGCTACACAAACCCTGCGTAGCCAAATAAACCATTTAAAAACGTAGGCTGTTTTTTAAAGTAAAGATAACATACACAAGCCCGCTGAAACAAACTTTGCGTAGCCAAACAAACCATTCAAAAACGTAGGCTGTTTTTTAAAGTAAAGATAACATACACAAGCCCGCTACACAAACCCTGCGTAGCCAAACAAACCATTCAAAAACGTAGGCTGTTTTTTAAAGTAAAGATAACATACACAAGCCCGCAACACAAACCCTGCGTAGCCAAACAAACCATTCAAAAACGTAGGCTGTTTTTTAAAGTAAAGATAACATACACAAGCCCGCTACACAATATTTATTACAATTATTATTATACACATTTTTCATAATTACGCGCCCATCATGTATCACGCGAAGTTGCCTACAATCGTATTTAGTTGTGAGGTCAGGGATACCAACAATGACAAAATGGCGGGCGGCAACCGGCAGCGGGCGGGCTGTCGTAGATCGATTGGCGAAGTGAAATTTTATTTAACGATATTGAAAATTAAAATGCATTATTTTCCGCCAGCCGTGATGCAATAAGTTTCCTTTTATAGTGATTAAGGCAAATCTAAAGTTTTTTTCTAAAAATTATTCGTAATAGCCGTGGCCACCAATATCCAAATTTTACCAAATGATATTATGTTTATTAGTCATTTTTTGAAGAATGCTATAACTCTTATTTCCATCCACAAGCAAATGCTTTTAATGGAAGACCAGTACTACTTTAATATGTACCATTTTTGAGATAAACAAATAAATTTAAAAAAAAAAAAAAACTATTATTTCTACGAAATCATTGCCAACTGCGTGCAATATTTGCCTATTGCTAATTTTGTTTTAGCAACTTTATTATAATACGTATATTGCGTTTATTTTGGTAATTTTTCGGAGAAGCTGTACTGGACATGCTTTCTCTTTCTTGCCAGCATATCCTGGATACAATTAAAAAAATCATTTCTCTGAATAAAAATAGCTATTTTTGGGAAACTATTTATCTACATATGGGAGTATGGCCTGTGGCTGTATCCTACTGATTTTTTTGGGAATGCTTGGAAAAAACCATCTGAAGTTATCTTGTACATTGTTGCACATTTCTTGTATGGTTTGAAAACTCGGCCACCATTTTTTTTTTTAGAAACTTGTCGCACTCCGCCTCACGGTTAATACGGAATATTTCTTATTTATGTCAGGGGAGATGAAAAAATACGCATTTTATATATTAAGTTTGTTAAAGTTACGCAAATGTTCGACACCATGATTGACCGAGTGAAGCGTAACAACACAACTTTACCCTTTTTTACATTAACTCCACCGAGGAGACTTATGAGGAACATAATTTCCCTCAGGGTCTATATCGTATTTGGGGAGCATCCTTTTTAAGGAAAAAGGTGTGAATGGGAATCTAGTGTAAAATATCCATTAAATTCTTTCACCGCCATTTTATTTCCGTCTTGACTAAAAGTTAAACCTTTCCGTTATTTGTTTTTGGGGTGTTATGCCGTATTGCGCTACCTCCTTCTTTCTCCACCCGAAGTGGAGTGGAGCTGGCAACACGGTATTGCTTCCAAGTACATAAGCACAAATTTCACCACTAACAATTACACATCTGCCCTGATGATGGACACTGTAACGCTGTTCGAAACGTTGGCTAAAGAAGGAGGTAGCGCAACACAGCATAACACCCCAAAAACAAATAACGAAAATACTTTTGGCCGTGAAATCTAAAAACTTATCAAAAGTTAAACCTTATTATTTTTATTGATTGCAGACAGTCAGTTAAACATTTACATCAACAATGGATCGTGAATACAATGAAGAAGAACGGAAATGTCTTGTCAAGGAAATGTGTCGAATAGCTTTGAGGACGAATGAACCAGAGTTGCGGGAATTGAAGCAGAAACTAGAAAATGATTACATTAGAAAGAATCAAGCCTGTCAAATTAAAGAAAATGAATACAAAGCCTTACAAGCACAGGTGTATTCATATTACATTTAATTATTTTGTATGCTAACCTTAAATATCTACTTCTAAGTTCCTGTGAATGAATTAATGCTTACCTCGTATTAAAAATTTTAATCTCGGTCGTACTTCTTTTTCATTCTAACTAATTTCATCAACTAGTTTAACACTATCTTTATTGAGCTTCTTGGTGACAACTTTTTTTTGCTAACGTCTCAAATTCGTTTTTAACACTCCGGTGTATTCTCTTTTTAGGTTGAAAAAAGACATCAACAGCTATTCTTGTTAGAAAAAGAAATGAAGTTTTTAGAGATTCAAGAACAAGAGAAGAAGAAAAAATATGATCAGAAAAATCTGTATGGTAAAGATTTACTGGCGCAAGTTAACGCCGCTGAGAAAGTTCATATCATTGAGAAAGAACTTGATGTTCAAAAAAGAAGAGAAGAATTGAATAAATTGGCTGATGAAATTAAAGAAGATATTGCAAAGTAAGTAATGGATTAAATTTTATCATCGCCTATCGCCGACAGCCTCCGTGGTCCCGAGGTAAGTCTCTCGACTCACAATCCGAAAGTCGCTGGTTCGAACCCGGCGTGTGCAAATAAATTTTATTTGATTAATTTGTGTTATTTCACAATTTATTCATTTAAAATAATATTTAATATATTTGCGGCGAGTTCCAGAGTGGAAGATACTATCAGTATCGCCCTGGTGTAAGACCATCATTCAGAATTGAAACGTTGCTTGAAATGGCTTTAGTCGTGTTTAGTGACTGGATCTGAATACCCAGTTACTTCCCCACCTTCCTCTTCCCTGTCTCCTTCCCCTCCCCACTACCTTCAGCCTCACAACATACCCCAATTGGGGATGCCATAGTCTCACTGGCTCCAGACGGAGCAGTTGGGACTCTTGTGCGGTATTTCATATAAAAAATAATGTGTATAGAAAATATTATTTCTCTTTGGCATTTTTTTATTCTTTCAAATCCATGCATCTTACACACTTCATATCATAATTGATTTCATATGGATTAATAATTATTCTTTATTTAAATAAGAAAAAGTTTTATCAATTTTACAATATTTTTATCACTGTCTTTTATACATTAAAGTTTTTCCAACAGATTGGTGCTTTCATTCTGGGTAGCTGTTGATATTTCCGAAGTTATCTTTTTTCAAAATGTATCCATTATAGCATTGACAGATTTCATCTTCTGTTTCTCTTTGTTATAATATACATTTCTGAATTTCTACCTCGCATTCATTCTAATGCCATTAAAACTTGTTAAACAACTATAGATATTTATGTCTTTTAAAAATATTTCCCACTGCGAGACTACTAATCGAATTCCCCATTCTTGCTTACTTAATTTTTATTTCCTTTTGTTTTGTATGTTTTAGGAAACTCGGAGAAAAGATTTTTGCAGTTGAAGCAACCCGGCATGAAATGAAACTGTTCAAAAAGACCAAAGAAATTGGAGTCTTAAAACAAAGTCTGATGTCTGCCGAAGAGAGTCAAAAGATTGAAAAAACAAACAGAGTACTTGAAGAGAGGTTAAAAATGATGTAAGTGAAGATTTTAATGCAATTTTAGTACAAAAAATATTAATGTAATCACCCCTTACCTTAGTTTCGTTTGGAATCAATACATAAAGTTTATTCACACAAATCAAATGAAAGCCAAAACTCTAATGTTATTTTGCTGTCGATGAAGCTATAAAAAGTAATCTTTACTTCAATAGCCAAATAAAATTTATAAAATTATTGGAGACTAGCTTTTCCCCGCGGCTTCGCTCGCATGGTATTATGGGAAATTACTGTAGCGGTTGAACTTATCAATTATCCCCCCTCCTCCCCACCCCACCCCCTCCCGCATTCCATACATTCATTCCCTTACATTCAGTTTTCAAACATCTAGCCTACCACCTAAATTTCACAAAGAAAAAAAGAATTATCCAATTTTGTTCATTCGTTCGGAATTTATGCGCTTACAAACATTTCGGATGTTTATTTTTAATTAAATATTTGGAAGTTTGTTAATATAATACAAAATTACACTATTTATTATTCAGTCTTTATAATCGTTACGAATTATATTTTTAATGTAGGAACTCTTATCTGACATTTATTCCAGCTTGTCCAATAAAAACAAAACATATTCTAATATTTGAATTTTCTGGGGCAGTAGCTGACCAGGGGGCTGAGAACCTACCAGCTTAGAGCCCACAAATATATCAACAGCGTTTCCATGGGAATGATTTTTTTCTGACATTTGCAATTAACTCGCTTTTGTTAGCGACAGAAAACGTATAACAAATATAATATATTAATATTTATAATTTCATAACGCCAGAGCTTACCATCATATACAACATGTAGTCTGCGCATATAATTTAGCTTTCTATTGGTGAATGAATTTTTAAAGTCTTTTTATTGTTTAATGCCTGAAAAGGTCATGAACAAACTCGAGCAGTTTCGCATTTATAATATTAGTATGGATTTAGAACTATAAAATAAAATAAAACACATAAAAATCGTGGTAATGGCCATGGTTTTGGCTTTATTGGATAGATAATTTTATGGCATTAGTGTTTAAATTATTACCTTGAGTATATGGGCGCCGCGGCTCGAATAAAGCGCAATCTGGAAGTCCAATTTTCGACCACTTTTTCTAGCAGCTCGGCAATAATGCGGTGACTGTTTTTCCAGTATATCGGCAATAACACTGCGAATGTTGGCTTCCAAGTCGTCTGTCGTCTCTGGTTTATTGGCGTAGACTAGTGACTTCACACATCCCCACTGAAAATAATCCAATGGTGTTAAATTACACGATCTTGAATTCCAATTCATAAGTCCATTATGCATCCCACATTATAAGTTATTTTTATGTTATAAAAGTTAATTTTTCTTTTTGTTGCTCTCATATGAAATGTAAATTTGCACCTGATAGTTTTGAATCAGGTTTTTGGCTCGTTTTCAATGACCGAAATCAGTGGCGGTTCGTTGTCATTGGGGGTCAATGGGGGTTCAATCAAACAGCAAAAATAAATTAATTTAAATGTCCGTTCACATAAAAATCTCTTCAATTTTTACTGTATTTGCAAATTAATAAAATAATCTTCAAAATGTGAGAAAAGTGATAAAAACCCAGCTTTATTTTTTACCAAACAATAATAATTTCCTATTTTTTATTGTGTTTCGTTTCATCCGAGGCGCACACAAGCGACATCTGGCGAATTTTATAAAAGCTTTGATATAACTTGCACAATGTATGGGCTAGTGGAAAGTGCGAACATTTTGGCCCTGAAGATCGAGAAACGCGTACCTCTAACTCTAAGCGACAGAATATTGTCCATACGAAATATTCAATAGGAATTATCTGTCCTTGGGTGGGTTCTGGATTCCGCTCCTATGAACAGATTTTCATAGAGGCGCACGCGGGAGGATTTTCGAGTAAAGAGTTTAAGAATGTAGTAATATTATAATTTGTGTTTCGTCTTTTTCTTCTTTGCTCCTGTTTGGGAATTCACTGCACATGCTAGAGAAAACCGCCACTGACCGGAATGGTATTTGTTATGCTTTATTCCAGCACGTTACGAGACTTGCTGAACTTGATCTCGGAACTGATCTTTGTGTACTATGTACGAGGGTAGGCTGAAAAGTAATGCACACATGCTTGTAGAATACGAACAAAAACAAATAGCAAGATCGGGCAAAAAGTACATTAAACACAATTCTTAAGCTTCAAAATCATATATTTATTTTTCAACATATTCACCGTTAAGACTAACCTATTTCTCCCAAGGTGTAATAAGTTTTTTCATTCTGTCACTGAGAAATTCTTCCAACTTTTTTGGAATCCAGGACTTGACACCTGCTTTCACCTCATAGTCTGAGGTGTAATGATTACCCTTGAGATCTCTCTTGAATACAGAAAAAAAAAATCGCAAGGTGCAAGATCAGGAGAGTAAGGAGGGGCTGGAATCGGTTCAAACTTGTTTTGCAGAGCCTCTGCAGTTGCGTGTTTGTTCTTGTCTGTGAGACGGCGTGGTACCCATCGTCCATAGTTTTCACGGGATTCCAATTGTTCAATAATAAAGCCGGTACATTCCTTGAATATTCCAATACGGTTTGTGATACGCTTTTGAGTGATTCGCCGGTCATTTTTAATCAAATCGTCGACGAGTTTGCGATGTTTATTGTCGTTGGCAGTGATCAGATGTCCACTGCTTGTTTCATCAACAGTTGTGGCTTTTCCAGGCTCGCAATCATGAAATTTTATTACCCATCGATTTACAGTAGACCTATCAACAGCTTCGTCACCAAAAACATCCTTTAAACGATGATGAATCTCGGTAGGCGTCACTTTTCGAGCAGTTAAAAATTCGATGACAGCACGCTGTTTAACTCACGTTGACATAGCACTAGAACATGTCTCCATACTTCCGCTTCTCAAAATACACTGGATGAATTCAACAAACTCAAACCTACGCATGCGTGTAAAGGGGAAATGTCACTTCCACATTCCACCCGGCGCGATTCTAAAGTCATTTTGTTCGCGGTGTACAAGCTTGTGTACATTACTGTTCAGTTTACCCTTGTACTTTATCATACATGTGTATTGCTCCTTATGAAGCACATATGTTTCATCCATAGCTGAACAGAAACTTGTACTCTTTACCATTAAAATATGAACTTTTTTTTCATTGCAGAGCTAAGGAAAAGAAAAGAAAATTCGAGTTGAGAGAAGCGTTGAAAGATCGAATTGCAGCAAACCTTCTTGCTCAACAGGTATGAATTCTACCCTTTCTGGTTATTTCAATTTTACTGAAATTTCCGATAGTGAAATATGGTATGGAATTATTATTATTATAGAATACTAGCTGAAATCCCCGATGTTGCTCGAACTTTACACAGAGTTTTTCGAAATCGGACTTCGATAGACAATGACCTTCCTCTTGTTTTGAAGGTGAAGTGTTCAAAATTGTATCAATGTCAGAATAACATATCGTCGCCTTAGTTCGTATTTGTCCAACAGACCATTAGATAATTCTACAGGAGAAGAAGGTTTTCTTTCATTATTTCAGTAAAACATTATGAAAGGTGTTTAAGATAAAGCTAATTCCGTAAAGTTAAAGGTCTCATTAGTATAAATACTTCTTAGTTAAGTGATTTAACTATACTTTTTTATACTTTATTTTTAATTTTAAAGTGGAGATTGAACAAAAACTAAACGGTCTGTTGGACAAATAAGAACTAAGGTGACAATATGTCTGCACCCCACCAAAGGAAACGTACAATCATTTTCATAAATCTCCCTCACGCATATAAAGAAAATTTTCCAACCATTTACCATTTAAGAACCATTTTCATGACAAACTTTATTAATATTAGGTACAGCCTGCAGGGCTATTCCGTATGAATGTGATAAGACAACTAGTTCTCCCGGGAGAACTCCTGTCAGATTCGTGTGATTTTCTACAGCTGTTAAATGAATAAATAATCGCACACACTTGCAGGAATTCGTGTTTAAAACGACCCAAACTAAAATACGTGACAGCTCACAGCTGAAATTTTGACATCGACCGATAGAAAAAGCAAATAATAGCCGTAGAAAATCACGCAAATCTGACAGCACTTCTCGCGGGAGAGCGAGATGTCTTAGAGAGTAGCTCTTCTGGTGCCCTTCACAATGATTTATGACAAAACCCTGGTGAACATTAAAGGGACTGTGCCACTTGTCAAAGAAATAATAAAATATTTAAAAAAACCTTTTTTTTGTACTTTATTATTTTTATTTAATTTTATTAATACGATGAGCTCTACCAAGTAAAATAGACAGTTGAGACATAATCTTTATTTATTTGTCCACATATTTGTTAATTTTAATTTATTTGTTAATTTTGTTCTAAAACATTTTCAGGTTGCAAAAGAAGAAAGAGCGCAGCTTTTTCGGGAACTGGAAGAGCATGAATATCTTGAAAATAGCAAGCACACTGATGACAGCCAATTCAACTACACTTATAACCAGAGAAAAACCGTTCACGCTACGCTCAAAGCGCAGATACAAGCAAATATTGATCGTGCATACGTGTTGAAAAATCAGGAAGCAGAATATACTCAGCAGGTACTCGTGAAAATGGTTCCTTAGTCATTAAAAACAGATAATTTTCTCTGGTAGAATTACCCTGCTTAGTTTTTATCCCTCAGCTGTGGGAAGGGAATAAGTTAATTATTGTAGAACTCTTAAGAGAACTATCTTAAGACATGAGTTCATACCGTATGCACCGGGGATCAATGCTGCTGGTTCCTTAGAGCAGGCTCCATTAAAATATCTGTAGAACAGACTCAGCCTGCCCACATTGCGTCTGTGTGTTAGAGATGACAATCGGTTACTAGAAGGACGTGCACAAAATACAATAATATCTTTTCAGACGCTGATATTTTCCATTTGTCCTCAGGTCAATTTACCAAATGCGTAATAGAAAAAATTAAAACAAATTGTTAATTACGAACCCTTTACCCCTAATGTGTGTTAATTTCTCATTCTTATTATGTTGTTCCTCTTTATTTTTTAATCATGTTTATCCTTGAACATTATCTTATGATGTGAAATCTATAATTTTTACATAGGTTCATAGTTTAATTTCATACTATCTATCGTACATACTTAATCCGCGTTTTTTTATTTCTGTTTTGTATTTTTTTTTCTTCTTTTAAAACATTAAAGAAAACATAAAGTGTAGACCACTTTATGTTTTCTTTAATGTTTTTATGTATATGTACTATGAAATTTTACGGAAACTTTGCTGGTTAATGGAACAATGTAATATGTAATTATGTACTTTAATAAAATATGTATAACTGTTTTTTTTTTTTTTTACATTAACTCCACACAGGAGGCCCTGAGGAAAATAATTTCCCTCAAGGCCTATGTCATCTTTGAAGATGCTGTGGAGGGTATTTTTTAGGAGAGGAAGGAGTGGACATGGGCCTTGAAGAGACCCATGTTGTAGGAGGGAGAAAACACAGAGGCCGGCAAATTGCTTCCCAAATAAAATAAAATTAAAAAAATACAAATAAAATTGTCAATCAGACGGACAACCCTCCTTTGCACAGAATCAAGTACATTTATCAAATACTGTGAGGCTCCATCCCAAAGATGGAGCCAAATTTAATTATTGGATTTGTACAGGATTAGCAGCTGGGTCACTATTTAAGAATCTGCTAGCCCTATTTAAAAAGATTTGTTGACTTTCAACTCATTCAAGACCCGGAGAACCTTCTAGTTTCGAATCTTTGGTTCCTTCATTTGTGCATTATATGATCTTTCTTTATATTGTGTACAATTGTAATACAGCAATTTTTTATTAATTTTTCAGCTTTACCGTGAAATACAGAAACAGAATGAAATTGAAGAGAGTGAACGAAAAGTCACCACTCTTCGAAAACAGGAATACGCAATGGATATAAAGAAACAAATGGCTGACAATTTAGAGAAGCGAAGGCTTCAAAATGAGACTATTATGATGACAAACGAATACATCAAAACATTTAATGAAGAAAAGTAAGTTATTTCATAGTATTTAATATTTTTTCTCTTTTGGTCTTTGACCCAAGATTAATGTTTCCCAGATGAATTTATTTGAATGACAAAAGGTTTCTATAATGGACCTTCCTTATTTAACCTATAGAATGTCAGATTTCCACAAGCTTCAACATCCGTCCTGTGCCAGGCATAAATGGCATTCTGCATGCCTGTGCACTTGCTGACTATAATTTTGTATTAAGTTTCTTATCAAGTAATGGGTATAATGTATTTATCGAAATTGTGATTCACCTGTAAATTCGTGTAAGTAATGTAAACAACAAAATAAACGAATTACTCAAAGGCGGCAGCCGTTCTGATTTCACCATTTTTTTACTTTGCTTGTGCTCCGCTTCAAGCAAATGAAAAGTCTAAATGGTCATTTTGTTGACAAGCAATAGTGATTCATTTAAATATACTGCGAGCATGTTTTAAATTATAAAAACCAATGACTAGATAATAGTGTATATGGGTGCCACCATGGCAAAGCACATGACGGGTATAAATGTTGGGGTAATACCATGGCACCGCTGGCATACTAGAGATTAACGGTGTTTCTTTTAATTTTACATATGATGCACAAATTTTACACTGAAAGATTGCTGGTTGATGCATTTAGCATAGTCTAGGTGTACTGATAGATCAGCACTCCAAGACTAAGAGGGTCAAAGCATTTTATTTTTCTGCTCTCATTTTCTTAACAGAAATGAGCTTCCTTTAGGCGCGCATTATCAAAATTGATTGTGTTTTTTGTTCTCTACTAATAACATGGTTATGTTACATTCTTTGATGGTGGATATTGAATCTATCACTCCAATGAACAAGAAAGTTTTAGTTCCCATGTATTTTTTTTTTTTTCAATATTATGTGGTGTGTATAACTTATTGATTCTTGTATTTTTCAGGAGAAAACAGATTGACGAGGAAAAGGAACTCATGATCAAAGAACACAATCTCAAAGTTACAAAATCGTTGCACTATACTTAAACAATTTCATAAATTTTTCTAAATTTATTCCTATGACTGCCTTTTTTACTGCGATCCAAAATTACATGATGTGTAACACTTCTTTTACATAATTTATTTTTATATGCTGGAAAATTTATTTGTGTAATTTTCTATTAAATACCTTAAATTCTAATCAAATTTTTATTTTTTATAAAATATGAAAAATTGTGGTAAATTTTTTTTTTATTACAGATATAGAAACTCTCAGCATACATATTTCCTTTGTAATAAAAAGGTTTTAAGTTCTCAGGTTCTCTCACTTGAAACTAAATATCTTGTCGGCAGCATTATGGGTAAAAATCAACAAGGATGAAAAGTTAAGAAGTGGTTGAAAAGTTGAAGTTAAAGATTTTTAACTATGTAGGTACATTGTAAGAAGTGCTTTTTTGACACCCAACACTTTCCTGGACCATTTTAAGGATCAAATGGTTCCCTCTTTCAGTTCTCATCAAGACTTCCTATTTAAAAAAACAACAAAGCCAGTATTTAAAGATCGGTAGTGCTCCAGACTGTCTCTGCACAGCAGTATTATTACTCCATTAAAAAATCAACCCCTATGAAAATCAAAGTTTTTTTTTACTAAAAGGGATCTATTTTCAAATGTCTTTTAAAACTTAATTTTTTTTTTTGGTTTGACCGTGGATTGAACATTTCTTCTCAGGAACTGGAGTCAATAATGCTAACCACTCAGCCTAATCCCAATTGGAGGTACTGACATGTATTTTATGTAAAAACTGGTGTAAATTTTTAAATATAATGTTGTCCGATTTTTTTTAAATGCATGTGTATGTGTGAGTGCCATCAAAAGTTGATAAAATACTTTGTCATCGATAACAAGTCTTATCTAGTTTCAGTTTGAGCGGATCGGGAAGTGGCATAATTTCCACTTTCACTTCATTCATTCATCAAGGAAACAAAAGTGAAATTCAAATATGTAGAAATACCAAAAAAGAAACTACCTATGAACGAGTTATCATATGCTGTATCTGTATATACCGGTGGTGGTCTGGGACTTTTTAGTAAGCTAGAGGGCTAAGATTGAAAAATACAACATTATTGATCTTGTTGTAGCTGAATATAATTTTTGTTTTCAAAGTTTAAATTTTTTATATGAAGATTTTTTTTTTTTTTTGCTATATATGTATTAGCAATAGCATGTAAAGATGCCGCATTTTGCCAACACAATCATAAATGGTTATAATGCCATAAGATAATAAATTTATTTTCTCTCAGCAAACAGATCAGATCAGTCTGGAAAGTGAAACTATTTAACCTTGAGGTCAATATAAATATTCTAATATTCTACAAACGCAATAAGCAAACCCTTGATTCTGTGCAAAAACGGGCGGTCCGTTTGATAGATTCACACAGCATCTCAGATGACTTAGGCCCTGAGGGAAATTATTTTCCTCAGGGTCTCCTGTGTGGAGTTAATGTAAAAAAAAGGATTGGAAAGAAAAATGAATGAATCATGTGATACAATGGTAAACATATCTTTGTTTAACAGAAAGTGTGAAAAAGGGAAGCGGTACAATGCAGAATAATGGTAGATTCATTATCTGGTCTAGGAGACAAAACATGTAGAGGCCTTGTCAGGGTGTTGCAGTGCTTCTGTCTCCAAGAATGGTTGAATTTATGTTGCAGTATAAATGTGTAAATCATAGAATAATGTGGATTCGATTTAACAAGGATGTTTCTTGTTATTTGCTTCGCCACTCTTATTTCTGAAAGCGACGAAGCGAAAGATGATTTTTAGACTATTGTGAACGATGTAAAGAGACTAAAAATTTGAATGAAAGGATTGTAATGGCGGGCGACTTGAATGGGTGGGAATTAGATGTGACGGATTTGATTCGACCTTAGGTAAGTTCGGAGATAAAAGAACGAATGACTATGGGAACAGAATACTTCAGAGTGGAACCTGTTTGTGTCGAATACTTTCTTCGATCATAAATATATTCACCAATATGCAGGGAAAGAGGAAATGAGAAGTAATTTATTGATTTTGTAGTAATTGAATCAAATTGAGTGCTGTTACTGAGGATACAAGAGTTTTCAGAGTGGCTGAGGTTGAAAATGACCACTTACGTGATGTTGAGAGTATACCATTTTCGCAGCTGGGGCTCTAAAGTGAAAACGGTACCGACTCCAAAAAGAGTCAAAATTGAAAGAATGCAAAATTATAATTTATTTAATTTTAAATGGAATAACTTTTGAAGGTTATAACTATCAATGTTATATATCATTGGCGAAGAAGATAATACTAATAAACTAAACGAAACATGAAACATAAAAATAAAAAGGTAACGGTCGAACCCAGGATATGGAGAAAATTAGTTGAAGGTAACGTTATTAATTCTGAATTTGAAGATTGCCAAAATGACTTGGTCTGTTTCATGTTTAGTTTAGATTTGTTAGTTTTACCTTCTTCATTGATTTATGTTTTTATTCATGTTCCTGTAAAATGGTTAAGCACCAATATATTGTGGAGAAGATTACAAATTTGAGGTACATATAAGGTACATACGTATAAATGAGGCATGTAAATATAAAAGGTCAGGTCGTGACATGCGTCAAAGTATAGTTGCTGAACTATACTTTGTAGTGATGTTGAAAATGGCGATGGTCAAAGTACAATCTTTAAGCAGTTGAATTACTCTGTTGATTCGCACATTTTGTTTGGTAGAAGTCCTCCTGTCGGAACTAGAAAAGAGTGCTTGGAATCTCCCACAAGTATATTTATTAGGCCCTAAAATTTAACTTCTTTCAACATAGGTGGATTAAGTATAGTTCCAGAGATTAAAATGTTTTCCTAAAAATATTCTTTGGCGGGCTTCTAAGGTGTTGAAATCAAGCATTCCTGTTAAGAACAAGGATGTATACAGGAATGGTTAGTATGTACATTCTCTTAAGCACAGGTAACGCATAAACCTCTTTTGTACTTTTTCTATTTCTAGGATATGGTTTTGTTCAGAAGGGGCCCAAATAATGGAGCTATATTTCAGGATGCTATGAACATGGGCTTCACATGTTCTCCGTATTGCAATTTTTTAAAATACCATGGTCTACTTCATCAAATCTTTGTCAAAGATGTATAAATCACATTGGCATGTACAAAATTTTCAAATGATTTATTAATATGTATAGGTAGTTAGATTCATAAGGTTTGTTGAAGGTGATAGAATGGGGCGAAATTCGTGCTGATTCTCGGTGAGTGGATGCTTCGTTTGATAACATATTTGTGAATGAATTATGGTTTCTAAAAATTTTTCAGGTGCTGATATATAATAATTATCGATTTCTGAGTTTTTGTCTATTTTTTTAATGGGTGTGATTTTCGTTAGTTTCCACATTATAGAAAAATATTATTACAAAATGAATGTTTGAAAATGTGTTTTAGGGGTTGAATTAAAGAATTTGAGGGTATTATGTGGAACTAAAATCACAATCCCATTTCCCAATCACTGCAGGAATTTTCCCATTACTTCCCGAGTGCTTTAACCATTGCGAGATCCTCTGGTACAAGACAATTCATATTTACCTCGCTCAAAAATACATTAATTTATATAACGGTACTAATTGATAGCAATGAGTAAAGCCATAGACTTTCAGAATAGCTGTGGTAATGCAAAATAGCCTCTCTCATGGTTAAGTGGTCAGCATACTTTTTCGTATCACGAGGTTCTACAAATTAAATAATATTTTCTCATCACGCTCGTTCCAACAGAAAATACCAAATTATTAATAGCCAGTATACACATTTAAAAGGAATTTACTTTCACACGACAAACATACAATTACTGGGCGTACTGTACAGGGCCCGCAGATACTTTAATAGTACACAACTGCTTACCCTGTACAAATCGCAAGTGCGCCCCACGGTTGAATTTGGCAGCCACCTCTGGTCTGGAGCTCCAAAATACTTGAAAAATACCCTCGACTCTGTGCAGAAACGGGCGGTCCGTTTGATAGATTCTCCCATTTTAACGAACGGGTTGCAATCTTTAGAGCACAGGCGTCGGGTGGGAATGCTATCCATGTTCTACCGGTATTTCAATGGAAGATGCTCTGAGGAACTAGCTTCATTGATCCTTTCGGCACCGGTGCATAGTCGGGAGACATGCCAAACGCGCGCCCAACATATGTACACGGTTGACATTTGTCACATGAGAACGGGTTGGTTTTTCGACTCATTCTTGAGTTCAACAGCTCGGCTATGGAACGATTTGCCGGCATCTGTGTTTCCTCCCTCCTACAACATGGGTCTCTTCAAGACCAATGTTCATTCCTTCCTCTCCTCAAAAAGACCCTCCACACAGCATCCCAGATGACATAGGCCCTGAGGGGAATTATTTTCCTCGGGGCCTCCTGTGTGGAGTTAATGTAAAAAAAAAAAAAAAAATACAATTAATAATGCAATAATTTATTTTTTGAAGGAAAACTCAAATAATACCACAAAATTAATTTCCATTAGAAGAGTTTTCTTGTAAATTAAAAACTAGTCCATGATCTTTTATGCTGTCCAAAGCTGGTTCGATTTACTTTTTTTTTTTTCTTCGATCTACGCAAGCCATGATAACAATTAACGAAAAACTATAACTTGTGGCTGTTTACACACCGGCACTGCCTCAACGCTACTAACCGCTATCGTCTAGCCCAGTGATTCTTAACCTATGGTCTGCAGTTTCATCTCTGGACCATTCAGTAAAAGTCTCGTAATCGCTACGCTTACTTAGTACGGCGAACGTGCGACAACAACGAGTTCTTTTTGAAGAATTATATAGGTGGCGTCAATGCTGCTCACTTCAATGACTTTGGACGGCTCACAATGGCAGCATATTAAGCTAATATCTTTAGTGCCCTGAGCTGAACTTGAGTCAACAAGGGAGAGATAACAACATCTTCTAAGTTGAAGATAAAATTGGAACGATGCTAAAAAAAGCTTGACCTGGTGACAAATCGTACAATGAACAAAAAAACTATCATCACTTTCCTATACTGTCAGCGTTTTTGGAATCCTCTGGTGGAGCAACGTTGCCAACACAAGTTGTTTCATAATGCTGAATTGATCTCGATGAGTTTGTTCTGTTTCATATAGCAAGGCCAGAATTCAAACTTATTGGTTGGATTCGCATATTGGGTGCTAACATTGGCTGGTAAGTGCCCGCGGACAGCCGTCGTCATGGAGCCAAAAAGTGTTGTTTTGACAGTCTTCCAATCGTAACGCTATTGTCAACATCGTAACATCTTTATCGTGACAAATCGAAACTCGTAAGGTGATAATACCGCCGTATTTCCCTTAATCGCTACAAAACTGACCATCGTGACTACCTGTGGTTCATCCAGACGCAGAATAGCTAAATACCGACCACGAGGGACCTCAATCCGGGCAAGATCGCCAACTTATCGTGAGTACCCTTGTGATCCTACCTTTGTTATTTGCTTCAGAAACATACTGTATCGAGATCCACAGGTATAGCATAAAGTGGACATCCAGCTCCATTTTAACCCATGTAAGGTGGCGCCAACCACGCGCTAACCTTACACAAGTACAAGACGAAATAATTAAACACCTCTGCGCTTTAAGGTCTTCATGTCGGGATTATTTTTCAGTACCCGACAAAAATAAAAATAGGATATTAGACCCTTTTAACACAGATGTTGATGGAAATCCATTTAATAAAAATATCTTGTGATTCAGCTTTGAAACGTAATTTTAAAGAATCCTCTTTATCAAGTTTTTGGGTGAATGTAAAGATAGATTATAAGGAAATATAAGAAGAAACACTGAAACATTCACTCTTTTTCCAACCACATACCTCTGTGAAAAGGTATTCTCTGCTCCTGTATTATTATTTATAAAAAAAAAAAATTTGTGTTTGTAGTACTAAAGCGGTCCAAAATTTATTGCTCGATTTTTTATTGGGGGGTTTTACAAGGGGGTCCTTGAAAATTGTGCTTGATTTCTTAGGGGTCCGCGGCTGAAAAAGGTTAGGAAACGCTAGTCTAGCCCTTCAAAATTTTGGCGTATTTTTCAGATGGTCAAAATATTTCCGCTTTTCAATAAAATGCAAATAAATGGAATATTTTTGAACATATTCCAAAACTAAAAACTGTTTTTGAAAGGTGATAAAATATTTGAAAATGGCTCACCTCACGCTTTTTCTAACTCAAATTACTAATAACGAAAAAAAATAAAAACATATATTAATTTTATTAGACAAATGTATTATAAACGTTTCTGTCACCTCGCTTTTTTGTCTTTTTATATAAAAATAATTAGTAAAAAATTCTCAAAGTTTCAATTTTTTTTTTTCAAATTGCGATTCAAAACTTTGGTTTCATAAAGGTATACATTTCACTTTTTTCGTTGTTATTTTTTAGATTAGACTAGAAAACGTGATGTTTTGCCTTTTTAACACTGTTTAGAATATATTTCTCGCTCTGATAGTAATGGAGTTACAGCGATTTATACGAGACGCATGTCAGCTGGGTCTCCTGCCATTCAAAGGGCTAGCCAATGATACTGGACTAGAATGGCCACTAACACACTTACACATGGGTTTAAGACACGGCCTACATAAAAGTATTAGTAAAGGGTCTTATAATGGTGAAACTACTTCTACACATGAAATCAGTAAAGTTAAAAGCGTCATTGAAACTTTATGTTATTGGTTCTGTGAATGGGACAGAAAAAATCAATTGGCTTTCAATGGTTTTGTTCGATATTTGAATATTCAGTTGATTCTGTGACTAACAAAACCAACTGTAAATATTCAGGGTGAAATCTTATTTCATCATGGAAAGAAACATTTGCCCCAGACTTGGGTGGGACTTCTCTGCATTCATCGCATGCAGCTGATAAATGTTGGCAACGGGAAGACATTGATAGTTTCACAATCAGTTGTAGTAGTAGTAAGGGGCAGTGAAGGATAATAATATTTATTGTGTATCTTTAAAAAGCATCTCAAAGGTCAAGCGCACACACCATTGGTGACTTGTCACTCCAACAGTTCGTTTCCGTTGGAGTGACAAGTCGAATCACAAATCGATTGCATAATTTGTGAATTTTCTTACCTAATAAATTAAATAATAAGAAAAAAAATAATATGGATATTGAAACAGTGACAAAACTGTTGCCATGACAAAGTCCCTTGTGCATGCTTGGCCATGTAAGTAAATCTGTCGACTATTACACTGACCCAGTATTAAAATAAAATGCTATTTGAACATACAGTAATACAATAAAAATAAGTTGCCAAAAATAAGTCTGCCTTTTCAAGAATATTGTTTGAAATTCCCGCAACATTCGAGGAGCCCGTCAGGTGCTGCCCCCTCGGTGAGTACGAAGCCGCACAAGTCTCCCGCCAGGAGGCAGGAGACCCGCGAGATTATTTGACAAATGCAAGCCTAGTGACGTGCCGGTAGAGGCGCTGTATGTCAGTCAACTTGCGGATCGCACGGGGCTCGTAAAAGTCGGACAGTCGGCAATGAAAAGTGGCAAAAATGGCAGAAAGTAAAGGTGCCTTAATCGCGAAAACAATGCAAAAACACGCAGGAAGGGCGAAAGAAAAGGTAAACTCAATCTTTTCAATGTAATTAGTGTGTAAATGAACTACGGTATTCGTTGGCATTTTAACCAAAGTTGTTCGTGTTGTTTTAAGTGTCTTTATTTACATTTTACTTGTGCGGTAAAAAGTGGGTTAGAATGTTTATCCGAATTGTTTATTATGTTTCGTGGCTATGTTAAAGGGTTTGTTCTTAAAATAGACCCCCGAGCGAAGTGTTTATTCCACCTGTTGCGTTACTCGAGAAGTTTAGTTTTGTGGTCGGAGCGAAATTGTACAAAAGTTGACGGATTCTTGTTTACAAAGCGAGACAGCTGATATAAGGTCGAGAGTTAAAGTAGAGAGGAGAAAGGAGAAGAACCACCCCCGAGAGAAGGACGAGAAGAGAATCTGCGAGAGTTCGCTAAATCCCGGCGCCTGATTGAGCAGTGGCATCATATATATTCGGCTTTTCCAGGGCAATACTCCATTCTAAAATTAGTGTCGCCAGAGCCATGCTGTAATCTGCTCCCGGAATAAACTAAATTTTCGGAATGACAAATTAGTCGACTCCTTTGCTCTAAATCCGTTCAGCTAGCGTATTATAACTTTCCAAAATCACTATTGTATTATTTTCGATTAACAAATATTAGTTGTGTTGCTGCACCCGACAATAATTACGTAATTGTGTGTTAAAACCGCCTGCTTTAATGATATTGTAATTAATTATTCACCAGTCTCTAATTTACTAGTCTCCCGCATTATGTATCAGAATTGTTATTACTTATTACAATATTCAATATTAGTCAGATTTATTATCGTTTTACTCGATTTTACTTACGTCATAATATTATTAGCTGATGGTGCACTTTTTTAATTGAAAACAGCGGTCATTACATTCAAACAAAATTTATCTTTAAAAAAACCCAAATAATATTTTCGCTCTCCTACGGCTGGACAACAAATCGAGATGTTTTTAAATTATTGCTTTCAGTACTCGGTGCTGGGCACTCTCGGCTCGGCAGGCGGGCCACAGTCAAAAGTATTAAAAGAAATAACGTTTGAAAATAAATCGGTATGACAGTATCAAGACAAAAACCAATATTGAAGATAACAGAGTTAACGCAAACTTCAGCTGTCAGGAAATTCACGTAATTACTAACATTTTTAAAGAAATCTGTCTGTTGAAAACTAATAGTTTACAATATTATATCCAATCAGTATAATAAAAGTATAACTTGTATAATTTTCCAATGCAACCTATTCTATTTACAGGTCATTTTCATGGATTTTGAACAATTCATCAAATTTCAAAGTTAATTTTCAACATCTGTGAAAGTTCTATTCAAGTTTCGATATTATTTCAGTTACGTGAAACAACTGGCCAATAACCATATAACAACTGAACTTGAATACCAACCTTTACAGAACTTGAAAATTTACTTTTAAATTAGATGAATTGTTCAAATTCTTTAATTTAAACTGTCCTAAGAACCTTTTCAGAACATTGCTGATAATTGTTTAGTTTATTATTTAAACTGTTATAAAATTACTACATGAAATGTCTTTTGATTTAGAATAATAACAAGTGAATTTGTTATGTTTTTTATATTTTTTCCTTACTATATATAAATCTTTGTCAAACTAATCATTCATTATTATTCGATAAAGTCATATTAATACGTGCCTAAGCGAAAAATTACGTAGATAATTTAAATCTTTACATTATTGTAGAAGTACTTTAAATTAATAAATAGCTTACTACAACTTCTATAAATACTGTAATTTATAGAAAATGTCCTCCAGAGAAACCACTAATAGGTATTTATAATAGTTAACTTGCAATGCGTATTCTGTTGGTAAGTAGGTACCTACCTACGACTTTGTTATTCTTTCTATGGTCGAGGAATATCAACGTCGACCATAGTTTTCCTTTTTTAACTATCCTAAAAACCGGTTAGGGAGGGTACAACACATTAATAATGCGATAAACTGATTCTCATCCCCAACTCTACCTTATTGCCTTTGTTATAAGTCAGATTATCAGCTGCATCGTTTGATTAAGTTACGCTCTTTCGGTATTGATATTTTAACAAAATATATTGTAGGTACCTGTGAGGAAGACCTCTCAAGGCCGAATTCTTCTGGTATAAAAAATATACCCTTCCCTCGAAATCTTTAAAAGTTACTCCGAAAACTTGTTTTATTTATAATATTGCTTGAAATTGTTTTAGTTGTGTTTTGTGACCATGTCTGAGCACCCAGATACTTAACTTCACATTTACACTTCTTATCCTCATCTTCCATTGCTTGTTTGCACAGGAGGCCTTGGGGTTTTTCTCAGCGCCTAGGATGCCATATTGAGGGAAGCTGTGCGGAGATTCCTATTCCACAAGTTTCATAATTTTCCCCAAATGGGGTTGCCATACATAATATGTCACTAACGCCAGGCAGTTGGACCTCATAATATGCTGTATCACATTATTTCTGCATCCGTTCATCTTTTCGTTTTAAGATTCATGAATGCAGCACTCGGTGCAGGAATTTAAACTTGATATCGCTTGTAAAAAGACAAAGAACATTCCTGCGTTATTGATTTTAATTTCCAAGGATGGAATTCGCCTTTTAGCATAATGCCTTCGCCTTTCTATTACAAAGACTGGTTTCCAGTTTCCACCGGACCTGTCCGGTCCCCACAAGTAGAATAAACGCCCCCACCCATTGGCACAGATTTCTACATGATGTTTGTTTTGTTTCTATAATCATCTGATCGGATCCCAGTGGCAGGACTTAACTGGAAGATGGAAGCCATGCTAATTTATAACTCTTCCAACACTAACCCAACTTTAATCTAAACCTATTTTTATGAAATACTATAGTATGAGTAATTTTCTGTCTTAAAAACACTCAAGTATACCCACGAACTGGCGATGCCTATGTGGGATTTTTTTGGTTAATCTGCTAATCTATTTGTATTATTCTCTACTTTTTTAAAACTGCTTATATAAAAAGTTTGTATTACAAAATTTTACCAATTGTACCAAAAAAATTGTTAATAAATAAAAAAAAAGGTTACTTAGAGTTTTTCCACAGGCGATGTGGTTTTTCGAAATTTAAAATCATCGTTTTTTTATCGTCGCAAGTAATACGTAATGTGAAATTTGGATTCTTGAATAAAATTCCTCGCGTAGGGCACATTTTGGTAAAACGCATTGAAGTGTCGGATTACCTACTTACGTTTTTTTTTCTAAATGTTTTTTTTTAATTGATTCGTGATTTATATTATTTAAGTCTGACAAGACAACAATTTCAACCCTATTGCTATGCAACCAGACAAGTAGTGCGTGATTATTACTGAATCTCTATTTAATGAATAAAGTACATTTTATTCTCTCCCCCTCCCCCCCTTAGGGAAGGGTGGGAGGAGGAGAGAAAAAAAGGGGAATGGAAAGTTGGACAATTCCTGAATATAAATTTAATCTCTAGGTAAACATAACTAAAGACTTAAAACGTTTTCAATATTCTTCTTGGAAATTATTTGCCTCCTATTTAGGATGCTTTGGGAATTCCTTGATCATTCGGTTGCTTGCCTTTATAATAAAACTTGATAATTTGAATACGTGAAAAAAAAAAACTTTTTTTGTTTTTTGTTCTTACGCCACTCTTCTGCACACGGATTTCGTTAAGTTGTCTTTTATAAATACTTCAACACTGCATTCTTGCTCAATTAAATTATTTTATGCCAGCACTAAATAATTTTAAACTTAAAGAAACAATGAGTCATTTTTAGTTACACGATCCTAGACAGACCTATTTTAACGGCCCATTCGACCCCAAGAAAACAAACAAATATTTTTTTTTTATAAAAACCGCAAGTAAAAATGAATGCTCTGAATGCATATTTTTTTACTTATATTTTAAAGCAGAAATTCTGTTTCTTTTGCGCCGAAAAAGTCCTCCAAAAGTGAGTTCTGGCGTCATGAAATTAGCAACTACATACAAATATCTGTCGATAAAAAATCATAAGACAATATTTTTGTTTAAAAGAATTAAAACACTTTGTATTTAAACCACGAATTCAAAGTGTTTTAATTCTCTTAAATATAATGTCTAGCCACAAAGTAATTGCTTCTTACGAAAAAAAAAAGTTTTTAAACAGATTTCACAGCTGTTATGTTCACTGAAGAGCGATTCTGTATCTTTTGTTGATACGAATCGATTCCATACGTAATCGCCTGTCAAATTTGTGTGATTGTCCATGGCTTGAAATTGCTTTTTCAACTAGTTTAAAACACGACATGCTGTAAGTACACATGATTATTTATTCATTTGATGTACGTTTACGTTAGTTTTATAGCTTGGATTTGACATTTCGAAGGTTCTTCTATAAATTAAGTGCCTTACTAACGTGTTTTAAATTTTACACAATTAATGTAAGTTTTATCAGTTGTGTAAAATTTTAAACTTGTTTATTATTAGTTGGCGATTAAATGTTTGCTGAAATAATATATATTTAATCATTGCGTCTCATGTCTCATGTGTGAGACCGCGCGATATACTCTCGTGGCTCGGCTTATTTCAGCATATCGCTCGCCATTCATTTGACACAGTCTGACACAGGCATTACCATTTTTTTTAAATGGAGACAAATATTACCGGGCAAGAAATGAAAAATTTTAAAAACACCCACTACCATCATTGTAAGTGGAAGACGTTGCTTATGCAATAACGGAGGGCTTTGCTGGCAGAGCAATTGAATCTAACCAGACGCATTTATCAACTCAGCCACTAACCTGTCAAGTAATAATCAATTTAAATTTTGCCCGAATTATTCTAAACCATGTAGTTCCTGTATTTACAAACTTTAACAGTACAAGACAGAATATCTAGAGAAAACACTTAGATATTCAGTTTACCGAGAGTAATATTACCCGAGTGCCAAAGTACTCATATCTAAGCAAAGTACTCGTAATATGTTGTCTTAGATAATTTATTCGTCAGGCCTCATTCTAAGAAGTGCCACCTTGCTTTATTATTTGTTCCTGTGCTCAATGTCATGAGATTTAGCACGCTATTCGAACAAAATCCTTCAAATCCGAACACATGCTTTGACAAAACATTTTGAGACGATAACACCAAAACCGATGATAGTGCCAGATTGTTTATTATTATTTTTGCACGATGATATTTATCCATAAAATAGTGAACAACATGTTACCAAAATACTTCTCAAACAAAATTATATACAACAAGGACATTCACAGACATAATACAAGGACTTGCAAGTAAATCAGACTACAAAAAAAAGGACAAAACGAATACGCAGAACAGTTTACTATACAAAGGGATGAAGTTATACAACACTCTACCAGAAACTTAAAAGGCCGCACCAATCGGAAAGTTCAAAATTTATTGTAGGAGATACATAGAACAAGAAAAAATATAGTTTGAAATATGAAATGATATAATTAATTAGGAAATTGTAAACTTAAATGTACAATTTACTAAAATAAAACAAATAAATAAATAAAAAATTATTGGAGAATGAATTATTTATTATTATTATTTCAAAGTGAAGAAAATCGTATCGTCTCAATAGTCTTAAAATAAATTCAAGTTCAAAAATGTTTTTCTTTAATCTGGCTTATTTGCTTATCATTTTGACGTAAACCTGGATTATTCTCAATTTTTCTTTTAGAATGTTTTAAATTTTCATTTATCTTATCTTTTGATAAATAAACCATTATTATAGACTATATTTTTACGCTTCATTTTGGGTCAACAACCTTGGACCTTAGCTTTTTATTTATATTGTGTATTATTCATTTTATTGGTTTCCTGTTTAAATTTGCTCTGTTTTATACTGGACATTATAGTAAATTATTATCCAACCACCAATGCATTTTGCATTTTTTATTACAAATAGGGCTTTGAAATCTTTCCAGTTTCTTGCCCAGTTTATGTTAAGTTGTAAAGGCATAGGTCTATTATCCTAAGTTGGCTTCATTACGGTACTCACACAGATGCATAACTGACGTACAGCGTGTTTCGTTTTTTTTGTTTTTTTTTATTTTTTTTTATTTCAAAAGAAAGACAAGCATTCCCGGGTTACGAATAACCCAACAATGTTTGAAAATCTCCGACTACCACCACAGAAAGCCGAAAATGTTTCGACTTTTATAAAAATAATAATAATTTAATTAGTAATGATAATTTCGCAATTCAGAGTTCGAAGCCATGGCGTGTTAAGTCGGTTTTAAAGAATGTTTTTTGACATGCCAAATATTGTTTAATTTAATTGTTATCAAAATACTGAAGGTTATTAAAATGGTTTATCTGGATGTGATAATCTTCAGATCTGAATTATATATATTGATAGATAAATTCAACGTGCACTTATTATCAGCATCAGCTATTGTCTACACTATATTTATCAGTAGTATGCGTAGTCCAATGAATAAGCGAGATGAAAAGTAAAATAAACAAATTGTGGAAGAAAAATTGGCACAAATAATTCAAATAATATCGATGCGAATTTAAAATAATGAAAACTGTGATTATTTAACTCGCGGTATCATGCACCGATCGAACTGGAACCGATATAAATACGACTCGCTATAAGTTTTTTAACAATATTATCTTACGAGCGTCGTATGCACTTGTTGTCCCTCTTCCGCTAGTGACAATAAGCACAAATACATTCAAAACTAAGCTTTTTTAATGCTTCCAACTCTCGCTGTTCCGTATTCCTTTTCTGGCAGTATTTATCATTGCTTATGATAACTGATACGAGTGTAAATGTAGTGAAGTTAATTTTGTTTGAGATATTTTTGTGTTTCCACAATGTCAGGCCTTTTCCCCATATTACAGTGGCTTATACTGCTCGCTTTGGGGTGTTTATTTTCATATTATTATCTAACCTTCCTCTTATATGTGCTTATTCTGTACAATGATGAAGAAAGCAAAGCAAACGTACACCTAAATGTAGGTACGCATATATTTTTTTATAAGCTGAGAGTTTAATGAATCGCTTCTTAGTTGGGTACCAAGTCCTATACACCCCAACATTCAAATGATTTCTGTTTTTATGCATCAAACGTAATACGCACGTAATAAGGCTCTATTTTATTTTTGCCTCGACATCTTTAACAATCATGTGTTTTCTATATTTTATTCACCCTTACTTAACTTTCTTAAATTATTTTTGTGTCTTTTCGATTTTTAAAAACGTTTTCTCTACTATTTTTTATCAAAAGCTCTTTTCTAATTCACCGGTCAATGACTGAGTTGGCATATGTTTGGGTCCAATCCAGACGTTGAATGTGGAATGTCTTTTGGGTGGTCTTTGAAAATGTCTTTCTTTTAAAAAAAATTATTAATGCATTTTCAAATTAAAATTAGTGATTTTATTGGAGCATAACTTGATTGTCCGCAACGTCTGTAAATTTAAATTGTAAAAAAAAAAAAACCAGTTGAATTTTTATTTTTATTAATGGCCAAATTTTAAAAGTATTTTTTGTTAGATTTTTCTCATTTGTAAGGTTCCTTTGAGGTTTGAAGTGACATTTCAAGAAATTTGCTCCGTGCAGCGTAGCCAAGTATAATAAAATTATTAACGTCGAAAGAATTTGATTGGAGACACCTCCAATCAAACTGTCAACGTTTGCTATTGGCTAAGCTCATACCTAGCATGTGCCAAAGTGCATATTTCTCCATTATTTCACATCATTGAATATTTTATCTGATACGTCTACAAATTTCTCGTTGGCAGTTAGTTCTATACCATCAATGACTCGATTTGTACTGAAGACTCTGAATAGTGGTTTGCTCTGTTGCCATACGCAGTAATTTATTAATGCCGTCTTACCATTTTGAAAGCGGTTTTTATTAGGAGTACTTACTTACCTGGTCGCGAGAATGGTGCGGTACAAGGCAAGGCTCAGTGATATCTCTGCTTCTGCTGTTGTTGTTTATGATCTGTATCTCCGCAGCAAATAAGATACAACTAACCCAACCTACGACAACCAACACACAACACATCGTCCGCCCGACTAGAGAAACGCATCGTCTAAAACCAAAGTCTGCAACTTTGCCCCAGAACAAATGACGTGTCTATAATCTTAATGGGATTCCAGATTTAATTAAATATTTCCCAACCAGAGACCTAAGTGTTTTGTCATTCTTTCACTTTTTTTTACAATAGCTCTACGCAGGAGGCCCTGTGAGGAGGAAGGTCTTTGGGGATGCTGCGTGGAGGGTCTTTTTAGGTAAAGGAAAGATAGGAAGTTCTAGGTAGGAAAATGGTATGAGGGGTAGGAAGGTATCTGAGGGTCAAAGTGTTCAGAGTGACGAACGTTTGAATCCATCACTCACACTGCGGTGCGAAGACGATGGGCCGAGAGTCCGACTGGAGAGGTCTAGGTCAGGTCTCCCTCCACCAGTCGCTCCCGATCCGGCCCGCCACGGTTGGCAAACGCAAAAACGTTTTTATAGAAAAACCTCACTATGAACCCGGGCACCCCTGCTAAGTCACCAAACGTAACGACCTATGTCAGGGGTGTTGGTTATTCAATAAATGGTTCCCACGGCGGCAGTACCCATAACCGCCTCCCAAATTGTTATTTTTATATTGTGTTAACCTGTGAGGTTATCTTCTATGGGGAGGGTCATTTCGGGGAAAGGAAGAAGTGGATCTGAGTATTACAGAGACCGTATTGGGATAGATGTACGTGGGAGGAAACACAAATATTGGAAAAGCTTTACTTGTCACAGCTGTGCATCGGCAGTACAGTATCTGTCATAAATGTTACAATTTGTTAAAAATTTTGCATATTCTTCCTAACGTTCAATTCATTGCAACATCAAATTGTATGAATGTTTTTTTTTGGAAATTAAAACTTCTATACTTCAATTCATCCGAGACAAAAACCGGCTTTCGTCTATTGTTCTATATTACAATGCTATCTGTATGATACTGATGGAATTTATGAAAAATCCAGATTTGATCAAATATTTCGATCAGATTTTGTATTTCCGCGTCGTTTTGACGATTGCTTCACCCCAGAAATGATATTTGTTTATACAGTGTCAAACAGCGCGCATTCGTTCCAAATATTTATACAGTGTTACAGGAAGGCTCATAAATCGGCAGACACACCGTGTATCTCCAGGGGTCGGTTCCAGAATAAATAAAACTGTATTGGTTCGAACGTTACTCCAAATACTTTGATCGATAACGTCTTACTCCGGATTACTCCAGACTCCAGAAATAGTTTGGATACGACTATTCTCGGATTGCCATTGCTAACGGATTTGTTGCTCTTGCCTTGGTTTGTTTTATTTAGTATTTTGTCAAGGCCGCCGTCCTTGTTTTTTTTCTTGCGTTCATCCGTGAAATGTCCGACGTCCAATTTCCCGCCGAGGTATTGAGATCTTAATCGATTTGGTGAGGACATCTATCAATCCCGTTGGCGCTTCGCTGTCATCTCAAGTTCAAATAGTAACGAAATCGAAAACGAACCAGGCGATTAAATTTCGCTAATCGATTGTATTATTTGATTTTGGAGTATTAAGAGTGGTTTTGCGATTCCCCCTCCGTATTTAGCCAACATCACAGGTATTTAAAAATTAACCGTTATAAAATACGTAATGTGTACAGATAAAACAACAAGTCTTATATAAAAAACATACAAAATTTTAACATTAAAAAAGAATATATCCTATGTTTTCTTGTGTTGTTTAAGATTTTTATAATATATTATTACTATTGAAAGTAGCTTTTAACTTTATAAATGAAACAATGTTACTTTGTTTGAACCACCATATTTTTTTATATGCTTAGCGGTTTCTGAACATCCGTTCCTTCCTAACTTGACAAAATATACAGGGCAAAATATACTAAGTTGACATTACAAAACAGCGGTGTTACTAAATGGTGGTGGGGGCGCGTCTAGGGATTAGTGAAGAGTGGGGGAGGAGTTAGAACGAACGGTGAAAGGGAACATGTCTAAGAAAGGACTATAACATAATATTTTTTGTTTATTTAATGGATTTCTTTATTTCTGAAGCTTCTAAGTTATCTTTATTAAAAACATGAAGAATTTTTATCTTTGTCTATTTTTTCAAAACTGTGATTATGGTTAGTGAAATCGGAAAAATCATTATTATTAAGACACCAATATACTTCGATTCTAATGTCGAACGAGTCATTTTTCCGATATAAAATAAGAAACATTCATTGTCATTACATTCTAGTTTACATATACCGGAAAGAGTAAATTTATGGTCTTTATTTTTAGCGTTCCTCAAAAAATTACCGATATTATTTCTTGTATAAAAGCTAGTTCATGCAAAAGAAGCTGATTATATATGTAAGAATATATATCTACCTATGTAATCAATAACATAATATTTATTGTTGAGAGTATTAACGTTTACTAGTGCGATACTGAGAGTGGAAGATATTCTCAGTATCGCCCTGGTGTAAGACCACCATTCAGAATTGAAACGTTGTTTGAAATGGCTTTAGCCGTGTTTGGTGATCAGATCTGAATAGCCAGGTACTTCCCAGCTTCCTCTTCCCCATCTCCTTCCCTCCCCACTACCTTCAACCTCACGACATACCCCAATTGGGGATGCCATAGTCTCACTGGCTCCAGACGGAAGCAGTTGGGACTCTTGTGCGGCATTCATATAAAAAAAAACGAAATTAAACAACACATTATCTCCAAATTGAATTATTTGCGTTCTTTGAGGAAAATTGTAAATTAGCTCTGATCGTTTTATTACTTTTTACCGTATTTTTCACAACTTTCAGCTTGTATACAAATATATCCATTTGTTTCAAGACAGTATACAATAATACCATACATTTTCAATACATTAAAACAAGAATAATGCGTTTTTAGAAACGGTAGTCAATGAATGGACTAACTTCACATAAATACGTAGTAAAAAGCAGTATGACTTCATTCACACTTTATGTGAAGAGAATATGTTGTGATATTATTAATATTCATTACTTTCTTCTTGATACTTTCTCCATGCGTTTGCTCAATTTTACTGAATTAAGTAATCTTGTTTTTAATGCTTGCCGTTTTCTCGACCTTCGTTTTCTAATTATTATAATATGAAAATGTCTATAAACGTCCATTCACGGTGCAGTTTTCAATAGACGCCATGTTTTCATCTTATATTATGTACCTACGCGTTTCGTTGCTAATTAAATCATAATATCATTGATAAGGTGTCAGTATAATGGGTTATCAGATTTCGATTGGTTCTTATCAATATTTTTTTATTAAGTACCTCTTAATTACATCATTTTATGCATGAAATTTGTCTTAATTTTTTTCTGTGCAATTATAACTTAAATGTCAAGGTAAAATAAATTGTTCAGTCATAATTTTAATTTTAAACCCATAATGCCCTACTTTGAATTGGTAAGTGAATCCAAAGTATTTACTGTCACGCGACGTCAGAAATCGTAAATCTTCCAGTTCTGTGACGTTCCGGACGGTATCAATGACGTCAAAATGTTAAGATCAGGGGTACCCAACCAAATCGTTTGGTGGGCCAAAAGTCCAAAAATGCTATTGTTGTGAAATCGCGACCTTCAGTGCTTCATAAACTAACTATACATGCGCCTATGTATATCCTTTGCACTCACCCTCCACCCATTAAAATCAGATCATTTGCATTCGATCTTTCAAGAAATGTGCGGAAAAAATTATCTGGTTGCTATTGATTGCAAAAATAAATTCCTAGTGCGGCCATGGGCCATGGCCCTAAAGCAATTTTTTTCAAGCTATAAATCAAAACTCTCATCGAGATTCCGAGGTCTAATAACAAGCAAATTCTAATTTCACAAAATATATATATTTATATATATTTTTATATTAATATTGGTTTCATTTACATTTTCATAATTTAGCTTACATATTTTATATACTCTCCTAAGAAAGCAGATGCTTGTGTTTAGGAGAGGACAACTTGGTAATAACTTAAGAATTATTTAAAAAAAAAAAAGATCCTTATCACAAACTAAAGAATATTATATAAGTGTGGTTAATTTTCGGGAATATGTTTTTTTGTGTGAATACCAAAATCCAAAACACAGAAAGTTGAAAACGGGCCACATTTTAGATAAATATGTTTGTAGTTATTTGATAATTTTTAAAAATCGATTAATTGATCATAATTTTTTTTTTAATATGATTGATTGTGTTACTTGTTTATTTATTATTTTTCACGACAATTGACGATTTCTATTACCGGAAAATAGATAACAAAGGTTACCCGGATATGTCAACTTATCAATTGAATGTTTCTGAATGAAGCAGCAACGCTAACCGAAATGCATTTCAATTCTACTTTGTATTCAGATTTCAGTATAATTTGTCCGTAAACCGATGTGAAATTCCCCACGGAACTAACGGGTTTTTACTGTAACTCTTGAAACTTCAAGGCTATGAATTTTGGCATATTCTCGAAGATGTTAAATAATTACATGGGTACAGCTTCCTCATTGGTTTGGCCCGAGCTCGAGATAGATAATAAAACTACTTATTATATCCGCGTGGTATTTTGGATAAATACTCTAAAAACGGTGATCGTTCGATTACGATTTCTTCTGTTTTTATTTTGGTATAGCTTTCTAACCTTGACCTTCTGAAAAGGCATTCAGCGTCCCTGTTAGTCATCGCTATGCTCATTCTTTCCCAAGGAACATCTGTAAGCCGTTAAATCGTGAGCACATGCTCCGATAAATCGTTTAAAGGCATATAAATTTAGTGTGCATAATTTTAGCATTATTTTAATGTGATCCCTTCTCAAATTTCGCAACCTCAGTAAACTTTCAGCTGATCTGTCAACTCAGCAAAATTTAAAAGGGGGATTATGAATGATTTTAAAATTTATTCTGCCGACAAATATTTGTCTTAGTAGTAGTTGCTCCTCAGCTTCAATCGATCTCAACATTTTTTTCTTAATAATAATTGATACTTCCAAACTAGCCGTACGATTAACAAATAAAGTAATATATTCATAGCTTGTGATGGGAATTACGAGAAGTTCAAAATAATTGTTAGAATAAAATAACTGAGTTTGAATACCACTTTATTTTATGTATATAAATATATATACTATTAATACATAGAAAACCAACATCCTGAACCTTCATCAGAGGTATATACAAAACATTAAATTAATTACATAGTTACAATGTAATTATAGATATCATAGAAGACTGAGAGACCCTTTTCTATCTATAAATACACTATTACTCTTTAATTAGTTTAATATGTTTTTATGTAACCCTGATGAAGGTTCAGGTTGAACCGAAACCGGATATATACAGGGTGTTAAGGGACGTTCTTGACTTACTTTAACCAGTGATTCCTGACATTATTTGGAGTAAAAAATGTAAATGAAATTTTGGTCTCCGGTGACTTTTGGTGACTTTTTTTTTTTTTTCAAAATTTTTTTCTTCAAAATCAAACAACAAAAAAAAATTCTTTCGCATGTCGTCACTGGTCACTCCGCCAAGTAGCCAACCCACCCCTTACCCCGCCTCCAACTGTCCAACACCTACCATTTTTTTATGTTTTTGTAGAAAAAAAAAAAAAAACATCAAAAATGTCACCGGAGACCAAAATTTTATTTACATTTTTTACTCCAAATAATGTCAGGAATCACTGGTTAGAGTAAGTCAAGTACGTCCCTTAGCACCCTGTATATATTAAAGATACAAACAATATAGTGGTATTCGAACTAATTTATTTTATTCGAATTATTATATTTATTGATAACCGCAAACTGTTTGCTATAAGTAAAAATTCCAAATAATTGATTTTGCCTAGAAATCTCTGAGAGATAAAATCTGTGCAATTTTAATGACGTCAGGAGCGCGCAAATTCTGCTTTTAAGATTACGAGCTACGTACGACCTGCCTTGCATTTAAATGTTTCTTACTTATTACCTACTAAATGCTGAATTGTAATTTTTATAATCATTAAAATGTTTTTGGACTCTAGTCACTCTAGTATTAACATTAATAATTAATGAACCATTTTCTTTGGATTGCGACAAATATATTGATTCCAGTAGTATCTGCTTCTAGGTTCTGTAAACCGAACAAATTCGTAGACCCGATGGCGACTTGTCTTGGCGCCTGCTATTTGTCGTCGAGTTGGATAAATTCAATAAAACCAATTTTCCGTAATTGCCTTTTTTATTCCATACCCAAACCAGGTATAGCGGCTAGCTGCCAACACAACACCACTGTCAACGTCAACACGCTCGCACGGCCTAGGCTTCCCAAATGTTGCCACATTAAATTTATATGTTAGTTTGTGAAAGGAGAACACTTGCCAAAGGAGTCATTCATATGCAACCTCAATAATAATGTTGGCAGAAATAACGGCCAGTACGTGTGGAATTCCGAATTGAGAAAAACTCTACAAGCTCATCGACATCTTTGTGCTTTGTGGGGCAAATCAGTTGCGGAAAAAACCGCTTATTTGCTGAATAATTTTTCGTTTTATTTTCCGAGCACATTATTTGCGTAAATGTGAAGTCATTTTATGTTAAGTTTTACTTTTAACCATTATTTTACTTGTGCAAGTATTCGCAGTTGCATCAGATTCGCTTTTACTTCAACTTGGCCTGTGAGAGTATAGAGTCAGCCCCAGATCTACGACTTTTCAAACCGGGGCAGAAATTTGATAGTGGCGTCCCCTTTCGCCAGCGTTTGAAAGGGGGCGCCACTATCAAGTGTTTACACGCTCGGGTTTATTCGGCTCAGCTCGTGTAGCTCCTAGTTTTAGATGCGACGGGGATTCCACTGGCAGAGACATCACGTACACTATGCATGCGTTCAAAATCGACTTAGGATACGTTCATAAAATCAATTTAGGATGTCTTCAAAAACCAACTGGGCGTTTTAAAATCAAATGAATAATCGATAGAACAGCGTGCTTTGAATGCCAGGCGCGTTGTAAATCAGGTTTTTTGTTCAAACAAACATATAAATTACAATTTTGGCGCCCCCTAAAACTGCCGCACGGGGCAGGCGTCCCGGTTTGCCCCTCTCCCCCCTCCCCTAGATCTGGGGCTGTAAAGAGTAAATAACTTTTGGTTGTAATTTCCAAGCACGTTATTTGCGTAAAAGCTTAGTATTTTATATTCAGTTTTTACTTGATTAATCCAATCACTTTTATAGATAAAAAAAAATAATAAGCCTTTGTGTTGCAATCAGATTTGCTATTTTATGCTTCTGACTTATTATTACATTACTAATATTTTGCTTTTGTTGTGGTTGCATCAGATTCGCTTTTGTTTCTGCTTGGTTGGAGGAGATTTAATATGTAGTACCTATCTGTTGTGAGATCGAGATGTATCGGAGAACGGTATTCAACATATCGGAATCGATTGTATATTCGGTCGAGTTGAAAATGGCACACTTCAAATACCCCTCGGAGCATGTCGACAAGCGAGATACGAATCTCGTACGAGCAGTCTAACGTGCGCGAGATAAAGCGCCTTGCATCGCGGTACGTACGGATGAAAGTTGCGTGTTTTTGGAAAAGAACTTGGTAGTTTGTTGCCTTCCATTTCCCATATCTCACGATACGGTGTGGCTTCGCTAATGTTTGAGAAAGTGAAATGTGTTCTGGTGCCTTCCCTCTGAGGAAATAATATGTTCAACACCTTACGCAATATGGCAAGGCCTTACGTCTTATACTTGCTCCATGAGAGTATTCTTAGTTTTATTGTCCTATCACGCTTCCGAAGACCTTCGAGCACAACATGAACAAGTGTACTCGAAGTTATATATATTAAATACCTTTTGATAGCATAACAAGATGCGAAAATTTTACCGTACAGGACTACCTACTTAATATAAAGCTATACGACGAATCGGTTTACAGTATGAACATCAAAAAATATGCTACGGATAAATTGAAGCTTTTACTAGCTTTTCTATGTATTTGAATTACGATAAAAATATAATATTCACATAACAAAAAATATAAGCGTAAACCACTAAAAGTAATAAGAAACAATTTTTACAAATACCCCTTTAAGGCTTAAACTATTTTCGAAGTTTTGTATGTTCTAACTTTTTTCATTCTTATAAAATTATGCACAAAGTAAATAGAAACCTTTTCGCTTACTTGCCTCGTGCAAATAAGACGTTCAATTTTAAATTTTGAAGGCATGAGAATCGAAATATTTTTAGCGTTTATATTCCTCTTAATTAATTACCTACTAATTCTTACTACGATAAAACGAACCTTAACTTTGAAACGTTTGACAATAAAATCTTTATAATTTTAGAGATAATATCTTGATAGCGAACAAGAAAAGCAATATTCTTTACGGGGCCCTGAGGAGAGGAAGGAGTGAACATGAGCCGTGCTGTTGGGGGGAGGAAACAGAGGCAAACAAGTTAAGATAACTAAAATTGTGAAAAAAGGTACGAATTTTAATTCATTAAAAGAACCAAACTGCTAACGCAATCTGATTCAAATAAAATACAATTCTACAACGCCATTGTTGAGATTCATAATGCCACAAAAAATTTAAAGGAGTCATTTTCAGCATTGAAAACTCCTATTGCTTTTTTACTTGGTATCTATCTACCTTCAGCATTACGCCATAGTTTGTTCTTATCGGAATACCACAGATACCTCCATCGCGACCTCTTCTCACAAACGACGCACGTAACAGGAAGAGGGTTTCAAATGAAGCTCTCAATAGAGGATTGTATTAAGATTTTCATCTTCATATCGTCTCCGATCCCCGATGTTCCCTGCTGAAAAAATCCTTCTGAACGCTAAATAAATGAAACTATCGAATCCTGTTAAAGAATATCGTAGTGAAAATGATAATGAATCAAGTTATTATTTTTTTTCCATAATAATTAATAATCCCTTTTTAGGACTTAGTATAATATTTTCAATTATGAACGAAGCAGATCCGCTGATAACGGCGATTGTTTGGCTCGCATTGTTACGGTTTGGAATTTCTCGTTTGTTTTGCTTTTCGCTTTCGTAGCCGATTGCGAAAACTGAATTGTATCATTAGTGAGTTTATTACCCGTGACATTTCATAGCGGCTTCTTCATTGGCCGATATTATTAATGTGATATAAGAATCATTGCCAGACTTGGTGAATTTGCATCGGTAAGTGCAGTTGGAGCGGAACGTACGATATCGACAGCACGTGCTCGAGGCTTTTTGTGCCTTTGTGTTTGGAACCATGACCAGCCCAACATTCGGGATTTTCATCGGAATAAATTGTTCAATTAACTAATTTAACTTAATTCCTTGAAATTGATTTTCACTGTAGACCGGTTTCGTAAGAACCCTTCCTTGAGAAAATGTGCTGGGAGTATGAAGCAGCAAGTGCAGGGAAGTTTTCTAATGGATTTACGACCGTTTTTTCAATCAAACTGACCAGTATGGGGTCATCCATTAATTACATGAACTGTTTTTTTTTTTCAATTTAGATCCCCCCCTCCTTGATGACATTAAGTGATATTTGGTGGGACCTCCCTACCCCTCACATGAGACTTACACTACACTTATTAAATGACTATATTTATTTTCATAAACATAATAGCCATTAGATTTTTTCAGCCGGCAAAATTGGACACTTCAAAAAGAAGTGAAACAATTTTGTTTTGATTTAGTGAGATTTTACTGGACCCCCCCCCCCCCACCCATTTGGAGCTCACGTAATTAATGTATGCCCCCTATAGTCTTTCCAATCAAACTGAGCAATCTGTCTCAATTAACCAAATAGAAGTTTTACACAAAGAGGTTAAAATGTTTAGGAATTGTGCGAACGCGCAATAAAAAAATATTGGGGAAATACCAATATCTTTGGGGAAATGGTTTGTTCTAATAATATGACCCTTCGACAAATCTTCCGCTAAGGGTATATTCTTACTTACCTTAGCAATCCTTATTTTTGATTCTTGATCTCACCTACCTGTTACGGTATTCATTACTGGTTTGTTCATGAAATGGTTTGTTCTAATAATATGACCCTTCGACAAATCTTCCGCTAAGGGTAAATTCTTACTTAACTTAGCAATGCTTATTTTGGTTTCTTGATCTCACCTACCTGTTACGGTATTCATTACTATTTAACCTCTATTTTATTTCGACTATTTGTTTTTGCTAAGGTCAATGATCCGCACAAGTAGCGCACTTTGAATACATAATCATTTAGCTGGACGATTTGTCCATTTTATTTTCTGCGTGTAGTTCAATGTAGACACCTCTACGATTGTTAGAGAAATTGATTCTTATTACAATCTTTTGAAATTAGTTAAAAACTTAGTAATAAATACCTCGACTGACAGGTACAGGTGACATTGACAGATTTCTTATTTAATTTGAACTACGTCGTTGACTCGAGTACCATTCATTATCAACAGCTTTGAATGAAGCGGTATTTATAACAGCTGCCTTTAGTGTCCAATCGTTTATGATTTCTCCATGGTGTATTTACTTTCACGCATACAAACCTGTCTCGAAGTCTTGACGGAATTTCAAGGCCTTCGGAAAATGTTTAGGGTGGAATTGTAAAACCACCTTCTAAGTTTACAAAACTAGATTAGTGCGCAGGTGCGCATACAATATATGTGCAATAACCTACCGATTTATTGTATAAATGTCTCCTCAAACTAAAATATTTATTTTAATTGATTTTAATCTAGGCCGTCTGGTCATGTTTTATTTGCTCCTGGATGGCTTGTAGTCGTCATTAAATGCTCCATTGCTGTCTCGTGTTGGATTCCATCCAATTTCATAGGATACGTAGTTATTTATCGTGACCACATTCTTCTAGTATTAATAATAGCCCCACATAAATCATTAACCAATGATCTCTCTCTCAACGTTTTAAAAAATTTGATATAGCATCAATTTATACGTTTTACATTACAGACTTAGATTACTTCGCTGTTCGCATTTTTAAATCTAATCGAATGGAAAAACACTTAAAAATCTATCATTTATATGCATTAACTAAGTTTGTTGAACTCATTAATTTGGTGGGGAATCAATAATATAAATATTTATATCGTAGTTTAATGCGAGACATTTCTTCTATTTGATCACGAAGATAGTTAAGTCGTTATCTGCAATCCAAAACGTTCTTGATTTCCCTTGAAATTCAGACAATTGTTTTGATATTCGTTAATGATCATCGATTCAAAGCATTCTTGACCGTCACTGCCATTTTTTTAATTGATTTTGATTCTTAATCTTCTGGTTCCTTATTCTTCGATAAATGCTGACTAACTCTTGCCAAACCTGAGCGGTTTCACACCTGTCCCCTTATGATGTTCTTCAGCCATAAAAATCTCCAAACACTTTCACAAATTGTAGATACCCTTAAAGATGTGTGGAAGATTTAAAGTTTATATTTCCGATTCCGATCATCGAACGTTAATTTAATATTTTCTTTAATAATTTATAATTATTTATTTTAAAAACAATCTAAAACCGCAGATTCTTGTACGGTTTGAACTGGCTACATACAGCTTTTTGTTATTTCTATTAATTTCTTATCACAGGGAAGAAATGTATAATTGGATGTATTTTTGATATAATGTAAAAAATGTATAAAATTCAATGGGTGATTTCCAAAGACTTAAATGAATAACGTCTCATTCTGAAGTGGATATTGCAACTGCCTGGTAAGACAGCTGTCACCGCCGTTCGCCGGCTGACGTCAACAACGTCATATTCATGAACGTGGATGAAATCCTAGTGGAAATTTTATTCGTCAGCTTAAAAATAAAATAAAAATACCATCAATATCTTAATTTTTTTTCCACAATGAAAAAACAGTGTGAAATTCTCGTATTCTTGGAATTCCATGAGATTTTTTTTATTATGCTAATAGTATTTAAATTTCTGTAGTGACCCCCGCGCCGTCGTGCTGTTTTTTTACATTTTCTCCAAACAAGGGGCCCTGAGGAGAATAATTTCTCTCGGGGCCTATGTCATCTTTGAGAATGCTGAATGTTGGGAAAGGAAGGAGATGATGTTCTGGGAAGGAAAAGGGTGTGAGGGATGGGTAGGATTTTGGGGGTCAGTATGTCTAGGAGTGACAGACCTTTGAATTCATCCCTGTCACTTCAGTGCAATGGTCGACAGAGTCCTGCTGGAGATGTAAAAAGGTCTCCCTCAACCAGTTTCTCCAAATCAGGAGGTTTCCTCCACACGGTAGATGGGCAGATACATACGCCGCCAAGACCTAAACAATCCTCGCACCGTGAACCCGGGCACCCCTGCTAAGTCACCAAACGTAGCGAACCACTAGTGTTGACCTATGGCAGAGGTGTTGGTTATGAATGGTTCACGGAGCGGTGGTACCCATACCCGCCTCTCAAATTCGTACTGCCACCAGGAAACTCCGTTGAAACTTGAATCCAGCAAATCATCAGCGAATCAGCAGTCAGCAGAATGCTTTTAGCACAGGACATAAACGAACAGCACTGAAGAGACTTCAGCAATCTCCTTTACAGCCACATTCTGGATTTGGTACCGTTCTGTAACTCCACCAGCTCTAATTCTTACACAGTAGCGGTGATTAGACTGGCTGATACGACGCTCGGAGATTTCATACTGACCTTTATCCAACTGTCCTAGTGGTTTATTTGCGTCCGCAAAACGCGACCGAGCGAATTAATACTCACCAGTTTCCGTACAGCGTAATTTTGATTGAAATAACTTCAGATACTGTGTTACTTTGCACATTAGGGGAAAATATTTCCCTTATTTTTTATATAATAGAATTTTATAAAAAACGAAAAACTACTATATACGGATGCTGCTTAGATCTAAGTAAAGCGTTCGACAGGGTCTGTCATAAAACCTTATGGGAGAAGTTGAAAGCTAGAAATATACCTACCATGTATATTAATACTCTAACCCGATGGCACTCCCAGCAAGAAAACATCGTACGGTGGGCAAACTCCCAACCGATATACTGCGATCAGGAGTAAGGAGGGTGTATGTCCCGGGATATAGAGCGGGCTGTACCAATAATATGTGCCTAAATCACATTAGCTATGCGGACGACATGATTCTCCTAGCTCCGTCGATCAAGGAGTTGAGAATATTATTAAAAACCTGTGAGGAATACGCAAATAACCACAACATGATGTACAACCCCAAGAAGACGGAGCTAATTGCGTTCCACCGTGGAAAAAACCCCGAGAAGATGCTCCCCGTGCAACTTAACGAGGAAAACATAAGCACATCTACAAGTGTAACATACTTGCGGCACATCATCACTGAAGACCTCTCGGATGATGGTAATACTGAACGACAGAGGAGAACTATCAGTGTTTTGTCAAATATGATTTCCCGAAGATTCTTCCGATGCAGCAATAATGTTAAAAAAAAACATTGTTCAATGTATTCTGCACTAGCTGTATACGTGTGAAACATGGTGTCAATACCGAGTAAGCTCGATGGAACGTCTCCGGATCCAATATAATGATGCATGCAGAATCATATTTGGATACAGAAGGTATAGCAGCGCATCAACAATGTTTACGGAATTAGGACTCTATGGATTCGCCAGCCTGATGAGACACCGGGTCACTGGATCCAGGATGCGGCTAATGGCCTCCGACAACACGGTGGTGACCGCAGCCTTCCAGCACCAAGCGCCACTCCTGAGTGAGCGTTGGGCCCGGGCTCATTCAAGACCACGCCCTGCATAATTATGGATTATTTATTTTTGTTATTATTAGTGTAAATAAATAAATATGGGATATAAATATATTTGTTATTATTAGTGTAAATATATAAATATGGGACGTGTGGGATTGCACTATCCTCCCCACATCCTGGAATAAAGAATTATTATTATAGTTGGTACACATTTAAAAAACATGATACTAGAAAAAATCTTACAAACAATGAATGATTGTTAAAGCTAAGAAATTGTATCTCCACTTTTGGATGAAAATGAGATATAAGCTAGACTCTACTAAGAAGAACCCAAATTTGTTCGTGTAAAAGCGTGACATCTTAACTGACACCATTCCAAAGATATTATATTAAGACCCCGTTAAAATCAGATTTTCCAAGAGATTTAAATGTTTAACTTCGTTAATCTCGAAATAGTGGTTTATGGAGATACAATAAATATATTGGCTCTTAGCCATCGATTTGCCAATTAGTTATCATCAAGAAATCCTACTGAGATATTACGATTATTTTGCTATAATAATCAAGTTAAGGTAGTTCAGAAATTCCTAATTCCTTTGGTAGATTTTCTGCAGCTGAATGATCATTGCATTAATAAAGCACTTTTTACGAGTATCCGTGTCCTTCAAATGTTGTTCGCTCTAGATAAACTGAACATTTAATTTAATTTAATTTTCTTTACTTCGAAGAAAGCTTCGAAGTAAAGAAGAAACTAATAGAATTAGAAAATTGATTTATGTCTTCCTCTGCCGATAGACTTGTATAATGTTTTTTCACATTTTTTTAACCCTGCAATCTTTATCATCCCTGTTTTAAAAGAATTCATCAATTTCTTAATGTATTGTAAAAAATTGTAAAATAGGTACTGTGGAGTTCTACAATAACGTTTTCAAGATTTAGTTCAGTTCTTGCTTTCCATTTCGTTCTGATGGCGGACGACGGTCGCAGAAATACAATCGCAATTAAACAGTTCATTAGTACAGACGATAGTATCTACATACATCTGCCCACACCATTTGTTAATTTATTTGTGCTTAAACCAGCTTGGGCACAGAGTCACCTTCAACTTTTCAACCAGAAACACACGGATCTTTTGTCAATGTGTTTCGATTAAGTTTCATTTTCAATAAATAAATCAGAATAACATATCAATAATTTGTATGAATAGAGCAATTATTTTTTTTTCTTGATTTTGTAATTAATTCCAGCCACCCCCCTCGCAATACACGCAAACATACCTGTTTATGAGGGTACATTTTTAGTTTAAAATGTAGATACATATTTTGAAACCACGAACGGAACGTGTTTTTGGACGAAGTGTATGAAAAATTGTTTTTTTTTTCAATTTAATGTAAAAACTCAGTAATGTAAAAACTGTCGATCGAACATGACCTTTGAAAACATTACCTTATCATCTGAATGATTTAACTTGAATCAACTGGATTTCTCCGAATAGAAAGAGATTATTTTTGAGTGAATTTTCGACTTTAGATTATAATGTAGCAAACGAAGATAATCTTAATATAATATTAAAATGTTCTGGGTGTCTAGCTAGAGGGCAATATAACCAAAAAATGTTTTTTAGATTCAAAACCACATCGAAGCACAGACACTTGCATTGCATCAAGAGTTTAATAATGTTGATCGACAAAATAATTAATCAACAACTATTGTAAGACAACTATTAAAGAAACTGGGAATTTTGTTATTGCGAGATAATATAATCCGTTTGCCTAATTATCAATAGCAAAACCCCACAGAATTTCCCTAGATTCCGAATACCACCTACCAAAATAATACTGTGTACTGCGGTTGAAAACGTCCCCTTTTCCCCAAAAAGATTTTCTTAGGCCGCTGCTACCCGAATTTCTACCAATTTCTTACATATCTCCCTTAAACATTTGAAGTTTTTAAGCTCTTAAAAAGTATGTTATTTTTTATGATAATATTTAGACGTTCCCCACGCCGAAACGCAAATTATATGAAATTCCCTTAACAGAAAAAAATCGAAAAATATGCTCCGAAAATAATTAAAAACACGTTCATTTCACTTATTTTAGAAGTTATATGTATGAAAAAATTCACAGTGTTTCTTTAAATGCTATTTTAGATTTTTACTACGAGATTTTTGCTCTATTTTAAACGAGTGGTGTTTTATTAAACATTTTCACAATTTTCGCTTCAATGTTATCGTTTTAAATATTAGCGCGCTCTCTGCAACATTCGTAATTGCATATCTCTCCATCTTCTTCTTTTCGTGCTCGGATACGGCTCCTTAAGCTTCTTTGCGACCCCTCATGTTTAGCGTGGAGATAGAAAACATCATGTGAACAATTTTGAATAGAAATGAACATCGTAGTTTAGTGTATAGATCAAATATAAAATAATTTCTACTTGTTATGGATATGAACAACCAGAAAAAAATAATCCAGATAAAAATTAATAAATAAACCATTTCGGTCACTTGACTTGGTCAGCGGTCATGTCCAATGACCATGACTCAGTCCAAATTGTGCGTCAACGGGTATCAAGAACGTGATACATTTTTTGTGCAGTTGGCAATGCAGTTTATCGACCGCGACTTGGTTATGTCTGCGGTCTTCAAGTCATACGTCATTCAAGTTTAAATTTAAATTGTCCCTACTATCTGTACGTAAAAATCCAAGAGGAAAGAGATTTAATTCGGTCAGTTTGTTTTGTCAAAAAAAAATTATCTAATCTGTCTGCATAAAAATAATATTTCTTTGTTTGTCCCTTATACCATTATCTGATTGCGATAAAACTTTGGTGAGTTGTTGTGCGCACGAAAAGTCTATATGTATGGTGACCTCTGGCATTATGATTTTTTTTATCAAAAAATTACAATAGGTGGCGCGTGAGTTTGAAAAAATTTCATATAGTTTAGCGGCAGGAAGAGGAGGGGAAGGTGTATTGGAAACGCGGTGGGGAAGGAAACGGGATGCATGGGAGGGGTGACGGAGGTTTTAGAGACGAGGGAAAGGCAGAGGGATTGCAAAGGAGACATATTAGCGGTAGGGGATAGCAGGGGGGTAAATTTAGAAAAATGCTTCATACACGGACCGCCTGCTCACGCATCAGAAAACCTTCTGATTTATTCGTGTACGCACAGACGAAAAAAAATTGTATCCAAAAGCACTTCAATAAACAGAATTAAAACAGAAACAATTTCTTTCATGCCGGGGGTACTCGCTAGTTTACAAATAAATCTTTTCAGATACAGACATGATGTGAGCCATTTTTTTATTTGTTCTGTAAATTTGTAAGAAAGTCACTGGACACCACTGCTTCATGTGCATAATTTCGATTGTTTATGTATTAATAATTCATGTCAGTACGGTAAATATAAATATGTATAGTAGATAACGAGACTCGCCTGTCTATTGCTGTTCTTATAAATACTATTATGCTGTAAAGTAATAACAGCATGTTGGTTTTTAAAGTAGGTACTTGGGAAACTTCAGATTGATAAGAACGCACACTTATTATGATATTTTAAACAAAAATATAGGTCAAAGTTTTGATTTATTTATGTTTAATTCTTGTTATTGTTAGATTTTTATTTATCATCTTAAGGCCCGGTAGTAAGCGTTTAAAAAAGAAGCAGAAGATAGTTTGAAAGGGAGATATTTAAATACTAATGTTAGAGGGAGCGCGCTAATGTTAAAAACGATTATGATTAAGCTAAAGTTGTGAAAATATTTAATAAAATACGGCTTGTTTAAAACAGAGCAAAAACCTATTGACACATGTCTAAAACAGCATTTAAAAATACATTGTGATTTTTTCATAATTGTGTTTTTAATAATTTTCGGAGCACACTTTGTGATTTTTTTATCGAGGGAATTTCGTGTAATTACCGTTTCGGCTCGGCAAAAGTACAGATAAAAAATAACGTATATTTTTTTAATAAGTTAAAAAATTAAAGTGTTTAAGGGGATTATGTTATAAATAGGTAAACATTCGGAATGCGGTGTCTTAATATATTGTAAGAAATCGGGTAGCTGACCTGCTGACTTTGAAGTTTAATATATTTTAGACGGTTCGATAACAACTCAACAAAGTGGCATTTCAACACCCCTTTGAAAAGTCATTTAAAGTTGATGAAAAAATATTTTTAAAAACCCATAAACTAATCGTAATCTATTTAACGAAGTTTAAAAAAAAATTATTCATTGTTTTTAATGATTTGTCAAAGGAGTGGTGAAGTTGCACGTTGTTGAGTTATCCGGTCACCAATTTAGACCTACAGATTAAAACTTAAGATACATTGTCATTTCTATTGATTTCAAAAATCTCCTTGAATAATGGTTTTTTAACCTTCAAAAATAATTTCATGGTTAACATAACTAGCCGAGGATTTTAACCTCGACGGTAGATAAGATTATACTGTGTACATTCTCTTATAAACTTGTTTATTAACCTATTTTATTTTGTTTCAGGTAAGAAGTTCAATTATTCATTCGAGATATTTTCTGCGCGCTGTAAGTATGGTAATAATATTCTTTATCATAGAAACTAACCATTTTTTGCCTTTGGTTTACATACACCAACTATCCTATAATCATTTAGGGCCGAAAATTCAGTGTACTCTGGAATGTTATCAGTCGGTTCATCTTAGTATCTCTCTCTCTCCGATGGCGCTACGACCCATATCGAGCCTTGGCCTCCCGCAACATTCACCCCCAACTCCTCCTGTCCTCAGCGGCTGACTTCCAGTTTGTTATCTGGAGAAGCTGTGCTGCATCCCCTCTTATCTCGTCTTCCCACCAGTCTGGGTCTTCCCACTTTTCTCTTTCCACCTGGGGGTCCAGTCAGAATTCTCTTAACGCTTGTATCCGGCATTCTCTGTACATGTCAAGCCCATCTCAACCTGAGGAGTCTCATATGGGGGATGAGATATTAGGGGCCTGATATATATCGTACATAGTATCTTAGTATTCCAACCAGAAAGTAGCTTGACGAACATAAATATCGACTGCAACAACTTAGCCACTTCATCAAAGTTATTTTTTCCAATTGATTATAATAATATTACAAATTTGATTATCTTGTTCTAACTGTATACAAAACTCACTGTTCGGTGCTCGCGTACCGCTAAGTAAATATTTCCACTGGCACACTTCGCTAAATCTTCGGACGTTTTATATTTCCGTTAACATGTTCTCTTGTCCATTGCCCTTTGTAATTTTACTTACACGCGCCTTAAATACCGTTTTTATCATGTTAGCGTTTTCCGCCATCTATTATGTATTTTTTCAAGCAAATTTAATCATTCGAAACCGGACCCTTTTAGAATCCGGATGACTACTCTACCAATAATAATTAATTGTACTGTTGTGCCTGTATTGCTGCGTATAAAAACACCTAGTATTTCCGCGAACCGAACCACGAATTACGGGAAAGGAAAGATTGAAGATTGAAACCGGTTCGGTAGAAAATAAACGTAAGGCGAAAAGTTTTGAATTAAATTTTAAAAATCAATTCTATGAGTAGTATAATTTTATGCAACAGTGTTATTCAAACCCCATGGTGTCCAAAGTAGTACAAAAGATCCCCATACATAATTCAAATTAATTTTAATAAATCTATGTTTAGTTTTTCTTTTCTAAGTCGCCCGTGTCAATGACGTCTAAACATTCTTCCAAATGAATGTCAAGTATCTTGTTGATATAAAACTTTCTATTAAAGCATAATATATTATTTGACCTTCTTCTGTTACGTACAATGTTTACTAAAATTCGTTTCAGATTTGAGTGTTTTCTCGGCTTTGACCTAAGAAATTAATTCAAAAGGCTGTGTTCATTTTTGATGGCAAGATTTTCACATTTAACCATTTGATTAACAGTGGTGTTATAATCGAATTACAGATTTAAATTGATTCTGTGCAATCTAAATCGATCACAGAAAGGCCACGCCTTGATTTAACGTGCATTGTAACGTTATTCGTAATCCACTGTAATAATAATGATGATAGGAAAGCGGCCGTAATTTTCATGTAACCGCCTAAAGAACTAATTTGGACTATTACAGTGTTATGCAAGAACAACACATGCTGCGTTTCTGTGCCAACTTGTTACATTTTTAACATTAGCGTATGTATTAAATCGCACGTTCCAGAATCGGTACCGACATCGCAGTTTAAATGATTGGTAAACACACGGTTACTATAAGTAATGTATCGGGTGATAATTTTAGTTTAGGTACATCTGGTGCCATCTATTGTCGAATCTTTCCATTATCATCGTCTGGTGCTAATGGTATTTTCCTGACATCCATATTACCGTCTGGTTATTTTCAATGTCCACAAACCCAGAGTTGAATCTCTTCCAAATGGCCGGACACTCTTCACAGCTTCAAAGCTAAAGATACTCCACGCTTTCAAGTTATGATTCTGAATGCTTGCCGTTAAAGCAAAACGAGTGACATGTGGATTCTGGCAGCATTAATGATCCTGTGCGTAGTGTTCAGTGGCTCTTTTAAAATGCTTGAGGGAAACATGTCATGTTGACGCTTTTCGTGGCCATTTTACGACACACGATTATCTCGTGTTAGTCGTTTACACACCAATAAGTAGTTAATAAACATATTTTTTACATTTATTAACTCTACACAGGAGGCACCAAGGAAAATAATTTCCTGTGCCTGTGTCATCTTTGGGGATGCTTTGTGGAGGGTTTGTTGAAGAGAGGATGTAGTGAACATGGGTCTTGAAGAGACCCACGTTGTAGGAGGGAAGAAACACAAAAGCTTGCAAATCGTTCCACAGCCTAGCTGTAGAACTCAAGAACGAGACGTAGAAACAATCCGTTCTCATGTGACTAATGTAAACATATTGGGCACGCATTCGACGTATTTCCCGACTTTGCACCGATGCCGAAGGGATAATGACGCTATTTCCTCGGAGCATCTTCCATTGAAATATAGATAGAACAAAGAAGCATACGCACCTGATCCGTGCGCTCTAAAAATTGCACTCCGTTTATTAAGATCAGGAATCCATCAGACGGGCTTCTCATTTCTGCACAGGGTCAAGAATTTTTTTCAGGTAACTTTAGGCTTTAACCAGTGATGGCTGCAAAATTGGGCTGCCAATAATAAGGCGCACAGTCGATTTATATAGGGTCAGCAGTTTTGTATAAGCGTGCACAGTAAGTATTTTACATGATATAAGTCTTTTCATTGTTCTCTGAGAAAAAATGTACCTAATTAAACAGAAAAAAGTTCAGTTAATATTTTCTGCTTGAACAGGGCCAGTTCATTCTCCATTACTTTGTAAAAGAAAAACTATAATATAAGGCTGGCTTTACATTCGTAATTTTTTTCCCGTAATTTGCTCGTGTAAGTGAATTATGGCCAAATTACCAATGTAAACGACACCAAAAGTCACTTAACGTAATTTAAAGCATGTTACAGAACTTCTTCTCCCGGAAGTTTTTTGACAGGTCTAATCGCGTCCGCGCGAAATTACAGCCTTCTCACAGCTTATAAAATCAATTTGATAAGCTGAGGGACTTTTTGTAAGAAATAGTACCAAAATGCGCCGTTGCGAAATGTCAAAAACCAAAAAACATTTGTTTTTATTGGATTTTTTTCTTATATAACTAGTATTTATTTCCACTTTTTTGAGTTTTCTGAAAATGAGCATCCTTCTATTCAATTATCGGTCCAAACCTTTCTAATCTCAATGTTTCTGTTTTTTAAATTACGTATTTGAATACGAAGTCGGTTGCAGTCGGCAGCTGTCAGGTAGCTGTCATTCGAATAAAATGAAAGAAATCCATTAATTTTCGCCTTTGACGGCACAAAAGTGCGTGGAGAATTGTTTAATTAAAGCCAAAATCTATTTCAGCACTTTATTTGGTCCTTTTCGTCTTTATTGACAAAATCGCGTAAATTTGACAGTAGCATGTCGTTGTTGAAAGGAAGCCATCTTACCGCAAATACATTTACAGATGTAAACGGTCGAATGAGCAGTTACACAGGTCGAACTTCCGAAAAACTTCCGTGATCATTAATTGCCACAAGTCAGATTCATATGTAAACGCTCCTGGGAGTGACCTGTCAAAATATTACGTAATCCGTAATTTTTAATTACGAGTGTAAAGCTAGCCTAACGATAATGCGTCGATTAATTCTGAAAGAGTTCATTAAATATTTTATGTCAAGTTTTTATGACTTATCCACTTACGCACTTTTTATGACTTAAGAAATAGTTTATTCCTAACCACTATGCAGTTTTCAAAATATCGTTTAGCTATCGTTAATTTGTGAAAAATTTTCGGATTGTTTTCTAATAAAAAATAGCAGAAACTGACACTCGCATTTTCTTTTTTTTTACAAACTGTGTCACTGTTTGAAATTGTTTGAAGAATTTCCAATGTTTTCTATAAACAAATTGTGTATTTTAATGATACTACAGGAATGTCGTTTGTCAGTTGAGACCTTAAGTAAACCCGTTTTATTATACAAACTATTTTTTGTAAACTTTCCATCGCGTCGTAAAATTCATTTTTGAACACACGAATACGAGCGTAGAAACACCTATCTGCGTGTTTGCACGTAGGTACACAACACAGCTTTATAAACATCGCGATCAGTTCCAATGAGGATAGGCATACATAATGGAAGTACGATTCCAACTTCGTTGCTTTCTTATTAGTTTTAGACGATATCCTGGGCAAATCAATAAGTTCCTTGGCTGTGAACCTAGAGGTCGCGGGTTTGAAATCCGCTGTAGTCAAATTGAACTTACCTATTACTCCTACAGGTATTTGGTATCAAACTGATCTTGCATACATAATACTTTAAATAAAATTAGAGTGCCATAGTTCCACTGCCTTAAGAGGAATATAAACGCTAGAAATGTTTCGATTCTCATGCCTACAAAATTTAAAATCGCGCGTCGTATTTGCACGAGGCAAGTAAGCGAAAAAGTGGTTTTTATTTATTTTGTGCATAATTTTAAAAGAATGAAAAAGGGTTAGAACATACCAAACAAAACCTCAAAAATGGTCTTAGCCATAAAGGGGTATTTTTAAAAAATTGTTTCTTATACTTCATAGTTAAGTCGTGAAAAAACATTTTTTTAGTGGTTTGCGCTTATATTTTTTGTTATGTAAATAATAATTTTATTGTAAAAACTTCAATTTATCCGTGGCATATTTTTTGATGTTCATATTGTAAACCGATTCGTTGTAAAGATGAATCTTAATAGGACTTCACGTATAGCTTCATCTTAAAGTAATAAAGTTAACAAACGTTTTTTGTTCTTTGGAGTCCCTACGAATAACAACGTTCTTCTTGAATTGAATGGAAGTGACAATATAACCGAGGGACGTAATCTCTTGCTTATCCCTAAAAGAACTTTTGATCAAAGGAATTTTAAATATTTTGCCACAAAGCTATACAATGCACTTCCACTGGACATTAGACAAAACACAAATTTGATATTTATGCCAATCTATACTATTATTCCGAGATTGACGAAATTTTGCACAATTGATATTAAAGACAGGAGGAAGGTCATTATTTACATATTTCTAAAAACCACCCCCACCCCTTCTTCCCAGCCTTAAAGCAGAATTTTTATAGTTCTTAACGAAATTTTGAGCACTCGACACTCAAAATAGGAGAAAAATTTATTACTGTCTACATCTGATTTCCAATAACTATGTGTGAAGCTCGAACTAGACTGGGCACCAAATCTTGAATCACTAGCCAAGACAAAACAAACCTGTTTATATAATTGTATTACTAATGGTACGATGTTCATTGTCTTTTATTTTTAATGAAATTTTGGTTGTAAACTGCGATTGTATTGTGAACTTGCTTTCCTTTTTATTTTTGTTGTAAATTGATTATATTATAAACTTCCCTCTGCTTTAAACACAGGATTTCCTAGTGAGGCAGGCATTGTACATCACCCATGTAATGTAATTTATAAAGCAAAAAAAAACATCCAAACAAACAAATTATTTAGGAGTAGGTACTTACATATGTGTATATAAATTCCTTATGCACCATGAACCTAACTGTCATAGTCATGCTTATAACATATTATTACATCGCCCATATTGACTTACAATACATACGTAGATTTCCTTACGGTAAAGTTTTGTATTTTAAATCAACCAAAATACTTCTAATCCCGTTGTTGTGGCGTGTGGTTTGGAACCGTTTGTTTTTATCATTACTGCTATGTTATAATATTATGTCGTTTTTAATCTACGCCATTGCGGATTCTTTCCGACAATGCAATAATTTTATCTTCTGAATTTATTGTACCTACATTTACGGAGAAAACATTATTTTTGTTTAAATTAACGCGCGTAACTGAAACTGAAAAACTACCTAAAATCTGATTTATCAGTTCAATGATATGAATATTTTTAGCATTGTTTTTGTCGAGTTAATCTCTACAATCTTGGGAATGAGGTACAAAAATATTGTCGGTAATTATGCCAATATGCCATTACTAACATAAGTAAAAATGTGATTTTTTTAAATTAATAAGACATCAGTTTTACCCACTTTATAATTATTGCAATATCAAAACATCCCAAAATACAAGAGAATGCTTCATAAATTGATTTTAAAAATCTGTGTAAATACAATGCCTACCAAGACAACTAGGACTTTGCATACTATCATAATTATGTACTCCTTTGAAATCTTAATTGACTGAGGGGATATTTCACCATCCTCCTGATAGCTTATCCAAACGATAGCGAAAATTAATAAATAAACAAATAAATACTTGCAATAGGTAAAAAAAACTCGGCTAACATATCCTACATATAGCCCACTATTCATAGGAATAGTAAACTAAGACTTATTAAACAAATAATAATATAACTTATTAAACAAAAAACAGTAATAATCATGTATTAATTGCTCATTTTATTTTATTGTATCTGTTTTCTTTATAGTTCTAATTAGTACGACTATAATATGAAACGCAAACACCAGTTACCTTTATGCTGTAATCATTTGCGTTATTTATTTTCCTTTTATTTATTATTATTATCATTTCAATAACCATGCTAAACAAACCACGGCTTTTGTATAATAATTTGTTGGTTATTTTATAATAATTTTATTTCTTTCTCTTCTCTTTTTTTTCTATTTTTCTACTATAGTATTTATTTTATTTATTTATTTATTTATTGTATCTTTACATTGCAGGTAAAAATGTTTACAAAACAATTTGCAACCTCACTAGGACAAGCCTGTGTTGAGGTTAACAATTCTACAATTAACAAAATAACACAAAATTATACAGATATTGAAAGAACAATATTGTTGCATTTCTTACAGGTTGAGATTATTACTAAGCTGCTGGCGCTAGGTAGTATGCAATGCATACACAAGTTATCTATATATTTTAATCCTCTGTTTTTAAGAACCTATATGTATATTAACTACTATGTTTTAACTTTTGTTACTATGTTTTAAACTTTCTAACTTCATTTTTTATTATTTCTCTTTTTATTTCCTCGATTTTTCCTCTTTTCTGTACAAATCATGTTCCATATGTTCACACTAATCCTAATTTGACTGTTCTAAAACAGGAATCATCCTAGTTGGACAGTCAAAACATATCATAAATAATGTTTATAAATGTATTATACTATACTAAATACTAAATAAATACCGGATACCGGATTCAAATAAATCCTGTTTAATTAATCGAAAATCTACATTATTGTGTGGATAATTTATGAGGAGGTTGGCGAAATACTCCCTGAGCGTACCAAAGTGCTGTTTAAACTCGACCGTTTGGCATTTCATCTGTCTGTAAATTTGTTTGCACGTTCCGTTAAGTACCTGTTTCAAAATCTGCTACAAATCTTTTAATTTCAGAGGAAATTTTGATTTTCATTTATTGAATAAGATAAAATTAAAAGTATACTTATTTATCGCAAAGTATAGATACCTACTTTTCACAGAACTATCAATATAATCAGAAAAATATATCAAAGATTGAATTAATAGAGTGTATTTTAAAATAAAGTCATGTTGACTACTCAAAACTACATATTTTAACTTGTTTTTAAATTTAAAAAAATCAGAATATACCTACCGTACGTTCTCCGCCAAATATTCTATCCTTTTTTTAATTGTTTACCTACGCGCTTAAAACTAAGTACAAAAACTCGACAGGCTCGTTTTAGAAATACTACATTATCTCCGTCCTGTTTTTCGCCATTTACGGCGCGTTCGTCCGAAAGAGAAAGCGACACACGTCCGATCCTTGTGGTGCTGAGCTTGTAACAGGTAACTAAGTAACAGATAACAGGTAACCGGGTAGTAGCAGGTAGGTGCCGGATAACGGGGACCGTAGCACCTGATACCGGCGACATTGACCTTGCGAACCGCGGCCCAACAATGGTAAATAATGACGAGCTAGCTGAACACTGAACAGCTATCGCGTTTGAAGTAAAACACCCTAGATCACAAGTTACAACGAGTGACGTAAAGTTTTATGTTTCTGTTATTTTTTTTGTTATTATTTTTACAAAAAAACAACACATATTTTATTACGCAATTGTATTATAAACGTTACCGTCAATTCACCTTTTTGTCACTTCATTTAAAAATAGTTAATAAAAATTCCCAAATTTTAATTTTTTTTTTCGAATTGTGGTCGGAAACTTCGGTTTCATAAAGGTGTACTTTTTAATTTTTTTGTGGTTAACAAAACGTCGTGTTTTCTCTTTCTAAAACCGTTTAGATCATATTTCCAACCATGATGGTAAGGGAGACAATGATTTCTATGAGACTTTTTTTTTTAAGAAAGACAAACATTCCCGGGTTACGAGTAACCCAACAATGTTTGAAAATCTCCTACTACCACCACAGAAAACCGAAAATGTTGCTTGTGTTGTGACGGAGGACTTAGCCAGCCAAGGAATCGAACACGGGACGCCCGGGTGGAACCCAAACGCGATGCCCACTCAACCACTGACCAGACCTATATTAGTTGTTCCGAAAAACGAACAAATTAGCCTAATGCATATCTTAATTTCATGTTTAATTCTTAAACAATAGACATGTGATCGTATTACCATTTGCAAATTTGGCATTTGTTTGTTAGGTAATTATTAAAAATATATGACTTTGCCCTAGCTGCTGCGTAAATATGGTGAAACGTAATACAAAAAAAATGACAAAGATTAAAAAGCTTTTAGATGGGCTTAAATCTAAATTACAAATGATTAGTTTAAGTTGGCGTACAATTATTTTCTTGTATAGAAATTAAAATTTCCACCATAAGTGTTTCTTTTGCTACGCTTTATTTTTTATTTTATTATATTGAAATAGCAGGTTATGATATTTTTTTTCTACAATTAATATTATCTCGTAATTATTACCAAAATCATAAATGCCAAAGTTGCCTCTAAAATCACGAAAGGTTGAATTCTTTAATGGCCTATATGTTGTCATTTAAAACACAAACGAAGGAGCACTATCCTCAATTATAGCAAAATCCGAATAGATATTGGCTTTGCGTTCTTCTTAAAAATTAAATATTAAGTTTGGTTGTGTATTTTGGCCTCAAATCCAAATTTGAATATTGTTTGACGAAGGCCACACAGCCGTTACTAGTAAGTCTATAATGTTTGTAATTTAGTCATAAGTAAACCTGAAAGGCTATTCCCTAAAATTTGTGATAAGAGATCGTTCTCCCGCGAGAAGTGCTGTCAGATTTGTGTGATTTTCTACGGCTGTTATTTGCTTTTTCTATCGGCCGATGTCAAAATTTCAGCTGTGAGCTGTTACGTATTTTAGTTTGGGTCATTTTAAACACGAACTCCTGCAAGTATGCATGATTATTTATTCATTTAACAGCTGTAGAAAATCACATAAATCTGACAGCACTTCTTGCGGGAGAACGATCTCTTATCACAAATTTTAGGGAATTGCCTTTCTGGTGAGAGCATCAAGGAGGGTTTTTCGGGAAATCTTAACTTATAACCTTTATCAATCGTTATGGTTTTCAAATGCTTTGAGGAAGCTGGTCTGAAAACAGTCCGGTCGAAGAGAGATAAAAGTGGAATTGTTTTATAATTAGTTTATTTTATCCATTGACTAAAAATACTGTACAAACTCAAATTCGAACCAAAAATATCCCTCGAAAAATTTAATTGCCCACAAAACATGTCGGTTTTATGTCAACAATAAAGTGATTCAGGGGGTATTTCACCATCCGCCTCAAAGCTTGTCCATACACATAACGAATATTAACAAATAAACAAATAAATACTCGCAAATGGTACAAACTTCGGCTAACTTATCCTATATGTAGCCATTATTCATAAGTTAAAGTGCCAAATAGTAAACTCAGACTTTTTAAATAAATAAATCTTGTATAATTAATCTAAAATGTAGGTTACAGTATGAATAATCTATGAGAAGGATGGTGAAATACCCCCTCAAACTAAGTGATTATTATTTATAATATTTCTAATTCAGTGAATAAAGTGTATTTTACCAACAATTTTATATTTTAGTATATAATTTCTTCCACCGGTCACTCAGCCGGTAACTGCACCTAACCCTAATTAACCCCGCACTAATTGTCTTATGCCTAGTGATTTTTAGTTTTTTTTTTTGAAGCATGAAAAATGTCACCGGAAACAAAATTTCATTTTAAATTTTTTCTCCTAATAATGTCTGGAATCACTGGTACTTAAGTCAAGTACGTCCCCTAAAAGTCTGTTGTTATTATTTATGCATTGAATTTAAATACTTACATTAATGTGTCAGTAATCATTTACGTATTGAACAAATAAATATCTCCATTGAACTATAAATTCTATACAAAAAACGCTGATCACCTTTTTTATCAACATTTTTGTTGATTCAAGCAAACGGGTTTGTACTTTTTTAGTATTGTAGCTCCTAAAATTCTATTTATCGTTTGAATTCGCAGGTACCACAGAATTTCTATGCCTTATTAATTCAATTACCCGACGCGACTTGCCTCACAGCGTATTATTATATTACTAGCTTTGCCTGTTGCAGAGGCAACCAAGGGGTTAAACACTACGCGATTGGACGTGTGAACGCGGATGAAGCGAAGAGTGTGTGTTAAATAAAATAGGTAAAGAAAAAAACGATGTTTGTAATTTGTTACCCGTAACGTATAATTTACTGTTGCAAAGACTCCTTCCACTGTGCCACTTTGGTCGCCGACACTTTTAAAACGTCCCAGGAGCTTACCGCTCAATTCAGTACTGAACCAATCCAGCCGCCCGACTCAGGGCGTTCAGTATTTCATTTAATTTAAAATAGAAAAACCAATAGAGCCTAAAAGGGTCCTCGGATTTTATCGTTCAATTTTTTCAGTCAGCCCTTCGGTTTGTGTAGGTCGAGACGCGTAATTTGATATCCATCTCGGGTACTGTAGGGTGTAATTTAAAAAAAAAATAAAATTTGGATTTTCGAAATATTTGAATTTCGAAAAAAAAAATTTTTGGATTTTGAAGAAAAATTTTTGGACTTTTGAAATTTTTAAATTTGCAAAAAAAAAATTTTTGAGTTTTGGAAATTTTTTAATTTTGGAAAAAAAAAAATTGGATTTTGGAAATTTTTGAATTTTGAAAAAAAAAATTTTTAAGTTTTGGAAATTTTTTTAATTTTGGAAAAAAAAAAATTTTTGTCTTGGAAATTTTTGAACTGAAAGTAATTTTTCAAAAAACGGCGCTATAAAAATGTATTAATCAGAAATTTTAGAGACAAACTAAACCCAACTGGGGATACCGTAGTCTCACTGACTCCTTACGGCAGTAGTTTAGACTCTTGTGCGGTATTCACATTGAAATTTAATTTTAAATGTATGAACCCGTACAGTATTCAAAAGGTACCCACACCATTTAGCAAAAAAAAAATTGGGCCATCTTTATTTAAATTTACTCATTTTATTAGAAATGTTCAGAATAAATAGTATCCGAGTAGGACGTTGTCAAAAAAAAATTCGAGTGCAGCTTACTGTAGTTTTTCAAAAAACGGCGCTATAAAAATGTATTATTCAGAATTTTTCAGAAACTAAAACTAAACCCAACTGGGGACGCCGTAGTCGCACTGACTCCGGACGGCAGTAACTGGGACTCTTGTGCGGTTTTCACATTGAAATTTAATGTAAAATGTACGAACGATTAGTTCCCGTACAGTATTCAAAAGGTACCTACACCATTTCGCAAAAAAAATTGGACCATCTTTATTTAAATTTACTCATTTTTTTAGAAATGTTCAGAATATATACTATCCGAGTAGGTACCTACGTACGTTGTCAAAAAAAATTCGAGTGCAGTTTACACGCGGTAGAAGTGAAACTTTTCCAAAACTATCTCAACTAATACTTGAAAAGTGAGGTCTAAGTTGTCCAGTAAATAAATGTATTCTCTGTTAAATTTTACTCTTGCGTGTTATGTGCTCCTGGTAGATTTTCAATATTGTACCTCACCCTTTTTGTCATTTTTCACAAAAACGGCCCTATAAAAATATAATTTTCAAAATTATTGTATACCCATTTTTATGAGGTGTTGCTCATCCAACGAATGGTTCCCGGGGCGGCAGTGCCAATGCCCGCCTCTAACGTTGAATAATTATCTTAAAGAAGCAATATACAAACAAAAGCGTTATGTAACTATAATATTTAAAAAAAATAAATCCCTTAAATATCTAGGCTAAAGACGAAGGTAGCGCAACACGGCATAACAGCTCAAAAAATAATTACAAAAGAAATTATCCTTTCAACTTCAAATAATTTCATTACAAATTTCCAAAAAAAAAAACATATATTTCCCATACGATGATTCCGAGTTGTTATATGCAGGTACCTACCTACTCAGATTCTCAGTTGGTACACCTGCACATACGTAAAAAAAAAACACGCCATTAAAATGTATTTTCAGAATTTTTTTATCAAATAATCATTTCAATGAAAAAGAGTTCGCAAAGTATTTATATTTATAAATAATACGAATCCTAATGCATCGGAGCCCATTTATCGGGTACCTACTTAGTTCGTCATTCGCAGACGTACAATATTCTGCAATTATATTTTCATCGCTGGCAAGACCGAAACGCAAAAATGTGTTTACCACCTCGAGCACGGCCTGAAAATCGAGTTGTTTTTAACGTTTTCCATACAAACAACGCTGTCCTGGCCTGAATGAAATGTTTAGTTGGCGGAGAGCTTTGCAATCCGCCATTTGTAAAATTTCAGAATCCAGTGTTCCAAGGTGTGAGAAAATTTACCCAACCTGAATTTGTTTGTAAGAAAATTAGGTCTTCTACTGGCCAGCTATATTATGCACCCTCGAGAAAAGAGCGAGTTTTGCGAAACGTCATAAAATATCATTTTTCCGCGCGCTATCGTGTAACATTTTGAACGGTGACCGACATATTTGTCGATTTTAAAAGCTTCCTTAACTTCTGTTCTTCGTATTTATCGAAAAACATCTCGGCCGGAATGCGACTTTTCGACGATAACTCGTACCGCGTGTCGTACCTGTAAAATGTCATTTTGTATCAGAATAGCCATTAAAATAAAAGAATAAATTTCTAGCAAATTGCATTTTGTATGGAAAAAAAACTCCGCGGATTCCTTCGCAGAAGTCTTGCCAAAATGGTCTCTGCGGTCGGTGAAACTGGATAGGCAGAGTGGTCGATTTTCGCTTGAGGCGGGGGGGGGGTACTGAATCGCATTTCAAGCGAAAGCGATCCTTAGGGTGGGCGAACTTAAGGGGCGGCAAGGTCGTCTTTTGCCTGTATGACCCATGTGAGTTTTTCGAAAAACTGCGTATTAAAAACTCCGCGGATTCCTTCGCAGAAGTCTTGCCAAAATGGTCTCTGCGGTCGGTGAAACTGGATAGGCAGAGTGGTCGATTTTCGCTTGAGGCGGGGGGGGGGTACTGAATCGCATTTCAAGCGAAAGCGATCCTTAGGGTGGGCGAACTTAAGGGGCGGCAAGGTCGTCTTTTGCCTGTATGACCCATGTGAGTTTTTCGAAAAACTGCGTATTACTATACTAACTAGCTTTGCCTGTTGCAGAGGCAACCAAGGGGTTTAACACTACGCGATTTGACGTGTGAACGCGGATGAAGCGAAGAGTGTGTGTTAAATAAAATAGGTAGAGAAAAAAACGATGTTTGTAATTTGTTACCCGTAACGTATAATTTACTGTTGCAAAGACTCCTTCCACTGTGCCACTTTGGTCGCCGACACTTTTAAAATGTCCCAGGAGCTTACCGCTCAATTCAGTACTGAACCAATCCAGCCGCAACGACTCAGGGCGTTCAGTTTTTCATTTAATTTAAAATAGAAAAACCAATAGAGCCTAAAAGGGTCCTCGGATTTTATCGTTCAATTTTTTCAGTCAGCCCTTCGGATTGTGTAGGTCGAGACGCGTAATTTGATATCCATCTCGGTACTGTAGGGTGTAATTTAAAAAAAAAAAAAATTTTGGATTTTCGAAATATTTGAATTTCGAAAAAAAAAATTTTTGGATTTTGAAGAAAAATTTTTATCAACTTTTTGAATTTTCAAAAAAAAAATTTTTGGATTTTGTAAATTTTTGAATTTTCAAAAAAAAAAATTTTTATGTTTTGGAAATTTTTTAATATTGGAAAAAAAAAATTGTTTTCTGTAAATTTTTTGATTTTGGAAAAAAAAATTTTTGGATTCTGAAAATTTTTTAATTTTGGAAAAAAAAAATTTTTGTTTTCTGGAAATTTTTTAATTTTGGAAAAAAAAAATTTTTGTTTTCTGGAAATTTTTTAATTTTGGAAAAAAAAATTGTTGGATCTCAGAAATTTTTGAACTTATAACTGAAAGTAATTTTTCAAAAAACGGCGCTATAAAAATGTATTCAGAAATTTTAGAGACTTAAACTAAACCCAACTGGGGATGCCGTAGTCTCACTCACTCCAGACGGCAGTAGTTGGGACTCTTGTGCGGTATTCACATTGAAATTTTATTTAAAATGTATGAACCCGTACAGTATTCAAAAGGTACCTACACCATTTGGCAAAAAAAAAATTGGACCATCTTTATTTAAATTTACTCTTTTTATTAGAAATGTTCAGAATAAATAGTATCCGAGAAGGACGTTGTCAAAAAAAAATTCGAGTGCAGCTTACTGTAGTTTTTCAAAAAACGGCGCTATAAAAATGTATTATTCAGAATTTTTCAGAAACTAAAACTAAACCCAACTGGGGACGCCGTAGTCGCACTGACTCCGGACGGCAGTAATTGGGACTCTTGTGCGGTTTTCACATTGAAATTTAATGTAAAATGTACGAACGATTAGTTCCCGTACAGTGTTCAAAAGGTACCTACACCATTTCGCAAAAAAAAAATTGGACCATCTTTATTTAAATTTACTCATTTTATTAGAAATGTTCAGAATGCTCATCCGACGAATGGTTCCCGGGGCGGCAGTGCCAATGCCCGCCTCTAACGTTGAATAATTATCTTAAAGAAGCAATATACAAAAAAAAGCGTTATGTAACTATAATATTTAAAAAAAATAAATCCCTTAAATATCTAGGCTAAAGACGAAGGTAGCGCAACACGGCATAACAGCTCAAAAAATAATTACAAAAGAAATTATCCTTTCAACTTCAAATAATTTCATTACAAATTTCCAAATAAAAAACACATGCAATTCCCATACGGTGATTCCGAGTTGTTATGTGCAGGTACCTACCTACTCAGATTCTCAGTTGGTACACCTGCACATACGTAAAAAAAAAAACACGCCATTAAAATGTATTTTCAGAATTTTTTTATCAAATAATCATTTCAATGAAAAAGAGTTCGCAAAGTATTTATATTTATAAATAATACGAATCCTAATGCATCGGAGCCCATTTATCGGGTACCTACTTAGTTCGTCATTCGCAGACGTACAATATTCTGCAATTATATTTTCATCGCTGGCAAGACCGAAACGCAAAAATGTGTTTACCACCTCGAGCACGGCCTGAAAATCGAGTTGTTTTTAACGTTTTCCATACAAACAACGCTGTCCTGGCCTGAATGAAATGTTTAGTTGGCGGAGAGCTTTGCAATCCGCCATTTGTAAAATTTCAGAATCCAGTGTTCCAAGGTGTGAGAAAATTTACCCAACCTGAATTTGTTTGTAAGAAAATTAGGTCTTCTACTGGCCAGCTATATTATGCACCCTCGAGAAAAGAGTGAGTTTTGCGAAACGTCATAAAATATCATTTTTCCGCGCGCTATCGTGTAACATTTTGAATGGTGACCGACATATTTGTCGATTTTAAAAGCTTCCTTAACTTCTGTTCTTCGTATTTATCGAAAAACATCTCGGCCGGAATGCGACTTTTCGACGATAACTCGTACCGCGTGTCGTACCTGTAAAATGTCATTTTGTATCAGAATAGCCATTAAAATAAAAGAATAAATTTCTAGCAAATTGCATTTTGTATGGAAAAAAAACTCCGCGGATTCCTTCGCAGAAGTCTTGCCAAAATGGTCTCTGCGGTCGGTGAAACTGGATAGGCAGAGTGGTCGATTTTCACTTGAGGCAGGGGGGGGGTACTGAATCGCATTTCAAGCGAAAGCGATCCTTAGGGTGGGCGAACTTAAGGGGCGGCAAGGTCGTCTTTTGCCTGTATGACCCATGTGAGTTTTTCGAAAAACTGCGTATTACTATACTAACTAGCTTTGCCTGTTGCAGAGGCAACCAAGGGGTTAAACACTACGCGATTTGACGTGTGAACGCGGATGAAGCGAAGAGTGTGTGTAAAATAAAATAGGTGAAGAAAAAACGATGTTTGAATGTGGATAAAGCAAGGAGTGTGCGCCTACAAAGGGCACAGGCAGTTGACAGCCCAATTTCGTACATCCGCTCTCGGGCTGCTTCGGTCACCCGGTTCAAGGCGTTCAGTACGGGCCTTTTCTCGCAAAAGGAGGCCAAGTAGCTTCCTGCTCAAATTTTCACTGCGCCATTTGGGTTATGCAGGTCGATACGCGTAATTTGTTACCCGAAACGTATAGTTTACGGTTGAAAAGACTCTTACCACAGTGCCACTTTGGTCACCGATACTTTTAAAACGGCCCAGGAGCTTACCGCTCAATTCAGTACTGAACCAATCCTGCCGCCCGACTCAGGGCGTTCAGTATTTCATTTAATTTAAATTAGAAAAAACCATTAGAGCTTTATCTCAAAAAATGGTCCTAGGAGTTTATCGCTTATTTTTTTCACTCAGCCCTTCGGATTGTGTAGATCGAGACGCGTAATTTGATACCCATCTCGGGTACTGTAAGGTGTAATTTAAAAAAAAATAAATTTTGGATTTTGAAAAAAAAATTGGATTTTGGAAATTTTTTAATTTTGGAAAAAAAAAATTGGATTTAGGAAATTTTTGAATTTTGGAAAAAAAATTGGATTTTGGAAATTTTTTAATTGTGGAAAAAAAAAATTTGGATTTGGAAATTTTTGAATTTTAAAAAAAAAAATTTAATTTTGGAAAAAAAAATGGATTTTGGATATAAAAAAAAAAATTTTGCCCTTGCACTAATTTAAAAAAATCGGCGCTATAAAAATGTATTATTCAGAATATTTTAGAAACTTTAACTAAGCACAACTGGGGATGCCGTAGTCTCACTGACTCCAGACGGCAGTAGGTGGGACTCTTGTGCGATATTCACACTGAAATTTAATTTAAAATGTATGAACCCTTACAGTATTCAAAAGGTACCTACACCATTTGGCAAAAAAAAATTGACCATTGTCGCAGGTGGAGTAATCGTCATTTCCGTTTCATCCGAAATCCAAATCACAGCAGTGCTATAGAAGTATCACTTCAAAACTCCCGTCTTCGGATGTTTCTTTTTATTTAAATTAATCATTTTTGTCAATGAAAGAATTGCCTCCCTGGTCTAGTAAATAAATGTATCGTCTGTAATATTTTACTCCTGCGTATTATGTGCTCCTGGTAGATTTTCAATATTGTTCGTCACTCTTTTTGTCATTTTTCACAAAAACGGCGCCATTAAAATGTATTTTTCAAAATTATTTCTTAAATAATAATTTTAATGCAAAATCGTTCATATAAAAAATAAATCAGGGTAGGTACCTACACATGAGTGCACGGGTAGGTACTTGGGGCCCTTGTAGTATTTTTTCAAAAAACGGCGCTATAAAAATGTGTTATTCAGAATTTTTTAGAAACTTAAACTTATTTTTATTCCAGTAAAAAAATTACAGAGAAAATATTATTTCATAGTGCGCGAGTAGGTACTAAGTTTCCTTACAGTAATTAAAAAAAAAACGGCGCCATTTAAATGTATATTCAGAATTTTTTGTCAAATAATCACTTCAATGAAAAAAAGTTCGCAGAAGTATTTATTTTTATAAATAATACGAATCCTAATGTGAGCTATATTGGAGCCCAATTTATCAGTTAAATCCGTTTATCGGGTACCTACCTAGTTCATAATTTGCAGTTTTACAATATTCTGTATTTATATTTTTTACACATGCAAGACCAACTCACAAACTTGGACTAATCCCGCTTGAATTTTAACCGCACCAAGCCGTAAAAATTGAAATCCGCCATCTTTAAAAAAAAATCTTCATACAAAAACGTATTATGGGGTGATTTCGTAAGTTCAAGAGGGTTATGGAAAAATTTTCATTTTCGGTGTTGCAATATTGGAGAAAATTTACCCAGCCTGAATTTATTTGTAAGAAAATTAGGTTTTATACTGGCTAGAAAGCCAAAAGATATTTTAGAGGAAAATGCTTTTTACGTAAAGTGTCAAAACATGTCATTGTGAAATGCACTCTTGTGTAACCTTTTGAATGGAAAGCGAACCATGTCACAGTTTTAACTGCTTGTAGTAACTCTCTACTTAAGATTAATTCAAAAACATCTTGGCCAGAATGCGTATTTTTGACGATATCTTCGACCACGCAATGTACGTTCGAAATGTCAAATTTCCGTCCCCCTCGCCATAAAATAAAAAAAGAATAAATTCGTGTGAATTTTTCTTATGAAAATAATCAGTACTTACATTCTTCACCGCTAGATGTCTCCCTGTACATATATTCTACAATTTTGTGTAGAAAATATGTACTAATCGAGTTAATTTTAGCCTTCTGTGAAAGTTCTGTTCAAATTCTATTAAAGTTCTGTAATTATTTCAGTTTTATGATGCGACTGGCCTATAACGATAAAACAACAGAACTCGAATAGAACTTACACAGAACGTGAAAATTAACTTTAAAAACATTGTTGAATTATTCAACTTTATTGAAACAACTTTACCCTAGTATTGCATTAAAACCTAATTTATTGTGAAGCTACCTATTCGTGAAAGTACCTACGCATTTCTTTTCAAATTTTTTCAATGAAGTACGTCGTCGTCAAGTAAGTACCTACCCAGGAATGAAAAACTAAAAATTTCTAAGCACGTGTTTTTCGTGGAAAAATCTGATTTTGTTTAGCTTGCCCTGAAATATTTCACATGCGATGCGTATGTAATGACGATCGAATTAGTTGAGGAGACATCTAGACTATAATATTTTTCAAAAACATTTTAGCCAGGATCGATTTTTCGGCCGTAATGCCGTTTGTCGTAAAACAACAACCGAAACCGCTGAGAGGTCCGGTTTGTTGACAAAAGTTTGACATGTGAGTTCGCGACCCACCCCACTTGAACTCTATAGTGATACATCATGTGCTCCTGGTAGATTTTCAATATTGTACGTCATCTTTTTTGTCATTTTTCACAAAAATGGCGCCATAAAAATGTATTTTTCAAAATTATTTAACAAATAATAATTTTAATGCAAAATCGTTCATATAAAAAATAAATCAGGGCAGGTGCACATGAGTACCTACATATTTTTTGAATAAATATTACGAATCCTAATTTTTTAATTTTGAAATTTGGTTTTGAAATGATAGGTACCTATCGACTTTGGCAAAAAAATACGACCATCTTTGTTTGTTTCTGTTTATTTGATATCATGTTTTTTTTATTTTTAAAAGAAAAAAGTCCCTAGGTATTTAAGTACCTACCTTGTCTAGGAAATAAGCATATTTTATTCAATATTTTACTCTTGCAAAATGTGTATTCCTGATGGAAACTCAATATTGTACAGCGCCCTCATTGTCATTTTTAGTTCGAATTTTTACTCACACAATCATAAAAGAAAAGTGTTTAGCATTGTATTTGGACCCATCTTACTTCAAAAACGTTCCGATTTATTTAGTACTAATTTCCTTCATAACTACAAAAGTCTACATACCTGAAATAATGCATTTTGGCAAAAATTGCGACCATCCCGAGTGATTTCTTTTATTTCAAATCATTAATTTTTTATTTGATATCTGAAGGAAAGAACCGATGCGTAAGCCGGTACCTACCCGGTTCTTACGCAGACAAACAATATTGATGTAGGTACCTAAGCATTTCCTTAAAAAAATCCGTTCATCTTACGAACAAATTTGTAATAATTCAACGGAAAAGTACCTACCCTGTAATTAAACGTGTTCTTTTTATATGGCCAGCAATATATTCTCTTCTGTGGGATTTTCAAAGCACGTTATTTTTCTCAAACGTCATATTTTCCGTAGCGTATAGTGAAATATTTTTAATGGTTTGCGTATGTTACGGCCGTTGAAAATGTTTTTTTAATCTCTCGACCTCCATAATATTCAAAAACATTACAGCCAGAATCGGTTTTCGAGCCGCAGAGGCGTTTTCAAATTGTCGACTCCGAAACAGGCTTGAAGCCGTTATTTTATACGGCTAAATCATAATTTTCTCCTAACTGACGTGTCTTGAAACTCAAGATTGTTTTTTATTATCAATTATTAGTCAATTTAATCGAATTTAAGTACCTACTCGACGACTTATTCTACTGGCCGCCAAATTTTTCACTTTCGACGGTAGTGAAATCTTAGCAAATGTCAAAAATAATGCAAGGTATTTTGGAATATTGCAGAACATTTTGGATGAAATGCGTTACATGTCGCGGTTTTAAAATCTTATTAATACTCTCTACTACGAATCTGTCGTAAAACATCTCCGGCGGAAGGGTTATTTTTGACGCAATCTCGAATTCCGTGACGCACCTATAAAATGCCATTTTTTCCTAGCAACGCCGTAAAATTTTTAAGAATAAATCCCTAGCAAATTGCACTTTGTATGAGAAAAAAGTCTTAAAAAATCTTAAAAATCTTAATTTCTTGGTGTACTGAAAATCAAATAAGCGAAAGCGATCCTTAGGGTGGGCGAACTTAAGGGGCGGCAAGGTCGTTTTTCGCGTAAAGGAAAAAGTGAGTTTTTCGAAAAACTGTGCAATAATATATATACTAGCTTTGCCTGTTGCAGAGGCAACCAAGGGGTTAAACACTACGCGATTTGACGTGTGAACGCGGATGAAGCGAAGAGTGTGTGTTAAATAAAATAGGTAGAGAAAAAAACGTTATTTGAATGTGGATAAAGCGAGGGGTGTCCGTCTACAAAGGGCACAGATAGTTGACAGCCCAATTGCGTATGCCTGCTCTCTGGCCGCTTCGGTCACCCGGTTCAAGGCGTTCGGTACGGGCCTTTTCTCGCAAAAGCAGGCCAAGTAGCTTCCTGCTCAAGTTTTCACTGCGCCATTTGGGTTGTGCAGATCGATACGCGTAATTTGTTATCCGAAACGTATAGTTTACTGTTGAAAAGACTCTTCCCACAGTGCCACTTTGGTCGTCGACACTTTTAAAACGGCCCAGGAGCTTACCGCTCAATTCAGTACTGAACCAATCCTACCGCCCGACTCAGGGCGTTCGGTTTTTCATTTAATTTAAATTAGAAAAAAACATTAGAGCTTTATCTCGAACAATGGTCCTAGGAGTTTTTCGCTTATTTTTTTCACTCAGCCTTTCGGATTGTTAAGATCGAGACGCGTAATTTGATACCCATCTCGGGTACTGTAAGGTGTAATTTAAAAAAAAAAAAAAATTGGATTTTGAAAATTTTTTAAATTTGGAAAAAAAAATTTTCGGATTCTGGAAATTTTTTAATTTTGAAAAAAAAAATTTTTGGTTTCCGGAAATTTTTGAATTTTGAAAAAAAAAATTATCGGTTTCTGGAAAATTTTTTAATTTGAAAAAAAAAATTTTTTGGTTTCTGGAAATTTTTTAAATTTGGAAAAAAAAAATTCGGATTCTGGAAATTTTTTAATTTTGAAAAAAAAATTTTTTGGTTTCCGGAAATTTTTGAATTTTGAAAAAAAAAAATTTCGGTTTCTGAAAATTTTTTAATTATGAAAAAAAAATTTTTTGGTTTCTGGAAATTTTTTAATTTTGGAAAAAAAAAATTGTTGGATCTCGGAAATTTTTGAACTTTTAACTGAAAGTAATTTTTCAAAAAACGGCGCTATAAAAATGTATTATTCAGAAATTTTAGAGACTTAAACTAAACCCAACTGGGGTGCCGTAGTCTCACTGACTCCAGACGGCAGTAGTTGGGACTCTTGTGCGGTATTCACATTGAAATTTAATTTAATTTAATGAACCCGTACAGTATTCAAAAGGTACCTACATCATTTGGCAAAAAAAAATTGGACCATCTTTATTTAAATTTACTCATTTTATTAGAAATGTTCAGAATAAATAGTATCCGAGAAGGACGTTGTCAAAAAAAAATTCGAGTGCAGCTTACTGTAGTTTTTCAAAAAACAGCCCTATAAAAATGTATTGTTCAGAATTTTTCAGAAACTAAAACTAAACCCAACTGGGGACGCTGTAGTCGCACTGACTCCGGACGGCAGTAATTGGGACTCTTGTGCGGTATTCACATTGAAATTTAATGTAAAATGTACGAACGATTAGTTCCCGTACAGTATTCAAAAGGTACCTACACCATTTGGCAAAAAAAAATTGGACCATCTTTATTTAAATTTACTCATTTTATTAGAAATGTTCAGAATAAATAGTATCCGAGAAGGACGTTGTCAAAAAAAAATTCGAGTGCAGCTTACTGTAGTTTTTCAAAAAACGGCGCTATAAAAATTTATTATTCAGAATTTTTCAGAAACTAAAACTAAACCCAACTGGGGACGCCGTAGTCGCACTGACTCCGGACGGCAGTAATTGGGACTCTTGTGCGGTTTTCACATTGAAATTTAATGTAAAATGTACGAACGATTAGTTCCCGTACAGTATTCAAAAGGTACCTACACCATTTCGCAAAAAAAAATTGGACCATCTTTATTTAAATTTACTCATTTTATTAGAAATGTTCAGAATATATAGTGCCCGAGTAGGTACCTACGTACGTTGTCAAAAAAAATTCGAGTGCAGTTTACACGCGGTAGAAGTGAAACTTTTCCAAAACAATCTCAACTAATACTTGAAAAGTGAGGTCACAAAAACGGCCCTATAAAAATATAATTTTCAAATTTTTTGTATACCCATTTTTATGAGGTGTTGCTCATCCAACAAATGGTTCCCGGGGCGACAGTACCAATGCCCGCCTCTAACGTTGAATAATTATCATAAATAAGCTAAATACAAAAAAAGCGTTATGTAACTATAGTATTTAAAAAAAATAAATCCCTTAAATATCTAGTATAAAGACGAAGGTAGCGCAACACGGCATAACAGCCCAAAAAATTATTACAAAAGAAATTATCCTTTCAACTTCAAATAATTTCAATACAAATTTCCAAAAGAAAAAAACATATGGGAATTGCATATGATTCCGAGTTGTTATGTGCAGGTACCTACCTACTCAGATTCTCAGTTGGTACACCTGCACATACGTAAAAAAAAACACGCCATTAAAATGTATATTCAGAATTTTTTATCAAATAATCATTTCAATGAAAAAGAGTTCGCAAAGTATTTATATTTATAAATAATACGAATCCTAATGCATCGGAGCCCATCTATCGGGTACCTACTTAGTTCGTCATTCGCAGACGTACAATAGTCTGCAATTATATTTTCATCGCTGGCAAGACCGATACGAAATAATGTGTTCACCACCTCGAGCACGGCCTGAAAATCGAGTTGTTTTTAACGTTTTCCATACAAACAACGCTGTCCTGGCCCGATTGAAACTTTAGTTGGCGGTTCCGCCATTTGTAAAATTTCAGAATCCAGTGTTCTCAGGTGTGAGAAAATTTACCCAACCTGAATTTATTTGTAAGAAAATTAGGTGTTCTACTGGCCAGACAAATTATGCACCCTCGAGAAAAATGCGAGTTTTGCGAAACGTCAGAAAATATCATTTTTCCGCGCGCTATCGTGTAACATTTTGAATGGTGACCGACATATTTGTCGATTTTAAAAGCTTCCTTAATTTCTATTCCTCCTATTTATTAAAAAAACATCTCCACCAGAACGCGCTTTTTCGACGATATCTCGTACCGCGTGTCGTACCTATAAAATGTCATTTTTTAGCAGCATCGCCATTAAAATAAAAGAATAAATTTCTAGCAAATTCGTTTCGCGTAAAGGAAATAGTGATTAAGATTTCTTATCTTTTTTGCAAATGCGAACCTGTCGGCGGGAAATATAACCAGGCCGATTTCTTCGTCGATGAGAGATTCAGCCGGAGGTTCCAGTTATCGCCGCTGATTTTGTATCAGTTTTTTCCGTTGACTTTTGGCGTTTCTAAAATAAGAATTTCGTGTGAGTTTCCTGTCTTGCGATAGTGGTCTCTGAGGTCGGTCAAACTCGAAGAGCGGAGAGGTCATTTTGGCGTGGGAGGCCTGCACTGAAAAAAAAAGCCCTGTGTTTCGAGCGAAACTGAACCTCGAAACGGGTAAAACTTAAGGGGCGGCAAGGTCGTCTTTTGCCTAAATGACGAAAAAAAAGTGAGTTTTCGAAAACTGTGCATTAATATATATACTAGCTTTGCCTGTTGCAGAGGCAACCAAGAGGTTAAACACTACGCGATATGACGTGTGAACGCGGATGAAGCGAAGAGTGTGTGTTAAATAAAATAGGTAGAGAAAAAAACGTTATTTGAATGTGGATAAAGCGAGGAGTGTCCGTCTACAAAGGGCACAGATAGTTGACAGCCCAATTGCGTACGCCTGCTCTCTGGCCGCTTCGGTCACCCGGTTCAAGGCATTCGGTACGGGCCTTTTCTCGCAAAAGCAGGCCAAGTAGCTTCCTGCTCAAATTTTCACTGCGCCATTTGGGTTGTGCAGATCGATGCGCGTAATTTATTACCCGAAACGTATAGTTTACTGTCGAAAAGACTCTTCCCACAGTGCCACATTGGTCGTCGACACTTTTAAAACGGCCCAGGAGCTTACCGCTCAATTCAGTACTGAACCAATCCAGCCGCCCGACTCAGGGCGTTCAGTTTTTCATTTAATTTAAATTAGAAAAACCAATAGAGCCTAAAAGGGTCCTCGGATTTTATCGTTTAATTTTTTCAGTCAGCCCTTTGGATTGTGTAGGTCGAGACGCGTAATTTGATATCCATCTCGGGTACTGTAGGGTGTAATTTAAAAAAAAAAAATTTTGGATTTTGGAAATTTTTGAATTTTCAAAAAAAAAAATTTCGGATTTTGTAAATTTTTGAATTTTCAAAAAAAAAATTTTTTGAGTTTTGGAAATTTTTTAGTTTTGGAAAAAAAAAAATTGTTTTCTGGAAATTTTTTGTTTTTGAAAAAAAAATTTTTTGGATTCTGAAAATTTTTTAATTTTGGAAAAAAAAAATTTGGATTCTGTAAATTTTTTAATTTTGAAAAAAAACTTTTTTGGTTTCTGGAAATTTTTGAATTTTAAAAAAAAAAATTTTTGGTTTCTGGGAATTTTTTAAATTTGGAAAAAAAAAATTTCGGATTCTGGAAATTTTTTAATTTTGAAAAAAAAATTTTTTGGTTTCCGGAAATTTTTGAATTTTGAAAAAAAAAATTTTCGGTTTCTTGAAATTTTTTAATTGTGAAAAAAAAATATTTTTTGGTTTCTGGAAATTTTTTAATTTTGGAAAAAAAATTATTGGATTCTGGAAATTTTTTAATTTTGGAAAAAAAAAATTGTTGGATCTCGGAAATTTTTGAACTTATAACTGAAAGTAATTTTTCAAAAAACGGCGCTATAAAAATGTATTATTCAGAAATTTTAGAGACTTAAACTAAACCCAACTGGGGATGCCGTAGTCTCACTGACTCCAGACGGCAGTAGTTGAGACTCTTGTGCGGTATTCACATTGAAATTTAATTTAAAATGTATGAACCCGTACAGTATTCAAAAGGTACCTACAACATTTGGCAAAAAAAAATTGGACCATCTTTATTTAAATTTACTCATTTCATTAAAAATGTTAAGAATAAATAGTATCCGAGTAGGACGTTGTCAAAAAAAAAATCCAATGCAGCTTACCGTAGTTTTTCAAAAAACGGCGCTATAAAAATTTATTATTCAGAATTTTTCAGAAACTAAAACTAAACCCAACTGGGGACGCCGTAGTCGCACTGACTCCGGACGGCAGTAATTGGGACTCTTGTGCGGTTTTCACATTGAAATTTAATGTAAAATGTACGAACGATTAGTTCCCCTACTATTCAAAAGGTACCTACACCATTTCGCAAAAAAAAAAAATGGACCATCTTTATTTAAATTTACTCATTTTATTAGAAATGTTCAGAATATATTATGTCCGAGTACGTTGTCAAAAAAAATTCGAGAGCAGTTTACACGCGGTAGAAGTGAAACTTTTCCAAAACAATCTCAACTAATACTTGAAAAGTGAGGTCTAAGTAGCCCAGTAAATAAATGTACCCTCTGTAATATTTTACTTCTGCGTATTATGAGCTCCTGGTAGATTTTCAATATCGTACGTCACCCTTTTTGTCATTTTTTACAAAAACGGTCCTATAAAAATATAATTATCAAAATTATTGTGTACCTATTTTTATGAGGTGTTGCTCATCCAACGAATGGTGTCCTGAGCGGCAGTGCCAATGCCCGCCTCTAACGTTGAATAATTATCATAAAGAAGCAAAATACAAAAAAAGCGTTATGTAACTTTAATATTTAAAAAAAATAAATCCCTTAAATATCTAGGCTATAGACGAAGGCAGCGCAACACGGCATAACAGCTCAAAAAATAATTACAAAATAAATTATCCTTTCAACTTCAAATAATTTCATTACAAATTTCCAAATAAAAAACATATGCAATCCCCATTTGATGATTCCCAGTTGTTATGTGCAGGTACCTACCTACTCAGATTCTCAGTTGGTACACCTGCACATGCGTAAAAAAAAACACGCCATTAAAATGTATATTCAGAATTTTATTATCAAATAATCATTTCAATGAAAAAGAGTTCGCAAAGTATTTATATTTATAAATAATACGAATCCTAATGCATCGGAGCCCATCTATCAGGTACCTACTTAGTTCGTCATTCGCAGACGTACAATATTCTGCAATTATATTTTCATCGCTGGCAAGACCGAAACGAAATAATGTCTTCACCACCTCGAGCACGGCCTGAAAATCGAGTTGTTTTTAACGTTTTCCATACAAACAACGCTGTCCTGGCCTGAATGAAAACTTTAGTTGGCGAAGGCAAAGCTCTCCGCCATTTGTAAAATTTCAGAATCGAGTGTTCCAAGGTGTGAGAAAATTTACCCAACCTGAATTTATTTGTAAGAAAATTAGGTGTTCTACTGGCCAGATAAATTATGCACCCTCGAGAAAAATGCGAGTTTTGCGAAACGTCAGAAAATATCATTTTTCCGCGCGCTATCGTGTAACATTTTGAATGGTGACCGACATATTTGTCGATTTTAAAAGCTTCCTTAACTTTTATTCTTCGTATTTATCGAAAAACATCTTCGCCAGAATGCGCCTTTTCGACGATATCTCGAACCGCGTGTCGTACCTATAAAATGTCATTTTTTAGCAGCATCGCCATTAAAATATTATGAAAAAATTTCTAGCAAATTCGTTTTGTATGAGAAAAGTGCTTAATTTTTCTCCGACTTTTTCGAAATGCGAACCTGTCGGCGGGAAATATAACCGGGCCGATTTCTTCGTCGATGAGAGATTCAGTCGGAGGTTCTAGTTATCGCCGCTGATTTTGCATCAGTTTTTTCCGTTGACTTTTGGTGTTTCGGTTTCATGTTTTTTTTTTAGCTTCCTGTCTAGCGATTGTGGTCTCTGCGGTCGGTCAAACTCGAAGAGCGGAGAGGTCATTTTGGCGTGGGAGGCCCTGGACTGAATCGTATTTCAAGCGAAAGCGATCCTTAGGGTGGGCGAACTTAAGGGGCGGCAAGGTCGTTTTTTGACTGTATGACCCATGTGAGTTTTTCGAAAAACTGTGTATTAATATATATACTAGCTTTGCCTGTTGCAGAGGCAACCAAGGGGTTAGACACTACGCGATATGACGTGTGAACGCGGATGAAGCGAAGAGTGTGTGTTAAATAAAATAGGTAGAGAAAAAAACGTTATTTTAATGTGGATAAAGCGAGGAGTGTCCGTCTACAAAGGGCACAGATAGTTGACAGCCCAATTGCGTACGCCTGCTCTCTGGCCGCTTCGGTCACCCGGTTCAAGGCGTTCGGTACGGGCCTTTTCTCGCAAAAGCAGGCCAAGTAGCTTCCTGCTCAAATTTTCACTGCGCCATTTGGGTTGTGCAGATCGATGCGCGTAATTTGTTACCCGAAACGTATAGTTTACTGTCGAAAAGACTCTTCCCACAGTGCCACATTGGTCGTCGACACTTTTAAAACGGCCCAGGAGCTTACCGCTCAATTCAGTACTGAACCAATCCAGCCGCCCGACTCAGGGCGTTCAGTTTTTCATTTAATTTAAATTAGAAAATCCAATAGAGCCTAAAAGGGTCCTCGGATTTTATCGTTTAATTTTTTCAGTCAGCCCTTTGGATTGTGTAGGTCGAGACGCGTAATTTGATATCCATCTCGAGTACTGTAGGTTGTAATTAAAAAAAAAAAAAATTTTGGATTTTGAAAATTTTTGAATTTTCAAAAAAAAAATTTTTGGATTTTGTAAATTTTTGAATTTTCAAAAAAAAAAATTTTTGAGTTTTGGAAATTTTTTAGTTTTGGAAAAAAAATTTTTGTTTTCTGGAAATTTTTTGTTTTTGAAAAAAAAATTTTTTGGATTCTGAAAATTTTTTAATTTTGGAAAAAAAAAATTTGGAATCTGGAAATTTTTTAATTTTGAAAAAAAACTTTTTTGGTTTCTGGAAATTTTTGAATTTTGAAAAAAAAAAATTTTGGTTTCTGGGAATTTTTTAAATTTGGAAAAAAAAAATTTCGGATTCTGGAAATTTTTTAATTTTGAAAAAAAAAATTTTTGGTTTCCGGAAATTTTTGAATTTTGAAAAAAAAAATTTTCGGTTTCTTGAAATTTTTTAATTGTGAAAAAAAAATTTTTTGGTTTCTGGAAATTTTTTAATTTTGGAAAAAAATTTATTGGATTCTGGAAATTTTTTAATTTTGGAAAAAAAAAATTGTTGGATCTCGGAAATTTTTGAACTTTTTCAAAAAACGGCGCTATAAAAATGTATTATTCAGAAATTTTAGAGACTTAAACTAAACCCAACTGGGGATGCCATAGTCTCACTGACTCCAGACGGCAGTAGTTGAGACTCTTGTGCGGTATTCACATTGAAATTTAATTTAAAATGTATGAACCCGTACAGTATTCAAAAGGTACCTACAACATTTGGCAAAAAAAAATTGGACCATCTTTATTTAAATTTACTCATTTCATTAAAAATGTTCAGAATAAATAGTATCCGAGTAGGACGTTGTCAAAAAAAAATTCGAGTGCAGCTTACCGTAGTTTTTCAAACAAAAGGCGCTATAAAAATTTATTATTCAGAATTTTTCAGAAACTAAAACTAAACCCAACTGGGGACGCCGTAGTCGCACTGACTCCGGACGGCAGTAATTGGGACTCTTGTGCGGTTTTCACATTGAAATTTAATGTAAAATGTACGAACGATTAGTTCCCGTACAGTATTCAAAAGGTACCCACACCATTTCGCAAAAAAAAAATGGACCATCTTTATTTAAATTTACTCATTTTATTAGAAATGTTCAGAATATATAGTGTCCGAGTACGTTGTCAAAAAAAATTCGAGTGCAGTTTACACGCGGTAGAAGTGAAACTTTTCCAAAACAATCTCATCTAATACTTGAAAAGTGAGGTCTCATTTGATTAGACATGTTCAGAATAAATAGTATCCGAGTAGGACGTTGTCAAAAAAAAATTCGAGTGCAGCTTACTGTAGTTTTTCAAAAAACGGCGCTATAAAAATGTATTATTCAGAATTTTTCAGAAACTAAAACTAAACCCAACTGGGGACGCCGTAGTCGCACTGACTCCGGACGGCAGTAATTGGGACTCTTGTGCGGTTTTCACATTGAAATTTAATGTAAAATGTACGAACGATTAGTTCCCGTACAGTATTCAAAAGGTACCTACACCATTTCGCAAAAAAAAATTGGACCATCTTTATTTAAATTTACTCATATTATTAGAAATGTTCAGAATATATAGTATCCGAGTATGTACCTACGGACTTTGTCAAAAAAAAAAATCGAGTGCAGTTTATACGCGGTAGAAGTGAAACTTTACCAAAACAATCTCAACCAATACTTTTTCACATGTCAACTAATTTTTATCAAAGCGGCCGATGGGCACAGTTGATGCGTCGCAGGAGCAGTTATCGTCATTTCCGTTACATCCGAAATCCAAATCACAGCCGTGCTATAGAAGTATCATTTCAAAACTCCCGTCTTTGTATGTTTCTTTTTATTTAAATTCATAATTTTTGTCAATGAAAGGATTGCCTCCCTAGTCTAGTAAATAAATGTATTCTCTGTAATATTTTACTCCTGCGTATTATGTGCTCCCGGTATATTTTCAATATTGTACGTCACCCTTTTAGTCATTTTTCACAAAAACGGCGCCATTAAAATGTATTTTTCAAAATTATTTATCAAATAATAATTTAAATGCAAAATCGTTCATATAAAAAATAAATCAGGGTAGCGACCTACACATGAGTACCTACATATTTTTTGAATAAATATTACGAATCCTAATTTTTTAAATTTTGAAATTCGGTTTTGAAATGATATTTGAATGTGTATGAAGCCTTAACCTTTTACAAATTAATTTAATTTCATTAAAAGTATCCAGGATAAATAGTCACGACCATCTTTGTTTGTGTCCGTTTATTTGATATCGTGTTTTTTTTTTGTTTTTAAAAGAAAAAAGGCCCTTGGTATTTAAGTACCTACCTTGTCTAGTAAATAAGTATATTTTATTCAATATTTTACCCTTGCAAAATGTGTATTCCTGATGGAAACTCAATATTGTACAGCGCCCTCATTGTCATTTTTCACAAAGCTGCGCCATACAATTATTTTATTATTGATCATAAAATAACTCGAACAATTTTATTGCAGTAAAAAAATTACAGAAAAAAAATATTCTTCCAAAGAATGCTTGTAGGTGGTACTTAGCCATACACCCATAATGTTTTTTATTATTTAATAATGTCCAAAGCAATCGAATCCTTACTAACACAATCATAAATGAAAAGTGTTTAGCATTGTATTTGGACCCATCTTACTTAAAAAACGTTCCGATTTATCTAGTACTAATTTCCTTCGTAACTACAAAAGTCTACCTACCTGAAATAATGCATTTTGGCAAAAAGTGCGACCATCCCGAGTGATTTCTTTTATTTCAAATCATTAATTTTTTATTTGATATCTAAAGGAAAGGAACCGATGCGTAAGCCGGTACCTACCCGGTTCTTACGCAGACAACAATATTGATGTAGGTACCTAAGCATTTCCTTAAAAAAATCCGTTCATCTTACGAACAAATTTGCAATAATTCAACGGAAAAGTACCTACCCTGTAATTAAACGTGTTCTTTTTATATGGCCAGCAACATTTTCTCTTCTGTAGGAAAATTCAAAGCACGTTATTTTTCTCAAACGTCATATTTTCCGTAGCGTATAGTGAAATATTTTTAATGGTTTGCGTATGTTACGGCCGTTGAAAATGTTTTTTTAATCTCTCGACCTCCATAATATTCAAAAACATTACAGCCAGAATCGGTTTTCGAGCCGCAGAGGCGTTTTCAAATTGTCGACTCCGAAACAGGCTTGAAGCCGTTATTTTATACGGCTAAATCATAATTTTCTCCTAACTGACGTGTCTTGAAACTCAAGATTGTTTTTTATTATCAATTATTAGTCAATTTAATCGAATTTAAGTACCTACTCGACGACTTATTCTACTGGCCGCCAAATTTTTCACTTTCGACGGTAGTGAAATCTTAGCAAATGTCAAAAATAATGCAAGGTATTATGCAATATTGCAGAACATTTTGGATGAAATGCGTTACATGTCGCGGTTTTAAAATCTTAATAATACTCTCTACTACGAATCTGTCGTAAAACATCTCCGGCGGAAGGGTTATTTTTGACGCAATCTCGAATTCCGTGACGCACCTATAAAATGCCATTTTTTCCCAGCAACGCCGTAATATTTTTAAGAATAAATCCCTAGCAAATTGCACTTTGTATGAGAAAAAAGTCTTAAAAAGTCTTAAAATATCTTAAAAATCTTAAGTTCTTGTCTCGCCAAAATGGTCTCTGCTGTCGGTGAAACTGGATAGGCAGGGTGGTCGATTTTTGCTTGAGGGGGGGGGGGTGCACTGAATCGCATTTCAAGCGAAAGCGATCCTTAGGGTGGATGAACTTAAGGGGCGGCAAGGTCGTCTTTTGACTGTATGACCCATGTGAGTTTTTCGAAAAACTGTGCAATACTATATTAACTAGCTTTTGCCCGTTGCAGGCAACTAAGGGGTTAAAACACTATGCGATTTGACGTGTGAACGCGGATGAAGCGAAGAGTGTGTGTTTAATAAAATAGGTGAAGAAAAAACGATGTTTGTAATTTGTTACCGGTAACGAATAATTTACTGTTGCAAAGACTCCTACCACTGTGCCACTTTGGTCGCCGATACTTTTAAAACGTCCCAAAAGCTTACCGCTCAATTCAGTACTGAACCAATCCAGCCGCCCGACTCAGGGCGTTCAGTATTTCATTTAATTTAAATTAGAAAAACCAAGAGCCTTATCTCGAAAAAGGGTCCTCGGAGTTAATCGTTCATTTTTTTCACTCAGCCCTTCGGATTGCGTAGGTCGAGACGCGTAATTTGATATCCATGTTGGGTGCTATAAGGTGTAATTTTGAAAAAAAAATATTTTGGATTTTGTAAATTTTTGAATTAAAAAAAAAAAAAATTCGAATTTTGGAAAAAAAAATTGTGGATTTTGGAAATTTTTGAATTTTGAAAAAAAAAATTTTTTGAATTTTGGAAAAAAAAAATTTTGGATCTTGAAAAAAAATTTTTTGGATTTTGGAAATTTTGAAAAAAAAAATTTTTGATTTTGGAAATTTTTTAATTTTGAAAAAAAAAATTTTGACCTTGCACTAATTTAAAGAAATCGGCGCTATAAAAATGTATTATTCAGAATTTTTCAGAAACTAAAACTAAACTCAACTGGAGATGCCGTAGTCTCACTGACTTCAGACGGCAGTAGTTGGGACTCTTGTGTGGTATTCACATTGAAATTTAATTTAAAATGTACGAACAATTAGTTCCCATACAGTATTCAAAAGGTACCTACACTATTTGGCAAATTTTACGAATCCTAAAGTAAATCTAGCATCTCGCAGTATCGCCCTGTTGTAAGACCACGCCAAAAAATGGCACAGGTAGTCGACCGCTCAATTTCGTACACCCGCTCTAGGGCGTCAGGTTCAAGGCGTTCACTGGCAGAAAATGTACAGGGCCAAACTTACCTGGGGGGTCACTTGAGATTAACATGGTTTATTGTTTATTTAGATACAGTTTGCACGCAGAGAATATAATTAAGAAATTATGTCGAGTGATAAACCCAATTTCTTCCTTTGATTGCAAATTGCCATGTAAGAACAATTGAACTGTTTCTTTATTATTATGAAATATTGTTACTACTAAGGCAGGCCGCACACATTCGATTTTGCTTTCTGGTTATCCAATCAGACTATCAGAAAGGCTATTCCCTAAAATTTGTGATAAGAGATCGTTCTCCTGCGAGAAGTGCTGTCTGATTTTCTACAGCTGTTAAATGAATAAATAATCATGCATACTTGCAGGAATTCGTGTTTAAAACGACCCAAACTAAAATACGTGACAGCCCAGTGATTCTTCCCAGGGGCTTCACCATTGGTAAGTTAGTTCTGCACTGAGAAGAATCAAAAGCCTGTGTTGGCAGTCTCGCGTGAAATTATCTGGGACATAAAAATCTATTTTAGCCAGAATATCTGATACCGATATAAAACCATTTAGAAGCTTGTATGTAATAAGCAGCTGGCAGTGGCAAAACGACAATTCCAGAGTAAAACAATTCGGGCAAAACAATTAAATTATAGTTATTTAATTGGTCAAATTTGTTTTATGGGGCAAACAGACTTAGCTATAAGAGATCATTCGGTTTTATGAGTAAAAGTCTAACTCTCATATAGAGGAATCGTAAAAATTTCTTCTGTATTTTTTCCATCTTTAGTACATAGACGATATCCTCTAGCTCCCCATATCTGAGATTTACTCTTGAGAATGTTAAGCACCAAGTTTTAAGTAAAGCAGCCTTAAAACTGTAAGATTGGTCAATTCCTTTGAATTATGTGTGACAGAACCCAACATTTTTGTGGTTAATCTTTTTAATTTGAGCATAAAATGTTAAGCGAGTATCATACACAATTCCTAGTTCCCCCGTAGGGATGTGCAGAGAGGATGTACTGCTGAATAAAAAAAGAGTAAAACATTTTCATATGTATAGTGAAATAAATGCAAACTTACTCTCCTTAAAACACCCTTTATACAGTATCCCCAAAGATGATAGACCCTAAGGGAATTTTCCTCAGAGCCTTTTGTGTGTAGCTAAAGTAAAAGAAAATATGATTTCTTTCTGCGGGGTGGTTTGTATACAAATAAATTGAAATATAAGAGATATGCTATGATGGTCGCTCAACTGTCGGCGGACTACGGTCAAATGGTTCTAATCTGAATACAGAATTTAGTTGATTTTTTGAAGGTGTAGTAGTATTGGTCAACAATATAGTTTGAATACAGAAAGAATTCATTCATTTAGTTGATTTTTTGAAGGTGTGCAGTAATATTGGTTAACAATATTAGTGACACCAGAAAGCATAGTATGAACTGTAAACTACGGTAAAAATTGCACATCTCTTATTTTTAAATATATTTGATTGTACAACATGTAAGGCCTCTGTTTCCTCCCTCCTGCAACATAGGTCTCTTCAAAACCCATGTTCACTCCTTCCTCTTCTCAAAAAGACCCTCCACACAGTATCTTCAAAGATGACATAGGTCATGAGGGAAATTATTTTCATCAGGGCCTTCTGTGTGGAGTTAATGTAAAACAAAAAAAACTCACATTCTTGCTTGTCCGGTGGAATAAAAAAACATTTCAATGTCATAAAGTTTTTATTTCTAAATACGCTTGGTTAAAAATTTATCTTTTATTGTCAGAAAAACCAAGCAAAAAAACTGACGATATTCTGTTAATTAAGACATTTTTGTATTTATTTAACATTAATATGTAAAGTTAAAGAATGGTGTATACAATTACGCCCTATATACATACATTAGAAATAATATATAAAACATGGAACATAATACAGTCAGTGGATACATTTTTGCTCATATGATCTAGTTCACCTTCTAATTTGCATGAGATGATCCACATTTTCGTTTTCAAAAACTTCTGAATTGACGAATACACTTTGCACGAATAAGTTATGCTTAACCCCCTATGCTGCTGGCAAAATTTTGCAAATATCTCGATATGAAATTGTACTTGTTTCTACCAATTTTTTTTCTTCTTTGGAATGTTAATGGATAGTAATGAAATGCCTAAAAACTTCTAAAACCTAGCTCCACAGATTGTGCACTGCAGTACACCTCAAGAAATTTACAATTTCGTTGGACTGCAAATGCAGTCAGCCGCACTGTGGGGGTTAAGGATTGAAAATCGATCCTGTCTTGTGTTGTGCAAATTAAATGAAATCATAAAGAGCAAAAAAAATTACATAAAATGTATCACTTCAAGGGGACTGAAGAAATATAACTTGCTATGTTGTTGTTTTTTTTTATATGTACAAAATATGCATCAATTGTTTGTAGTAATAATAAAATCGTTTATTCATCAAAAGATTTTAACAATTTTTGTTGTTTATTTTTATAACATTGATTCTATTGACAAAAAGGTCACTGTTCAGTCATACTTTCAGGATTTCTCCTGGAGTAGCTGATGTCCAGCAGTGCCACTAATTATAAATATAATATTACATACCATTCAAATTATTATAAAACAGGAGGGTAATTATCATAATAATAAAATAAGAATGTACATTAAACCAAGTATGTACAATAGCAAAGACTATTTAGTTATAGAATACATTTGTGTTAAAATCAAAAAAGAATATGAATTCTTCATATATAGAGGGTTATTCTTATTTATAATAACAGAGGTTTTATTTAAGCAGAATAATAATAAGTAAATAAAGGTGACTATAGAAAATTTGTCAGAGTATATATAGTTATATCAAGTATAATGTACTTTAATTCTATTTTTGCATATCGTTGGATTTTAGAAATTGAAAAACTCTATAGTTATTTAATTTTGTTGTTATTCAGAGTTAACTTTGTTGGAAATGACTGCACAGGTATATATTGCTAATTGGCTCTGTTATTTCAAGGCTGTCAGTTAGAGTTTTAATAATATTGGTTTAAAAATAATAATTTTGAATAAAATAATACATTTATATCTTAACTTCATTTCTCTTAACTATTTTGTCTGATAGTTAAGATAAATGAAGGAAGTAGTTTGGAATCTATTGTAAAGTATGATAAAGAAGCCGTGCAGACAAACATTATTATGCCTAACATTGATTGTTGTGATTGAAGTATGTTATTATATATGTTTTGTGAAAAATAACCTCAAGGCACTGTGAAAATGATTTTTTTATACTCTACTTTTACATTATGTTCTACGCCCCGAAGAAAACAAATCCCTTGGGGTTTATGTAATCTTTGAGGACGCCGCGTGGAGGAATTTTAGGGAAAGGAAGGAGAGGTAGTTCTAGGGAGGAAAAAAGTATGAGGGGTGGGTAGAAATCTGGGGCCAGTATGTACAGGAATGATGAACGTATGAATCCATTCCTCCCATTGAGGTGCAAGGCAATGAATCTAGAGTCCGGCTGGAGACGTCAAAAGATCTCTGTCAACCAGTTTCTCCCAATCTGGTCCACCATGCAGTAGGTGAACAGACACATTCGCTGCAAAGACCTAGACGAATTTCGACCCATGAATCCGGGCACCTCTGCCAAATCACCAAATGTAGCGAATAACTTGGGGTGACCTACGGCAGGGATGTGGGTTATCCAATAAGTGGGACGGCAGTACCGACACCCACCAGAGGCAGTTCCTATATACACATATTGTGGGTGTTGCGTTTTCCTTCCTGTGTATAACAAATAAAATAATAATTGTTATTTATTCTGAATTTAAAAAAAAAGCTTCGAGTTTATTTTTTTCTAGTGGTAAACTACGGTACAATACCGTAATTAACAACAAAACCTCAACCTCAGGCAAAAAACAAAACGCAACATGCGTACCGGGCCATAATACGTATAAAACCATTCTCGGTACTCATGTGTCGAATGTCGCGTAAACGCATTTATGACGGTGTAGTCCAGCGATAAGGCTCTTGACCCGCATTCCGAAGGTCGCGGGATTGAATCCCAGCGTGGCAAATAAATTTTATTTGATTAATTTGTGTTATTTCACAATTTATTCATTTAAAATAATATATAGTACATTTGCGGTACGTTTTAGAGTGGAAGATAGTCTCAATATCGTCCTGGTGTAAGTCCACCGTTCAGAATTCAAATGTTGCTTGAAATGGCTTTAGTCGTGTTTGGTGACCATAATCTGAATAGCCAGGTACTTCTCACCTTCCTCTTTCCTTCCCCACTACCTTAAGCCTCACAATATACCCTAATTGGGGATGCCATAGTATCACAGGCTCCAAACGGGAGCAGTTGAGACTCTTGTGCAGTATTCATATAAAAAAAAAACACCAGCAACAGTGGATTCCATAAGTGGATTCTCTGCTTCATTTTATAGCCACGATGTTAGAAAGAATATATTAGCATATGCGCATTTAGTTCTGCCAGCCTAGATTTGTCGAAGCCGAATACGCATTTGATAGGAGCATCCAAGGATGCAAAAACGGCAATGCGCAAAGGTATAGTGAACAGAATAGCATAACCAAAATGCGTATAGTACTTCAGTACGTTTTAGATATTTGTTTGCACAACAATTTTGACAGATTGGCTTGAATAACTGAAGCAGATTGATTCTTGAATATCTTTCGAATATCCATTTAATTAAGAACTGTAAAAATCATAGTTAAGCATAAAGGATTTATATAGCTAATTTGACATACCATTTTTGTAAGTAATCACATCTCGTTTGTGGGTTAGACTACAGATTTTTATATTTGATATCAGGTATATACTTTAGCATCCCTTATAAAAAAGTTACCGACCGCCACTGAAACTACCCCCCAAGTTGTCAAACAGACTAATTTCTTTACGTTAATGATGAGCAAACTGTGGTCCGCAAGCCGGTGTTCGTTGCATTTTAAAGGTTTCTATTTTATAAAATATAAAAAGTTTTCTTGACTAAATTTTGTTCAACTTTTTGAATGATAAAAATCAAAAAATCGACAGTTGCTGCAATTGCAAATAGGGATTTTTTTAAAAAGGTTCCTTCCTTTCTAGGAGTATAATAAATACAAAAATAATCGTTATTTATTCTGAATTTAAAAAAAAAGCTTAGAGTTTATTTTTTTCTAGCGGTAAACTACGGTATGATACCGTCCTAACCTCAGGCAAAAAAACAAAACGCAACATAAGTACCGGGCATTCTCGTTACTCATGTGTTGAATGTCGCGTAAACGCATTTATGACGGCGCAGTCCAACAATAAGGCTCTTGGCTTGCATTCCGAAGGTCGCGGGATTGAATCCCAGCGTGCCAAATAAATGTTATTTAATTAATTTGTGTTATTTCACAATTTATTCATTTAAAATAATATAGTACATTTGCTGTACGTTTTATAGTGGAAGATACTCTCAGTTTCGCCCTGGTGTAAGTCCACCGTTTAGAATTCAAACGTTGCTTGAAATGGCTTTAGTCGTGTTTGGCGACCATATCTGAATAGCCAAGTACTTCCCACCTTCCTCTTCCCCTCCCCATTACCTTAAGCCTCACAATATACCCCAATTGGGGATGCCATAGTCTCACTGGCTCCAAACGGGAGCAGTTGGGACTCTAATGCGGTATTCATATAAAAGAAACCACCAGCAACAGTGGATTCTCTGGTTCATTCCGTAGCCACGATGTTAGAAAGAATATGATATTAGCATATGCGCATTTAGTTCTGCCTGCCTAGATTTGTCGAAGCCGAATACGCATTTGATAGGAGCATCCAACGATGCAAAAACGGCAATGCGCAAAGGTATAGTGATCAGAATAGCATAACCAAAATGCATATAGTAATTCAGTACATATTAGATATTTGTTTGCTCAAAAATTTTGACAGATTGGCTTGAATAACTGAAGCAGATTGATTTTTGATTGATTGACGCAAAAAAGGATTTTTAAGCTAAAACTGTTAAGTTGGTATTGTAGGTACGTCTTCCAAAACTTCAACAAACTACGCGCAGATGTCAATAAAAGCCACTTCTAATTAAATAGTTTCATTAAATATGACGGTATTTGAATGTGAATGAAGCACGAAATGTATGGTAAGTATGGAATATGCACCGAGATCAAGTTGCTTGGCAGTCCATCTGCTTACCTAAAAAATACATGCAATTGACCGTGTGTAAATATATGTTTTGAGAGAAAAACACCAATCTGACAAAATCATTTAAAAATGTAAAGATAAAATTAATTATCAATCAAAATATACTAATTCATAAGTGCGGCCTCTCCTGCAAGGGCTCTACCGGTTCAACCGACGTGGGTTCCAATCCGCATGATAGTGTAAAAGCATTCGGCCGGATTGTGTCATTTTGCACAAAGCCCAGCAAACATAACCAAATTATTCCAATATAGAAAAAATTGTCACAACCGTGCGACACCCGTGGAGTAATTAACGAACAGCGTTAGAATCATTTGTGTCATTCCGAAGAAATTGAGCGAATTATTTCTTACTTAGGGTTTGAAGGAGATAGTAAGTAATGTTTTGTTTGCAATGGATCACTTTATATCTCATATCTCATCTCACAACTCATTAAGCAAGTATTATTTGTAGTGAATTTATTTTATCATGGTGTTTCTCATTTGCGTATGTACGATCAATGAGAAAAATACGATCATTCTACGAAGTTGACAGTTAATTATTTTCAACCGCTTTTATTGTTTAAAAACTAACATGTTTTGTAAGCTATGCTTACTTTATCGATGTTGACATTTGCATACTACAGACAAACGCGCAAAGTTGATAGGTTATTATTTTCAACCGTTTTTATTGTTTAAAAACCAACACGCTTTGTAAGGTATGCTTACTTCATTGACGTTTGACTTAAAAGTTTTAAATTTTTTTGTTCGTACTGGGCAAGTAGTTAATCGAGTGGCTTGCTACTTGTATACTTATGTATAAGTATACTTGCTACTTGACTGGCCGAAAAGCGTTTTCATTACTATCATGTAGAGTACATTAGTGAGCGGTGCGTTGCATATTGTTGTGGCTGTTACGCAACAAAATAAATACACTAATTAAGTTGATTGTAATGTTTATTTTTGAAGAGGTGGAAAAATAAATAAGTGAGATAAAAATGAATAAATTGTAGACACTGAAATATATATTAAAAAAAAAAAAAAAAAAAAGCAGCCAAAATAAAGAATTTTAGAGAAGAATCTTTGCTCCAATGGCGTGACATATGTGTCTCTACTAATGAACTTTACTAAAACAACTGGTTTGCGCATGTCAGTACGCAGGGGGCCGCTCCTCATCCGAAAAAATAGAATGGAATGATAAATTTGACCCGACAGTTAATCCCACGATAATTGATCCCCCGAAATGACATTTACTGTAAAATTATAATCTTTTGTGCATTGTTTACCAATTTCAAACGTAAAAGAGATTCAGTTTGATTTCCAAAATGCCCTAATAAGTTGATATGAATATCAAAGGAATTTATTGTACTTATGCGCTGGTACATACAGTAAATAGAGATGAAGATTTTTCCTTGATGCATTTGAATGAAAATACAGTAGAATCTAGATAAGGGGCCGGCCATACTTTGTTGTACTAACCGAATGACGCACAAAACGGTCGGATAATTAAAGCTTGTTTTACAGGAGACATGCCGAACTCCTTCGCGAGGGTTACTTTTGATGGGTTTTTAAAAGGTGTAATATAGAACTTCTTTTTTCAATTGAAAAACTATCGCTCCACAGAACTCATCGTGTCGAACTTTTAACTTAGTCACAACATGATATACATCGATTGTGATTTATGAGTGCTAATAAGGATAGGTGTTAGCGTGTGGAGGCGTGGAAAGGTATTGGTGCGTAGGTTTTGTGAACAAAACACTGCGCGCCGTTCTCACTGGACAAATTATCATTAAAGTGGGTCAAAATAGGTCGCTTTAAGCAGCTGGTCGCTTAAAACGGGGTCGTACTAAACGGATATGTTTTCCTGGTACCTAACTTGAGTTTCCATTGTCGTTGCTAAAAACGGTAAGCCGTTATAAACAAAATCGTTATTTGCGAATTCTACTGTATGTTTTATTCTCTTGTTATTTGGCGGTGAATTCTTTTCGTCACATTTCTACAGTCACTTATTCGTAGTTATATTTTGTGTAATCACTTACAACGTATTTTCCCTAAAGCGACTGCACATTGTATATAAGTACGCCGGGGAATGAATTGTCATGGAACCGTTAGACATATTTTTTTAAGTCGATTTCAGGTTTGAAAACAGTAAAATGTGTACAAAAATTTTATCTTTTTAAGAATTATATTTTCGGGGGACCAACTGTCGGGGGATCAACTGTCGGACTACTTTATCGTTACTGGTCTAGGCAGATATTAACCGGCTAGTTTCT